>CABEEJ010000877.1:152822-179353 GCA_901482245.1 Timema douglasi | reverse complement strand
ACGTCGACATCCATCAACATATCTGTGTTTTTTTTCGGTTGCAATAATTTACTTTTACGTTTCGAAAAGTTACAATATACACATATTTGCGTATAGTTTGAAAGTTATTGATTTTATGTAAATATGTTTTTAAAAAAGAATTCAGATTGTAAATAGCTCTGCATAATTGCACTGATAAGTTAGTTCATATCTCCAAGAGTTACGAAGATATGATTTAAAAAATATTAATTTAGACATCAGACCGGCACCCTTAAATTCATATCACCGAAATATTAAGAGTAGCCATTTTGTATGTGATATTTATAAATGTATAGAAATAAGATTTAATCATATCGGTCTAGCCAATTTTGAGAATATATAATTTTCTCTTTTTGCCCTTCAGTAAACTACCCTTAATTTTAGGGTTAGATATCCAGTTACAAAATCCCTCTGGACAACACTATGAAAACCTTAGCTACTAAGTCTTAAGCCTGATCGGTAAAGTAGTTTAGGCTCTATTCCAAGGTACAGACAGACAGAAATTCAAATACAATTTTTTTTTTATTCAGGGGGTCATAAAACGTCAACTTTCATCAAAATCTTGAGTTTGATTTTTGCGACGATCGCAATACTTTCTCTACCTGTAAGATAGCGATAAAGTAAAAAAAATAAACATATAAAAGTTAGACTCGAACTAGGGCGTTCTCTCCAACGGAAAGCCAATTAAGACCAAACTAGCACCTTTATCCGCGTGCTCACTGGTGAAAGTAGGAGCCCTCATTCTACACCAATATTTTTTCCCTGTCCACTCTTCTTCCATTTATTTCGTTTTCTCGCTTTATAAAAGAATAGGGTAAATGCATTGATGAAATGTTTGGGAAATGGAAGATGGAAAATATATAACTAAATTCAAGGCTTTTAGCCTTCTAAATATTACTTACCCCACGAGATATTTCCTTGTACATGACGTCTCACTTCGCGTTAGGGCTAATAAATGTGTACACAAATTTAGTATGTATGAGGAAGTTGGGATATAGGGGAGATCTATTTAGGTTTGTGTGAGATGATATTGATAAACCATTTAGTAAAAACAATCCTCAGTGTACCTAGTCTTGATTAAGGCCTCGATCGTCCCTCCAAAAGTAATTCAGTCTAACACCAAAGTAGCGCCTATACTAATGACTTTACGCGCGTTCCCCAGTAAGCCTATGATAATTACTTACTTAGAATAGGAATTAGTAGAAAACATATTTTCCAGGAATAGTTCAAACAAGTTATACCCATCCTAGCAATATTCCACGCACCAACACCAAATGCGTTATTATTTTGTTCTAAATTCTTTTTCGGTCAGCTAAGGCTTTTCGAGAAAGGGACTGTACTTCTGGTACTGGTTTCCCTAAAGGGAACAGAAAAATAATATATGAACCGGCGACACTTTGAAAGATGCATCTAAATCGATGTTCACGAAAAACATTGCAGCCGCAGTTTGGGAGCAAATTCACGCTATTTATTTGCACCCATTCAAGAGTATAAGATCATATCACGTCTATCTATTAAAATAGCAGATTACAGCCTCATACTACATTGAGTTGACCGTACTCCTACTAATTAGAAAGTAAGTAACTCAACGGTACGGTGTAGCGCACAGACTTTCTCCTTCCTCTACCTAAAAATGAGATATTTACTTAATTTTTCATGATGTGAGAAACGAAATAATACACATTGTTGCACAAACATAAATGAATAAAAATTATTCTTTTACAGAAACATGTAGAGAAGAGAGAAGAAACACACCTGTCAACCAAATAGCATAACAGGTATATTTATATTAACCAGACAACGGTTTTAAAAATGTACAAGATATAAGTTATTGCTCGGAAACTATTGGTTTTAATAAATTAAAATATTATACGTCTTAAAATCAAACACTTTCTTTCAATCTAGATTTTGATTTAGTGGTAGCAAATAATCTACTCACATGGGATTGTTGACATTGATATACAAAATATATAACGCAGTGGCATTCCTTTCGTTAATATAAAACAAAACAGAATATAAGACAACAAATTCAACTACAAACTCAGGAATATAATATTATATCTAGATTCAAAGAGGTTTTGTAAAGTTTACCTAACCCAAAGACATCTCGTCACTAAATATGGCGTGTTAGTATAGTAAATGTTTTAAAGTTTATATAAATGTTTTATTACTACAGTGAAAGCTTTAAGCCAATAATATAGATTATTACTTTATAATAAATAATATTGTTGTTTGAGGATCATCCAGAAATATGACAACTTTAATATAATTCCAAGCTCATAAGAATTATTATTACTATTATTATGTGTTTCGTCTTAGGGCAGGTCCATTTCTTTTTTAAGTGAACTTAGACCATCATTGCGCCCTGTCCTCTCCTCGTTTAGATCCCAGAATTTTCTTCTATTCTTCAAGTCATCCAATATTTTAATCCTCCTTCTTCCTAAGCTCCTCTCTCGCTCAACCCTTCCTTCTATGATGTCGTGCAGAAAACAGTTCATCAAAAGGATGTATGTGATTTGTACCGAAGAATCACGTACCAAATGTCTCTATTCACACCCACTATTTTTAGGAATACTTCATTTGTCACCCTGTTTGTCCACCTGATCTTATCAAGTCTTTTCCTGTACCACATTCCAAGAGAAATATTGGGTTATACGCTTCTGTACTAATTACGCTAGTGGTTTTAGGGAATAGGAAGGTTATATAAACAGGAATTGTACCCAGATTTATATGGAGGTAGAGTGTAAAATCATGTTAGAAAAACCAATCTCATTACACCCGGCCGAGATTCGAATGTTGATCCTTAAGTAATAGTTGTTCTTTCTGTAATTTTCATTAGATATTTTAAATAACGTAGCATTGACTTATAAGTAGGTTTTTCACCCAAATTGAAAAAAACCAGTGCAATTGCAATTGTTTTTACAGACGTTACTGTAGTATTTACCACCAATTTGCTCCTTGATTGGTGAATAGAGAAATTGAGAAAATGAAATAAACGTGTCATGGGTGAAAAGTTGTACCATTTCTACATGTTGTGGAGCAAATTTGCGCCTTTTAATGAACACATTTACTGATAAACTCTGAATAGATCCAATCTCCGCAACCTCCAAACCCAATAACATTATAAAACTATTCCAATTCACGATCACAGCCTATGTTTGTCTCAATAAATTACCGCCCGGTATAGATAGGAAGGCATTTGGATGACAGCTATAAAATTTACTAAAGAAATTTTCATATATTTAGACATAAAGACATGTGATGATCATAATTTGTCTCTTTTGTTGGTTGTTGTTAGTACGTATGTGATGTTACTAGCTATAGGGTAAAATTACATCAATGTTTACATTAAATAAGTAATTATTTTTTCCAATGCTCCATCCTACCAGACAACTAATATAGTTTCAGTATCGAATAAAGGTTAAACGATCAAGCTCTGGATGATTCTTATCCATAAAATTTAAATACATTGTATCATTAACAATAAAAATAATCATATTTTTGAATCCAAAATATGAATGTAAATATCTTAATATTATTGATATAACCCCATGTGAACGTTAAAACTCATCAATGCCTCTCTGTCTGTACCTCGGACTAGAGCCTAAACTATTTTACCAAACTGGCTGAGACTTTGTATCTAGGGTTTTCATAGGGCTTCCTAGAGGGATTTTTGTAATTGTATATCTAGCCCTAAAATTAAGAGTAGTTAATGAAGGGTGAAAAGAGAAAAATCATATGTTCTTAAAATCGGCTCAAATTATTAAACTTTTATTAATATTAAAAAAAAATTGCTTCTCTCAATATTTAGGTAAAATGACTTTAAGGGTTCTGGTCTGATGGATAAATCATTATTATTTATCATATCTCCGTAACTATTTGAAATATGAAATTACTTATAATTGCAAATATGTAAGGCTATTTATAATACAAATCTTTTAATCGAAACCTATTTTTTATAAAACCATTAACATTCAAGTTATACGCAAATATATATTTATTTATTTTAACTTTTCGAACATTTAAGGTAAAGTATTGTGACCATAAAAAAATCTAACCTGAAATGTTGATGGATGTCGACGTCTCATGACCCCCGGACCCCAAAAATTGTTTTTTTGCAAAATAAATAAAATAGTTACTGTTTTGTTTCTTTTATTGAGTGAGTGTTCTCCTAGGAATATCATAAGGAATCTACTTGTTATTTTATAATTGAATGGTTTATTATCTAGAAAATGTATAAACGAGGAAAAGCGTGAAATATAGATAGTTTAAAATGTATTCAAATTGTTTGCAAACAACCACAACCATCGTTGTTAATTATTAACAAAATATTGTACTGTTAATTGTGGGGCCTTCTTTGAAATATATTTAAAATAAATTATGGCCTAGCATATCTAGCACTTACATCAATAGATACGCATATAGAAGCATTCATTTAGTTTAATTCAGTCTTATGTTGAGGAGGTAGTCAGGGTTTTAATCCTTGTCCAGTGTATTGAAATTTTTAATGTAAATAAATGTCTTCCCAACTTCCTAAATGAAATAGTAAATATATTTTCTTTAGTTTTTCCGTCCTTATCCCTACACCCTACTCCTATATAACTCAGACCCGTAGCAAACTACAAAGAACTAAAATCACTAAAGAATGTATTTTCAAAAGTTAAAATTATTCTTATGATAATACATTTTTGATAAAATACAAAGTAATATATATGTATCTATGTATGTATGTATGTATGTATATATGTATGTATGTATATATGTATGTATATATATATATATATGTATGTATGTATGTATGTATGTATGTCTGTATGTATGTATGTATGTATGTATGTATGTATGTATGTATGTATGTATGTATATATGTATGTATATATATATATGTATGTATGTATATATGTATGTATATATGTATGTATATATGTATGTATGTTTGTATGTATGCATGTATGTATGTATGTATGTATGTATGTATGTATGTATGTATGTATGTATGTATGTATGTATGTATGTATGTATGTAATCTGTATGTATATGTAGTAAAATATTGCACAAAAATATGAATAGTTATTTCTCTATATAGTTGTGGTTAACACTTTAAGAGCATTTAAAATAAGGATTTAAATTTATTACTTTTTTTTAACTTGCTTCGCTGATCGCATGATCTAAGGCGTCAATTTAACAATATACTGGACTATCATTGATAGGAGTATCAGGGTTTGAATCCTAGATGGATGTCCGGAGGTGGCCTTCATTTAAATGGTTTACCACTTTATATCCACGCAAACGCGGCTACAGTTTATAATCCTCATCCCTAACCCATAACGTAATTAGATTATATGTGCATAACCTGAATAGTTAACAAAAGGCAGGGCTATACGTTAAAAATATTCTTCTTTAGAAATAAAAAAAGATTGTATTTTGCCCTCATTGAATAATAGCTTACACCTCAAGTAGTAAAATTCTTTTATACTAGAAGAAAGCAAATACACTTCGAATAAGGAATAAGTAAACATTTAAAACACTTTTGATATTTACCTTTTATATTAAGTATTGGTAAAATTTCTCAAGATGTTTAGGATAAAGACGTGTTTATAACTGAATATTTTACGTTATTAGTCACTTTATTTTAAAAAAAAACTCCTTTTGAGACTTATACAAACGTATCAAATTGTATTAATTACATTTTGACACAAAGTTTGTCACAAGTAGGTGCTACCTAAACCAATTTACTTATGAAATTTTTAATAAACTAACATTTGAAACGTTTATAATCGTACTAGATTTTGTTCAGATTGAGACATAGGTATGCTTATCCCGAACAACAGGGAAATTATATTTACATATTTAGTAGATTTTGAGTAGGACTCATCACTAGAGCATGTTTTTTTATATTTTTTATTTTTTTATTACTACTCTTCCAGGTTATTCACATTTTATTACTTTAATGACTAGTGATTGTATAAAAGTAAAATAGAATCGAGATGGAATATACTTGCGTATGTATGAAGACATAAACGGAAATTATTTATGAAATATCACCCAAAGTACACCTTTTAAAGATGCCAGCCCCGACCGCCTCATCACCAATGAGCCAGAGTAGATGAGCATCTCGTTTGAACAGCGTGACCACAGAATCTGGTCATACAGTGTTCATCGGAGTTCCAGTCAATGCTAGGGAATAAAATTATACATTTATATCATGTGGTATAAATTAACTAAAACTACTAAAGTAGTTATAATACTAAGCACTCAAATTCAAGGGCCAGGACTTTATTTATAGAAACATACTTGATGATGGTGTGTATTTTTTGGTCTGGTTTTTCGGTTCCAGGAATATCAAGGTTCAAATATAGTAAGAATGTACCGATGTGTTTTATCTCACAAATGTTATACATTCTTTCCTACACGAAAATTTGTGTAATATTCCTTGAAGCTTATTATAGCTTCCTCAATCATCCTTTATAACTGAAAATGTAATTATGTTTACGAGTACTAAGAGTCGAAGCACAAATCAACAACATAAATTTGAGTACTTATTTAACTGAAGGTAGGCCTACTGTACATATAGAGATATTTAGCTGTTTTTAGTTTTAACTGGTATCAAATGTGGGTCCTAATACAAATGTATTTATTAATCTAGTGTAACAAGCCTAGAAACGGTTTATGAAGCTTACCGCATTCATTAAAGAACGAGCCTTGCACTCGATAGAGGAAGGTCAAACAAGGCCGAGTGGTCGATAAACTGGAAATATTAATGAATTTGTGTTGCCTTGAAGCCGAACCCCCTGAGACCACCAGTGTTTCATTATCACCAACTCGAATGTTTGTTGTGGAAGAATTTTAGTGTGAGTTTCAACGATCACTTGATAAATTTTGGAACAAGTGGGAAAATTGATTGGAATTTACATTTAGTAATGGCTTGGTAAATGTCACCAGATACAACGTGATTAACTTGATAATACATTTTGTAATGGCTTGGTAAATGTCACCATATACAACGTGATTACCTTGACAATACATTTTGTAATGGCTTGGTAAATGTCACCAGATACAACGTGATTACCTTGACAATACATTTTGTAATGTCTTGGTAAATGTCACCAGATACAACGTGATTACCTTGACAATACATTTTGTAATGGCTTGATAACTGTCACCAGATACAATGTGATTACCTTGACAATACATTTTGTAATGTCTTGGTAACTGTCACCAGATACAACGTGATTACCTTGACAATACATTTTGTAATTGCTTGATAACTGTCACCAGATACAATGTGATTACCTTGACAATACATTTTGTAATTGCTTGGTAACTGTCACCAGATACAACGTGATTACCTTGACAATACATTTTGTAATGGCTTGGTAACTGTCACCAGATACAACGTGATTACCTTGACAATACATTTTGTAATGGCTTGATAACTGTCACCAGATACAATGTGATTACCTTGACTAACTGTCACCAGATACAACGTGATTACCTTGACAATACATTTTGTAATTGCTTGATAACTGTCACCAGATACAATGTGATTACCTTTACAATACATTTTGTAATGGCTTGGTAAATGTCACCAGACATAAACGTGATTAACTTGAAAATACATTGTGTAATGACTTGGTAAATGTCAGCAGATACAACGTGATTACCTTGACAATACATGTAATGATGGCGTAGTGGGTATTATCTATTTTTATCATCCTCCATCCCGACTTGGATTTGTTTGAGGGCGACATTTGTATTTAGTGTAGGAATAATCATGGTAAACTTGATATTTGTTAACTGTATTAGGCACTTCAAAATAGTGAAAAAAATATCAAATATCCCTTGCAATGAAGTAAATATATATTAATGTAACGCCTTGACAAGAAACATGAATTTTGAAAGAATCGAACTATTATTTCCAAAAAGGAACACGTGATCCTAGACGTTTGTGAGATCGAATATCAAAACTCATTTTCTCTGACTTTGACACCAACCGTAACCCTTACATCTTCGAAATATATGTAAATAAGAAAAAAAAAGTTTATAATATCGTGAAATAGTATTTTAACAAGTCATATTATTAATTAAATGGCTTGTATTACTAAACAATAAATAACTTCATATATGTCAAAATAAAATAGAGTTAATTGTTTTTTTTCTAAATAATTCTCTTTAACAAGATGAATTCAATTAGTTTAAACTGTAATAATATTGTTATCTTACAACAACATAAACTACATCTTCAGCTTAAACTGTTTCAAGCTTCACTTTGACTTCGCTTCGCATTTAAAAAGGGACTTTTGCACACAAGGTAAGCAGATAGATTGTAATTCTAATGAATTGCTGACTGAAACAATATTCTAATATTTTATCCTTCAATAGTTGGAATTTACAAACAATCTTCAAGCATAAGAGAGCTATTCGTGGTTCACCCAATATATTTAGGATATAAACCTATTTATATGATGGATTGACCCATATTTTTATACATTCTGAGGACATAGGTGCCTCACAATTTACCTTGGATTTTAAAATAAAAAATAAAAAAAAAATGCCAATTTTGTATTTCCTCTAACATTATTTTCACCCATCTCGTATTATTAAAAAGTCAGACTACGTAGTATTTACACTAAATGGAAGGGGGTACTAAGAAAGGTATAGCTTTTAGAAAATATACCAGCATTCATGTGGGACAAATGACAGGATAATAAAGATGACATTAACTGACAAAGGAAAGAAGGTGGAAGGATACAAGTGTATGCTTCACAAGTGGGATTCCCAGCAGAAGCAAAATACAAGTTTGGGGAAGACCAAGCTATATGGGAAATGAGTGTCTGGAAGTAATGGGGGATTTTAATGCAAAAGTAGGAAACGAGAGCGTGGGGAGGATCTGAAGAGGTTATAGGGAAAGAAGGATGCTTAGAGATAAACGAGCAGGGTAGAAGGTTTGTTGGTATTATGAGCAAGAAATAAAATAAAAGTCTCAAATAGCTAGTATAAGAGTCAAAGCGAAAGCCATAATATAACTAAATACAGTTTGGATGGAGAGCAAAAGTCGATGATGGACTACTTTCTTACGGATGGAGTAATTAAAAGGCAAACATTAAACATCAATGTAATCTCAATTGTATTTTTAGAAAGTGACCATAGGTTGTTGATGGCAGATATAAAGGCACGAAAATGTAGGAGAAAGATAACGCGACAAGAAAGAAGAACATGGGTTTTGAGGCTAAAATTAATTCTCAGGTACAACTTTGTACCTAAGAAAGGGAATAAGATTAATATCCAAGGATGAGATGCAGGGTGTAGAGGTCAAATGGGAAAGGAATAAAAACAGATTGGTGGTAGACATAGAGGAGATATGTGGCAGGACAAGTAATAAGAGGAAGTGGAAGGAGACACCATGGTGGAACAACAGATTTAGGGATGAGGAATCAGAGAAAGAAGATAGGGAGAAGAAGAAAAAATCGAAGTTAAATGTACCGGAGGCTAGGAAGGATTGGATGCAAAAATTGGTAGAAGTGCTGTAACGGGACGCGGAAAGAAGTAAGAAGGTGTTATATGGCCAAACAGGAAGTTTGAATGATTTATGAAAAAGGAAGAATTTTGATGACAGGAGATGAAGAAAAGGAACTATGGCTGATATATTTTGAGAAGATGTTAAACCCAGAAAATGAAAGGGATGAGGTTGAAACAGATGAGAACGAAGAAATAACAGAATGGTATTAAAGAGGTTCTACACGGAGAGAGGTGCTGGAAGCATTCAACAAGACGAAGCAATAAAAACATTGGTTGTGAACGAAATGACGGTGGAAATGATTATAACATCAGTTCAAGTAGGATATAATGCATATAAAGTTAAAGAAAGTGGTTTTAAAAGATAGCAAGGTATTGGAAGACTGTAAAAAAAGAATTATAATTCTTATTTTCAAGAAAGGAAAGAGGAAGAGGTGTACAAATTATAGTGGGATAGTGATTATGTGCCACTATACAAAAATATAGAGAAGATCCTGTAAAGAAAGATAAAAATGAAACGAGAATTTAGAGAGGAACAGAGCTATACAATAGACTTAATATTTATCATAAGACAGCTTATGGAATTAAGGTATGAATGAGTTGTAGTAAGTCTAAGAGCTTGCAGGAGAATATCATGAGTTGTGTTAAGATGAAGAGTGGGAGTTTGGAGTTGTTCCAAATAAAAAATTGTGTGAAGCAGGTAGGTGCCCTTTCATCAATACTATTTGTGATGGTAGTGGAAATGCTCAACAAAGTAGTATTAAAAATCTAGGAGGAAAGAAAAAAAAGCCATTATGTTTGCAAATGAGTTAATGGTATGGGGGAAAAGGAAGAGGAAGTACAGGAACACTACAATAATGGAATGAGGAAGCTAAATAATTGGAAACGAAGTTTATCATATACAATTATTAGGTTATGGTAATAACAAGGAGGAGGACAATAAGGCCTAGTAAATATATAATTTTGTATAGAGTAGATCTGAGAAAATCGCAGAACGTAAAATACCTTGAAAGCCTGATTGAGGCGAAAGGTTGAGGTAAATAGGATGTAATGAGAAGATAACAGCATAGAGAGTTGATCTATAAGTGTGTAAGATACCTTCTATGGAGAAGAGAAGTGCCCTTGAAACGTTAGGAAGTTTGTACAGGACTTACTTTTTACCCATTGTCACATACGTAGCAGAAACATGAACATTTAATATAAGAGACTAGGAAATTTGAGGTCATGGGAATGAAGTTTGTGAGGAGTATGTTAGCTGCCACGAGGAGAAACAATATATGGAATTATGCTATCAAGAAAAGAGTGAGAGTATACATTTCTAATTAGCTATTCTCAGTCATTCTGAAAAGGGGTAAGGGTGCGGGCTTGATTTAAGTTACCATATGAAATCAATGAATATGGGTAGCACTGATGCTATAATAACGTGTGGCATGGGTAAATCTTTAACAGATAAAAAAAATATACCAGCCCGTATATTTATCAGGAAGAAAACAAAAAAGTAAAATAAATTTAGTAGATCAAACCATTTGGACATCGCAAAAAGACATAGCTCCTCCCACATCACTCCTTACCAACAGTCAAGAAATACTTTAACGACCTAAGACTTTGTCTAAACTAGGCCTTCGGAGTGGATACACAAACTATTTTACAGTCATGTGTGGAGGTATAGAATACCACGCGGGCTGAGCCAAAAAGTTGCTACCTTGCAATTCCGATGAAATGTACTGTACGTACGTATGTATATATTTATGTATATATGCATGTATGCATGCATGTATGTATGTATGTAGTTATGTATGTATATATGTATGCATGTATATATGTATGTTGGTATGTAGTTAAGTATATAATATATTATATAAAATTATATAATTTATTATATATATAAAACATATTATGTCGGCATGTATGTAGGTATGTATATATATTTATTTAAATGGTTAAATATTAAAATTTTCTTTGGAAAATGAATAACTCTCTGCTTGTAATGCATTTTTGATCCTTTCTTTTTTATTTGCAAAATATTTCTAATAAATGTTTATTAACAACCTAACCTCAATTGCCAATAATTTTTAACTAGATTCAATTTCTTTACTTTCTCGCTATTTTACAGGTAGAGAAGGTATTGTGATCGTCAAATAAATCGAACTCGAGATTTTGATGAATCTCGACGTTTCATGATCCCCCGAATCCAAAAAAATGTTTTTTTTTTACTTTCGTCTGTCTGTACCTCCAAATAGAGCCTAAACTATTTTACCGATTGGGCTAAACCTTGGTATCTAGGGTTTTTATAGGGCTGCCCCGAGGGGTTTTTGGAAGATAAGGTCAAAAAGAGAAAAAGTATATTTTCTCAAAATCTTATTTAACAATTTTTATTAAATTTCATTTTAAAACATTTAAAAATATTCCAAATAAAGTGGCAACTCTCAATATTTTGGCATGATTATTTCAAGGGCTCCAGTCTGATAAGTAAATTATAAATTTGTATTATATCTCCGAAAATATTTGAAATGTGAAATTACTTATCATTTCAAATACGTATTTCTCTATATATAATATCAATATTTTATTAAAAACATATTTTTACAAACCTATAACTTTTAAGATATACGCAATTTATATATATATATATAACATTTCGAACACTTTGCAACCCTAAAAGAAATATAACCTGAACTATTGATGGATTTCAACGTCTCATGACAAGCCCGAAAACTAAAAAATTGTCTTTGCAATGCTGTCTGTCTTTTTAACCCCAAAATTAAGAGTAGTAATAAGAAGCGATAAGAGAAAAAATAATTTTTTTTCTAAATCGCCTCTAAATAATTTGATTAAAATTTGTATTTAGGCATTGATTAAGATTATATATAAACTGGCTATTTCCATTTTCCGATTAAAATTACTTCAAGGGCTATTCACAGAAGTTGAAATTTCCATATCACCGCAACTATTTGAAACACTAAATAACTTTTCATTGCAAAATTTTCGTACTATTAAAAATAAAAATAAGCTTTTATGTGAAATAAATATTTTTATTAAACCGATAGTTTCTGAGATAGTGCCAAATAAATTAATACAATTTTCTGAGCTTTAGATGTGCCTATATTTTAAAGCAATAATTCTCCAATGTCATTAAATAATTAAATAAAAGTAAGTATCTCAAAAGTGTATGTGATCTTTCTTTCAAACTCTTAGGGGAAATATCTTTACAGCAATGATCTATCTCTATAATTTTAGATTCAATCGTCAATACTTACCTATTTTATTGGTAAAAATTTATAAATGAGGAATTCACTGGCAATGTAATTGAAATTTTAATACGAAGTGTTGAACCTTGGTGAACCAATATCAATATGTTTACATTCTCGCTGCCTTACAGTTAGAGCAAGTATTGTGGTCGTCAAATAATTGGACACGAGATTTTAATGGATGTCGACGTCTCATGACCACCCGAATCCTAAAAAGTGGTTTTCGCAATACCATCTGTCAGGCTAGAGCCTAAACTATTTTACCGATTGGGCTAAAACTTGGTACCGTATCTAGGGCTTTCATAGGTTTACCCCAAGGAATGTTTGGAATTGGATATCCAACACTAAAATTAATGGTAATTTCCTTAAGAGCGGAAAGAAAAAAATTCGTTTTTACAAAATCGGATTTAACGATTTTGATTAAATTTAATTTCTAAGATTTGATTAATATTACAAACTAAATGGATACCCTAAATTTTTTGTCAAAATGATTTTAATGGTTCTGATCTGATACGTAAATTATAATTTATAATTTTATCTCCATAAGTCTTTGAGATATGAAATTACTTATCATTGCATACATGTGGATCTATCAATACCAAACTTCCTTTACTTGAAATATATTTTTATAAAACCAACATTTTTAAGCTATACACAAATGTATATTACTTTTAACTTTTCCAACGCTTTCAGGTAAAGTATTACCTTCGTCAAAAAAAAATCAACCCCAAGATTTTGATGGATGACGACGTTTCATAACCCCCCAAACCCTTAAAAGTGGTTTTTGCAATGCCATATGTCTGTGTGTCTGTCTAACCCTAAAGTTAATAACAGCTTACTAAAGAGTGAAAAGAGAAAAATTCAATTTCCTCAAAATTGGCTATAACGATTCTATCTCTCTCATTTTAGACCCAATAGTCATTAATTACCTATTTTATTGGTCAAAATTTATAAAAGAGAAATTAAATAGAAATCCCCTAGTAAAATGACAAAAAATTTTAAATGGAAGAATTTTTTTTAATACGAAGTGTTGACCCTTGGGGACCCAATATAGATATTTTTTATTGGTCTAAATATGCAAATGAAGACGTTAGTTCCTAAAAAATTATAACATTTAAAACCATGAGTCAAGAAATGTTCCTATCCTTATTTGTAGCGAAATAGAGGTTTTGTTTATTAATTATTATATGGATATTACCAGATGCCATGTTTGTGATGACAACCAATTCCGTATTTCTGTTTACAGCGCCAGAACGCAATCTCGAGTTGAACCAGATCAAACCGGATATAGACTCTGTGAACATATCGTGCAGGGCACAAGGTGTCTACCCGGAGCCCAAGATGGCGCTCTACAAAGACCGGGACAGAGCGAATGGGTAGGTCACGGTTTAGATTTATGTTTTCAGTCATATTTTAACCACTCACATAGATGAGCAAGGTAGATTAGAGGAAGTGTGTCCTCATTAGCGTAAAGATGGGTGGGAATAAAGCAGAAAACAATTATTCAACATTATGTACTCATACCTTCACCAGTGTATTCGGCCGAGATTCAAACCCCAACCCTGTGATTGGTGATCCAGTAAATCGCGAGCTTGATGCTAAAGAACAGGCAAATGGCCGGAGTGGGTAGCACTTTTTGTCAAGCCGATATCTGACCCAGTTGTGGTCGAGGGCGCTGAGGCTTGATTGTGCGATAGGGTAAATTTAAGTTTTTCTCCAACGAAATAATAATTATTTGTGGTCACCATAATATCTTACTATCCCACATTAGATAAATCGGTAGCGTGTCTCTCTACTGAGGTAAAGGTCCCGGGCTTGATTCCCGGCTTGGCCGAAAAATTTATCATTGGTGAAATGTAGGTTTCCCCTTTCAAAGAGATTAATTATCGGTCAGAGACTGGATGTTGTGCCAGTATTAGTTTATGTCTTATGAAGCTATGCCAGTCTTAGTAAGCCAGTAGTGTAAAATATGTGGCTTGAATAAAAAAACTGACCCTAACCACAGGCTGGAAACAATAATAGATGTAGAGTAAATGTATTACTATTTGGTAGGGCTCGACGTATTTGTACTAATTACATTTATGTGTTATGGATGATGAAGGTTGAATTAATAAGGAAATGTAACATCCGTTGCATAGAGAGAGTGTAAAGTTATTTAGGAAAACCTCACTTCAGTATACCTGACTGGGATTTGAACTGTCTCTTAAATTTGTTTTTTAACAATTTCAGAACCAAATATAATTTTAAGAATTTTTTCTTATAGATGTTGAATTTTTACTGTATAACATTCTGTCGTTCATAACCCTCTTCCTTCTAAAATAGATATTTCATATAATATTATCGATTGGAACGATGATAATAACACTGACATAATAGTATCGTTAAATTTATTATAGTTAGTGAGTCAAATTAAAAGTTTCCAATTTAAAATTATATATTAAAAACGTCAATACTCTAAACATAGAATATAAAGATACTAAAACTAGTTATGTATGTTATGTTTTTCTTTGTATAGTTATGACTTTCGTCATAATTAGTCATAATTATTTTGTTGCTTATTTCTTCCAGAAAACCATTCCTTCCCTTTACATAATGTATTTTCTTCTCCATCATGAATATGTATACCCAGTCAACTTTTCATTTCATTCAATATTAAGTGAGTTTTATTTAAAGCCTGCCAAGTTATCGGTTTTCAATAATATGTAGTTCAATGTTATTATAATTGAGGAGCTGAGAGCCAAAGTGAATCAAGTGATAAATAAGGTTTCTTCAAGAAAACATTCTGAGCTAAAAATTAATATCTAAAAAAGTTATAACTTATTGTCTCGTGGATCACGGGAGTCGTTGGTTAAAACACTTGTTGTAATTTTTATGAAATAATAATGTAAAGTACGTATCATCAAACGTTCATATGAATTTGATAGAACATATCACTTATCTCTATTTTGTTTTAAGGCCATCAATACAAACATTATGAGAGGTATTCTAAACCATTTTATTTCAATTAAGGTTATTACATTAACACATATTTTAAACAATTTTCACACTTTTCTTAGAGCCCTTTTCACATAATTTTCATGTTTTTTTCACACTTATTTCGAGTTACATTTACATATAATTCAAAATACTTTTACCAAACTTCCTAGTTACTTTCATACATAGTTTTAACTCTTTTCCCACAATAGAATTTCAATTTGCTTTGACATATAATTCAAGTTATTTTCACAATATATTTAAAGTTACTTTCACTTATCTTTCCAGCTAATTTCATACTTATATGGAGTTACAGTCACATATATGTCAATCTATTTTCACAACTCTTTACTATCTAGTACTAAGCAAAACTATTTTGATCATGAGAAAAAATTGATTTTGAAACTATAACAAATTTTTACGTTTCTTGTGAACACGAATACAAAAAAAAAAGTGGATTTTACCATTTCTGTGTGTCTGTTTGTCTAGTTGTCCCTGGTCACAAATCCAGAACAGTTTGATGAATTTTGTTCAAACCTAAGTTCTTCAATTAAAAGTAGTTTACTGAGAAATTTTTTTAATCTAAATTTTCCGAAAACAACTTTTACGATTTTGTTTAAAATGTATATCCGAAAATTGTGTGGCATAACAAATAACAATGTTTTATACATTTTTGGGTAAAAACTCATTCGTGGTTAGTTTTCAAAATATGATTATTTTTTCAAAAACTTGAAATATTTTAAAAATGACTTCAACGATTTAGTTCCAAATGAGTATCTTGAAATCGTTTGACTATAAAAATTACCCTGTATATTTGGTTTGGTGTAAGATTCCAACAAAGAGTCTTTTAATAAGGAGTGATTTTTGAAAATTCAAATAATTTCGAAAATGACTAGATAGATTTTACTTTTAATGTATGTGTAGAGAGTGTTCAACATGAACATGACCAAACAAAATAATATATTTGTTCTGAGAGGAAAACTTAGGTATGAGTAGGTTACTGGCAATTTTTTAGTTTGAATATAAAACAATTCTTTATTGATTTGGTTTAAAATCGGTATCAGAATACTATTTTACATATGAATAATAATGTATCTTTATCTATCTAAAATAAATTATGTTAAGGGTAGTTTACTTACAACAAATAATAGAATATTTATTTGAATGTTTTGAAATTGAACTTGAAGATTTAATTAAAAATGTGAACGAGTTAATTGTTTTTCATAATAAACTTATTTAAGGGTAGTTTAATATAAAAATCCTTTTTGAAAATTATCTTCGAAGATAAATTCACAATATAGGAAAGTTTGTACGATTGTGTCTTACAATTTATTTAAGTTATTTCCCACCCATTTTTCTTTACTTTCACAACACTTCCTAGCTATATTTACACATATTTCTATGTAATTTTGAACATATTTATTGTTACTCCCTCACATCTTTCGAATTACATTAACTCATATTTCTAGTTATTTTCAAATCTTTTTTTGAGATTTTTTTATACATATAATTTTTGTTATTTTAAGACATCTTTAGAGGTATTTTTCCACTTCTTTGTAATTAAATATATAAATCTGTTGAGCTAAACTTTCATTTAAAAAAAAATTGTTTATTAATTTTTACACATCTATATATTTTTTCTCACTACTGTTGAGCAAATATCTTAACACCGTTTTCAAGCTTTTTTTTTTTACAATTCTGACTCACTGTTTATTGGAACTCTTGTTAAATTATCATTCTTACATAGTTTTTACTTTGAGACTGTTATTTTACGTTTGTTTAATTATTATTTCTAAATCTATCTATCAAATTTGCACTATTATACTTCTGTTTAACTGGATGCATACACAGTTATTAAATTATTATTCTTATTTATCTATTAATGTATTATTTTTCCCAACTATTACAATATTTTAAGACGAAATTGGCGAGTAATTATTTTAACACATATAACAAGTAGATTTTTAATTCCCTGTATAGTTATTTTTATATATTTTTAAAAGTTCTATTATACATTTTTACCCTATATTTCACTTGATTACTTATGTAATATGTATTTTTTTATATTTGTTCCTCAGATTGAATATTAAGGGTGTGGTCGTGGAGTCGACCTCTAAAGGAGGGGAATACGACATCATCGCGTACAAAGTGATACAGGACGAGGACCTTCAGTCATCGACAGTGTTCGACTGCGAGCTCAGGATCCCAGAGGCGAATTACGTCGTCAGGAAGAGTATCGTCTATTACACAGGTACAGAAACAATTGTAACACCCGTGGAATGACCTACATTCAGATTCGATTGTTGCACGGAGTAACTCTCAATATCTTCTCACTTAGTTTGTTGTTGAAATTAATGTTATGGTTTGATACCCTTGTCGGGACTACAGAATACTTTCCCCCTCTACACAAATATATGCATGCTCCCTCTAAATTCTGCAATCCTCGGATATATCTCACTGGTGTTAAGGTGGGATGAAAGTGGACGTGAGAAAATACAAGTGTTTTACAGTTATGATAGCAAAACCTTTTTTTGGCCAAAATAAATAAAATGTTGCTATAGTACAAACACAGAATATAATTTTATTCAATTTATGATATTAACAGTTCCTAAATAATTGTATTGGGCATTGTGGCATTATCTAACAAACTTTTTAAATTGAGAGAAAAAGTTGTCATTAAATTCCAAATCCTCCTTTACAGATGTTTAAGAAATTTTGAGTTCACCATGTGAAGAAAATTAATCTCTAAGTTTGTAATGAAGCTATGTTTGATTTATTTTAGCAAAAAAACTTGCAAAAACACTGTCTTTTCCTCGCGTTCCCTTCCATCCCACTGAAATAAATGCGGTTATCACGGAAAGGTGTTTAGTTAATTAAAACCTGTAAGTTTATATATTGCATAGTTCTAGTAATAAATAAAGTTTAAATATCAAATATATCATTGCTAAAATGTAATATAGCCCTGTTGTTTTAATAATTGTTTTATTGATATTGATACGATTGGTTAAGAATGACAATTTCTGCTAATTTAACTTAATGTTTTGTTGTAATTTATAAAAAGTAACATTGGTAAGTTTTGAAAAGGTTTCTCACCTACCATCATTTGACATTGACACTACAAATTGAGAGCATATATATATATACGTATCGTATTTATATATATTACAACCAATCTTACTACTCGTCTGGACTAAATGCGTTTTAATTGCTCTAGTGCAGTATAAAAAAGAAATATACAATAACTTAAAGTAAATTTAACTTAATTTCAGGCTGGGATGGTTGTAAATAATTTCTTAAATACTAACCCAAATACATCCATCCAGGATTAGAAATCAAAAATTCCCACCATTGTCAAAAAAGGTAAAAGATATCGAGTGAAAATATTTGTTTTGTATGGGTTTCAACATATACTCTTGATCATTTGAGTATTCTAGTGCAAAAAAATAACACATATGCAGGACAATCAATCTCATAATATGGGTCCCTGGTTTCACTTGTTCGAGTGTAGTATTAATTTAAACCCAAATTACAAACTAGATGAGCGAATGACAAGACAGTATATAGGATTCTATAGGTAAAGGAGTGTGGGGGCAGGGCTACCAGAAAACTTTTGATACACATGATAATTAACGTTGTCTCGAAAGTCTAAACAAGCTCAATTTGTACGATTCATAAGGTACAAGCTCATGTAAATAACTGAATGATGCCAACAACTTCCACTATTGTATGAAACAGACGAAAAAATTAGTTGTTTGTAGCATAGATTTAAATTATTAATCTATGTTTAAACACAATAATAGCAAATATTTACTTTTCATTTAATATGTTTAAAAATAACTAAACTAGATAGAAATATGTATATTGGAATATATTTCAAAGGGAGAAAAGTTTTATAAAGTCTAGAACTGCTCCTCTAATTAATGTGCTTGAATCCTGGAATGATATTTCATTGTAAGAAACTTATTCTACACGCTAATTAAGTTAATATAACTACTGTCTAAAATAACTCAGAAAATTTTAGAATGTTTAAATTTAAATTCTAGGGGCATTTATATGATCCTTGGACACAAAGTACGTAAAGTACATTGATGACTTTATTTAAAATTCCATTTAGAATTCAATCATTTCTACAATAATTATTTTTAAATTTGACTCGAAATTAATTTTCCTTTTAAGGAAAAGGGTTGATAGACGATAATGTAATAAAACATAATATATTTAAAGTTTGTTTTTCAAACTAGAGTAAAATATTAGTAAAAATAATTGAGTCTTGCTAACAAGGCGAATGTTTATGAGCATTGATTAAATTAAATGTTTTTTTACTGATAAAAATTTAGATATACAATTTGTTATTTTATTTTTTTCCGTGGCAAATGTATTGAGTAGATCCAGTTTTAAATGAATTATTTTTATGTAATGCAGTTAAGGAGCTCAATATCATTTCACATTAACACAATCATGTATTAGACAAATTAGAATAAACACTTCTCAGAACATGAAGATGCCTTTAAAATAGTAATATCCTTTGTGTCCGACACAAGCCGTCTAGCTGGACTTGATGGTAATACCCGCCTTAGCGAACAAATGGAGTAATCTAGGGTTCGGCAACCTTTTTGGGCCTTTATCGAGTCACAAGATTATCAAAAGCTCCACGATCACCCATCGTTTCTACACTCTGATTTTGCTTTTATTGTCTATAATCTATAGGCCCTACTAAATCCTAAAATTAACTTTTTTCCCAAAAAATAATGCACCACTCATTTTAGAATTAGTATAGCATAAATGAAATGTATATTTTAATTTTCTTAAAACATTATCGATTATTATCACCGATCAAGGTTATTTCGGTCATTAATATTATTTGAGAATTCTTGATATTTATGCGAGTTTAGAATAAGAGTGATACATTTTTAATAACAATGTATAGGATCGTGACCGTGATCGACTGAAAACTGCCACGGAATCGACCGGTCGATTACGATCGATTAGTTGTCAACACCTGATATATAGCATAATAGCTGAATGAGCTGTAATATTTATTTTATTTGTCTTGAAAATTAACATTAAATTAGTTTGTATTTGGTTGAGAGACATAATGTTTTGTCAAGTTTTTCCACACTATCCCTACCATTCGCCTCCTCCCCCAACACAGGTTTTGACTAGATATCTGAGTCTTCTTAATTCCATGACTATAGGAGTAGGTGGGGAGGATGTTTAAAAATGGATGAAGTACCGCAACATTTATAAAGCAAGAAGGCAGAAAGTATTTATAATAAACTCTCTTTGTATACCCTACCAATATTCGAAACTTACCTCCTCATCTCTAACAAACCAAAAAGGAAAGGATTGACATATTTTTTCACGTGTCTTGAGTTTAATAAAACTTTCATATAGTTGATATATTATAATTGTGTTTTTTAAATAATAATTTGTAGGTTTGAGCGAAAGATAAATTTACCTCGGTCCAACTGTTCAAACTTACCAGTGCGATTTATTGATGCGAGCTAGCGAGGACTTAGCGAGCTAGAAGCCAGAATCTAATATGGAAGAGAAATCTCTCATTATGTCATTCTGACGTAGAGCTTCTATACGCTTTACAAGATGAAGTATATACTAATTTAATGAAACCATGTATTTGTGAATCATACTACAATAATGTTGCTCAAAAATAATTACATCCTCCACCATGTACTCGTCAAGTCTATACGCACATTAACATAAATAAAAGACATCTTGTGAATGTGGGGAATGCCAGGCCTCCACCGTGGTTCGGATTCCACGTTAACTGTAGGTCCTCCATTTCATCTCACAATCACCCTACCATTATACATTAGCGTAAGTGCGTATAACCCGAACGTATAGTAAGAAGCGGTGCTAATAATGATAATAATAATAATAATAACATAAATAAGTTAATTATGAGAGTGGTAAGGTAGGAAAAGTGTGTATATTTTCATTGAAGCAAAGTGAAAAATAATTTCAGGTAAATTGCACTAGGACATACGATCCAACCGAAATTCAAGACCCAACCTCCCCCTTATCGGTAAACTCTACAAAAGGTTATTTACTCCATTGCTGACGTACCCACTTATATAATGGGTCTAATTTGTACAAACGTATAATATTGAAGAGTTAATAAAAATAAACAATTTATTTATAGATACATTCGAATGTTATCCTCACATCTACGTCTATGTCTTTCCAATGACCTCTTTCCATTAAGTTTAACAGTAAGTATCCTGATAAGATTCTATACTTTCTCATTCGCAATACACGCCCTGACCACCTTAATCTTCTAGATTTTACTATCCTAATAATATATTGTGATTAGTACAGGGTATTTATCTCATAATTATTTTATCTCCTCCACTTTCCAGTAGTTTCATCCCTTTTTGGATCAAACATCTTTCTAAACACTTTGTTTTCGAACACCCTAAATTTAGTTTGAAATTTTAAAGTTGATTATTTGAACCTCTTCAACACCCTTAAAAATTCCGTAACTGGTTGGAGCAAAGATTTTAACTGAACGCGTACTCGCTACCTCAGAAAATAAAATAACACTAAAAAAACTTTGATGTACTCTCATTTTTATAAAATCATGAACTTACTGTATTTTATTTTATCCACAAGTTCTTAATAATCTCAAATATCCACCTCTAAATATATAATTTAACAATTTTAAAATTTTGCAGTCCATACAAAAATGTTATAAAAATTCACGTACTCTACAAAAAAAAAAAGCTGCATAAAAAAACCTGAGGGCTTATGGTCTATAAATTCCTAAAGTCGAGGGGAACCAATATAAAATTACACATATTTTGTTGATGAATTTTCTCAGATCATAAATTATAACAAGGCCTTTACAGGTAGGTAGATAGTATTAAAACCTCTCCCAATTAATTTAAATGAGATTTGAACTTCGATCTCACTGTTACTGAAAGACGTAAAATTTACTTTAGTTTTCATTGTCTTTATTTGTCTTTGATAAACAATATATGTTAATAAAGTAACTAACACCCTATAAATAAGTTGATAATCACTTTCTCATGAGTCTTATTTTGAAATAAGGATATTTGGTTTGATTCCCTGCCCATTTGATAAAATTATCATTAATATAATTGCAACTTTCTTCTCGTAGTGATGGTTTGACTGCTGGGGGTCTCGTTGTGAATGTTATAAAGTAAGCTAGTTTGTCATTCATGCGCTGATATAATTAATCGGTAAATAGATAAGTTGAAAAGGCACATTTAAGATATAATATAAAATCCCTTCAATTAGTTTTTATTTTCATAAAGAGGAAATTCCCATACTACAACTATTCATTGAAGCCAGCCGGGCTTATCTAAGTCACTGTCAACTTCCTCCTCCCCCTTCCTAACAACGAACAAACAGGAGGTTAGCATTAGAAGGAGATTAGCCTTGCTTCCCCCACTATTCAACTCCAAAACCTTTCTTCACCCCTGTCATAGAAAGCGTCATGGCCTTCAATATTCCATTTTAACTGGTATCGCCAGTAAGCTATAGAAACTAATAACCCGCCCCTCCTCCAAGGCTACGGGTCTGGTAGGAATTTGGTCATACTGACTGTTTTAGCACTTAATGACCATCAATTATTCGTTGAAATAATGATTGCCAACTAAAAGATCACTCATCAACCATCACTGATATTATGATTAAATCAAAGTGGTCTTAAGTAAAATGAATTTTAAGAAAGTGTAGTCCTTGGAGGAATGATGAAAAAATTCCAATATACAATATGTCAGAGCATAAAAATGTATCAAATTGTAAAAAAAATTCTATAAGGCTGTAAACTGTTTTGATCGCTTTATTTTTAAGGTATACAAAGAGCATAGCAATTACAAAAATGAAAAACAAAAAGTAAATATATGACTTAACGCTCAGAAACTATAAAAATATACTTCGAATAATTTATTTTATTTCGTATTTCAAATAGTTACAATTATATGACCAAATATGGAAAGTCACGCTTGTGTAAAAATACCCTCAAAGTCATTTTCACGGAGAAATAAGAGTTTCAATTTTGTTTGTAATATTAAACAGTGCCTAGATAAAAAATGTAATCAAAATCATTAAAGCGAATTTTGAGATAATTGAGTTTTTCTCTTTTTTCCCATCAGTAAACTACGGTAACCTTAATTTTTAGGCTTGATATCTAATTCCAAAATTTACTTGAGGGAACCCTATAAAAATCCTAGATACCCAGTTTTAACCCGATCGGTAAAATGGTTTCGGCTGTAGGCCGAGACGCACTCACACACACACAATGCATAGCGAAAAAAACTTCTGGTTTCAGAGGGTCATGAAACGTTGACATTTATTAAAATCTCGAGTTCAATTTTTTTTTATGATCACAATACTTCTCTTTCCGAAGTGACGAAAGAGAGAGAGTAGAAAGCATGCAAAAATGGAGTTATTTGTCTCCCGTTAGTTTTACAGTAAGAAAAGTCAAAATCAATATTTAACGTAATTAGATTATATACTATATAAATACTACTAAAACCAGTGCGATAACGCACGAAAGAAAACCAAATTAGTATTTAACGTGTGATCATGATCCAATTAAATCCCTTCTTTAATATATTCTTTCCCGGGATCATATTAAATATTTAAAGTATTCAGAATCTGATGGTTATTTGGAGTGGTCCTTTTACATTCCTTGGAATATCAGTTTTCAACTAACGTCTGAAAATTCTAAATTTTAAAACTTTCGTTGTTTCATGAAATCGTACTTCTATTCCTGCCGAATTAAAATTTTCGACAGGAATCCCAATTAAAAATGTTAAATTTTCAGTCTTTTACAGATAAGTTTCATTTATAATAGTTTTGGAAATTTAGTAGTCCCAACCTCTTTCTCCAACTCACTCTTATTGACAAAATAAAACTTTCTTGTATTGCTTGGCAATTAAAAAGAGTTTAAAGTGTGGTTAGTCAAAATCAGATAAGATACGATAGTGTTAATAACCGGACCAGAATGTCGATATAATTTATTTTGACTTTTTTGTCAAAATAAAGCCGTCACGCATTGTTTGATCTAATTATAAATCGTTTAAAACTGGTAATGTCCAAATCGGTTAATAAACGACAGCTTTCATCACTAAAAAAAATTATGTTCATTTAGTATTATTATATATGGGGGAGGGGGGGATCAAATTGTACAGAATTAATAGAAAAAACTACATGCCAGTGTGGTATAAAACTGAAATTTGCAGGCATGTGAAAATACTGAATCCATATAAGTATGAATGTCTCAACCTTTTAAAATGGGATTCCAGGAAATTGAAAGATATATAATATACTCATCAATGTCTTATAGTAAAAGTGAAGCATGGGTAAAAGTAGCTCAAAATTAATTAAACCACACTAATTTAAGAATACACAGAGTCAGCAAATATCTAAGACTAAAATATAAATTTACAATGAATGCTGAAAAATCAAATCATTACATTAATCTTACTTCTCCCCAAATTCAATATGAAAGTAAATAATTGGTTTTCTAATGAGTTAATTTCCCCCCAAATTATTAAACTTTTTTTTTTTTCAAATTTTAGTGCTAGTGGTTGAAAAATACGTAGTTTACGACCAACAAATCAATTATTCTTTTTAAATCTTTTATTGTAAAGATTCCCTAAAGTTTTACTATTGGCATATTATTTAAACATTTATTTAAATCACATGTAAACATTACAGGTTACATAAAATGCGTAAATAAATACACAAATATAATAATTATAAATACACTAATCCTATGTTTTCTGTTAAAATGCTAAAATACATATTAAAATGTGATTTTAATTTTTTCAAACATAGACGAAAATAAAAATACCTATTTATTGCTTCATTTACAATGATTTGATTTATTTTACCCTATGCTGCCATCTGTTATTTATGAGCTGTATTAAGCACAAATCCAAGTTTGTCACTTGTTATGTCATCTGCATTATGACAAACTAAATCAATCTGAAACGTTTCCGCTTTAATTATTCTTTATGAGCATAAGAATTAAAACTTAAGGTCGTCCACTTACAGATACAAATCAGGATTTTAACTTTGGTCTGTTTGTGTGTAGAGGGTCGGATGATAGTCTATTCCGAGGAGGTACTTTTCAGTATTTCGGAGATAATAATTCCAATTAATAAAGGAGATATAAATTTGGATTTTCATTTGGGCTGTTTTTGTCTAAGGTATCGGAAGAATGTCTCTTCCAAGGAGATACAATTCAGTCGCCGCATATGTACAACAAGAGATAAAAGTCCATCTTCCTGTCATGGCGGGTCCTAGAGCTCTGACATGCAAGTGCTCTTCTCGTCAATCGTAACACTTAAAATACAAGCTAACAAATAATAGTACAATCTCGATGAATCCTCCACTATAGCTATAGTTATCAAATGTGGATTGAAACATTTATAGTATGTAGCACATGATCGTAGTCAAGTTTGTATAACCAACATGACCCACACCAGAACTAACACGGGACTCAAGTTGGCCCGCCACATTGCTGAATTTTTTTTTTGTCTAATCGTTTGTGCTCTATTTGTGCTCATATGTGCTCGAACATGAACATTTGTGCTGTGAAACTGGCCAATTTAAAAAATATTTAATGTGGCGGGCCAACTTGAGCTCAAGCTAGCCCGCCACATATTGAAAATTTGCTGAAAAAAAACTTTTTTTTGTTTAATCGTTTGTGCTCTATTTGTGCTCATATGTGCCCGAACATGAACATTTGTGCTGTGAAACTGGCCAATTTAAAAAATATTT
>CABEEJ010000877.1:129789-151316 GCA_901482245.1 Timema douglasi | reverse complement strand
AAACAGCAATCTGGCGGGCCAACTTGAGTCACGTGAACCAAACTCCTCCAATCAGGCTTGAAGTAATTATTGTCCCTGGACCTCAAATGTCGGCCGTTCAATTTAAATCCGCTTCACTACCACTAATGGAACTTCTAGTAACTTACTTTATTTGCAAGGTATTTGGGTCACGCGGGCAGAAAGCTTTTGATTGGCTGACGGCATGTTTCCGCTTGACAAGGGCTAATCTGCTTTCCGCGGTCATCTGCGTGAATGGAAATCGGCCCTTTAAGGAGGGTGCATACTGAAGCTCTGAGATGCTTTGCAGGAGTTATGAAACCACGCGTTAGTAAATAGTTGGTTACGTTAAAATATGGCTTACACTTAACTAAAAAATACAGTTTTCAACATAACATAATAGATTATTTAAAATCGTAAAATATAATTTCTATAGCTTCACAAAAATGTTACACCTGGAATAAATTAGATCCTTTTCAGGAACATTTTATGAGAAATGTCGCATTTCGGCATTTACAATAAATTATGATCAAATATAGATCAAACTTTTTTCTAACGTATGAATTATGGAGTCATGAAGGAAATATAAATATAACTGAGTAGTGTTTTAGTAGTCGTAAAGATTCAAAAATCCTTTTCTATGTTAAATATTGTAGCGTGAGGAAATGTTTATTTTGTTAGTCGGCACGACTAACCTGACGTTGTATTATAGTGTAGCTTCGAAATATTTGTCATTTTCTATTTGTCTTAAGATTATATAGTTATAAAATGTTCCGACTCTTATACAAGTAGCTGAATTCATAATAGAGATATATAATGTGTAGTTTATTTATATACCATCTCATTCCGATTAACTGAGATACGATTAAGCTACACAATTAGGCTGGCCAGGAATAGCATCATTGTGCGGAATTTCCCAATTTTTGGTTGACAACGGATGAATTGAAACCATTATTATAAATTATTCATTGGTATTAATTCAAATGTTTCTTAAAGTATAATACAGTAGCTTAAATAACTCACCAATGTAACATCTGGTTCGAGCTGTCTTAACTACCGAAGCCGGGTGTTATTCGTGGGTTAAGACAAATTCACAACACTCACACTTGATTTTTATATGTAACCCTCTATTTCTTCTTTCAAAATTTAGTGAAAATATTTAAGATAAATTTAAGGTAATATTTTTGATAGAAATACACAAATCTTCAATAAGTATACATACAATTTCCTAGGCACGCTAAAAAATGTATCGCAGAAAACCACCAGAGGTGGAATAATATCTATCTATTAATGCGAAAAGTTTGATCCATTGTGTAATTTTAATAATATCTTGACAGCTAAAATATAATCATTACTGTACATTTAATATCAGTACTTACATTATAATATTTCACCCAGAGTGACGTTATCCATTTATTTATATACTAAACATTAAACAGCATTCATCCAACGATAATCTATTTTTAAATACGTATAAAACAATTAACAATATATTATTCTTGTTTTTGTTAAAGTTTAGTAAATTCAAATTCTCTGTCCAGATATAAAAACGAATAATTTTGAATTTAAATGTTTAAACATATTTATTTATTTATAGCGTATGCATATTTTTAAGATGGGAAACTTAGGCACATATGATCTTAAGTTTGCAATAAATATATTCCATGTTTTTCAAACTTTATTTTTGATTTCACCTTGTATTAATAAAATCCATATTGTCAAACAATTACTTGGTTGGACAAATGTCTGAAATTTTTTTTTAATTTAATATATTTTATTACGAAGTTTTAATGCTACCTAAGTGGTATTAGTTATTTTGGTATTTTTACTTGATATTATTTGTAACGTTTTGACTTAACATTATCTTTTGTAAGTTGTTAAATATATTAAAATTTATAAGACAAGTGGTTATTGAAATGAGTGATTTTTAAATATACAAAATGTATTTAGAGATTAATAACACACCAAGGGTCATATAGTCGCGATATACTGGATTGTCGACATGGAAGTTGAGTTTGGATTCCAAGCAGGTGCCCATGAAAAATGTTTTACATGTTACTTACGAGGAACTCCCATGCCATTTATATGCTAGTGCGGGTGCACTTTCTATAAACTAACTTCCTATTAAACACCCTTTAGGTAAATACATCATTAATGACAGTGTTAAATATAATAAGAACATATATTATGGCACAATGTACATACTCTCTTTCCTTTGACTAGAAAGGGAGACAAATACTTATAACTTGTATGATATGTGAAGCGAAGTAATGTACTGTACATTGAAAAAAAAAACATATTGAAAATAAAAGAACATCATTGGTCACCAAAGGTCAAAATGGTACACCAAGCTTTGTCAGTCAAAGTTTATTTTCTTTGCTTTGTCACCATTATCTAGGTGACAGTTTCGCTTTCAGTTTATTTTTATGTAATCACTACACTAATTCACACATTTTTTGATGAAATTTTGTCTAGGTGCTCAATCATTTTTAGAGTATATTTGGTCGCTCATAAATAAATACAATTTTCGATAAAACCGAGAATTCATTTATTAATCATATCAGTTTCATACATTTCAATTATTTTCCCAGATTCCTTCTATTCCTCCTCCACCCCTATTTTATAGTTTCAACTTTAAAGACTTTTCCGAATTTCAGAAAGGATTCTAAAAATGTTAAACTATTCATTTCCCAGACCTATTTTCACGTAAAAATTAAATATTCCAGTTGGTTTGTATTGTAACACTCTGTAAAAAATATTGATTCCAATTGAAATCATTTGAGCTATTTTGAAAAAGTCAAATTATTTTTATATTAGGATTATATACAAAATTCTAAAATCTCTTTGAGGATCTTTATGAAAACCCTAAATATTTGTTTTAGCCCAATTGATAAAATGGATTTGGCTCTAGGCTGAGTAATATAAGGACCGAGTGGTAGATGGTATTGCGAGAACTAATTTCTTGGGTTCAGAGGGTCATGAGATGTCAAAATTAATCAAAAGCTTGAATAAAATCTTTTTAACAATCTCATTACGTTCTCTCTCCTACACAAACTGATATCAGTGTAACTAACTAATACATTGTTAGTTTTATGGAACACTACTAGGTGCTATTCCAGGCTATTGTTGAAATATCATTTGATCTTTAAGGATTTAGTTCGGAAATAATTATATAGTTTGATGTTGTTAAATAAACTTGTTCGTGCTCTCTACCAATAAAACACCACCCGTTCATAATATCTGCATGTTTCCACTGAGGAGAGAGGGATGGATATGACAGAATTTGGAGGAAGTTATCTGCATTTACTTAGAGGAAGAGTAGGACACCGTTAGTTGGAAAGCTCTATAGACAAAAACTAGACTCAAATCTTTTCATACATCTAGAATGTACCGGTTTTTTCCCCTAAATTGTATCACACGGGCTTTCGTCGCTAGTTCGGGTACATTTCCTCTGAAACTCTGCCTTCGTCATCTCTTTCTCCAATAGTGTAGTTAATATAAGATAGATGGTATAGAATATTTATTAATATAATATTAATATATATACTATAGATATTATATTTATTAATATCTATAGTATAGATATTAATAAATATAATATCTATAGTATAGATATTAATAAATATAATATCTATAGTATAGATATTAATAAATATAATATCTATAGTATATATATTATTATTATATTAATAAAGTGTCCAAAAGAACACATCTTCTAATTAGTTCAGACATGTAATGCGGTTTCCCGTTATTACCGAATAGACTCCATCGTATTCACCCTGCATTTGTCTGCCGACTATCCAGGGTTAGCAAACATTATGAGTTTAAGTAGGAGGGGCAGCACTAAGCCTACTACCAAGTAAAGATGGCTGCGTTATCTGATAGCTCGTGATCTTAACAAATCACACATTTGTATCCGATGATTTACGCACGTCCATCACAGACTCTGCCTTAAAATATGAGTGAAGATTGACCCTTGCCACAGGACAGTTCCTGGATAGCTCAGTGAATAGAGCATTGGCGTACTAAGCCAAAGGGCCCGGGTTTGATTCTCGTGTCCAGGTGTCATTATTCAATTTTCAGAATATGATTATGAGTATAGCTAGTTTTGCAAAGTGTTGAGCTTATAAAGATATCAGATTTACGAGTGTATGAATACTGCGTTAAGTAGAAGTCCCACAAATTACCGGTCGATTCGGGTGACGGTGGACTTGCTCGGTTATTTTCGGTGGATCCCTGCCCAACATCCCATTACTGCACGAAACGCCTGAATGGCTATACAGCCCCTTATACGCGTAACATGAGCGGGATAGCATTCCAGCCTGCTCTCAGGCGGCCGGGGATAAGATCAAACAAACGTTTCATCCTTTCACAGAAATAATGGTTCTTGTTTGCGTATTTATGCCTAGGAATCAAAAAAGAGAAGAAACTAAGGGAAAACATGATCTTACCAACTCCATTCACTTACAAGTACTTNACCACATCCTTTTAGATTTAAGCTGTTTTTTCCTCGTTCAATAGTAGATCAGTTTTTTTTTTTCATTTTAAATTTTTGTGTTCACTCAGCAGGTTAGAGGTAACGAGGTTGAACTTTCTCTTTTATTGGGATATCTTTGAATATTCAATCTAAAGTATTATACTGTAAATATTATCCTTTTTTAATCTGCTTAATGTTGAAAAAAAAATCCACATATAAATATGTAAAAAGATTCAAATGGAATATAAAATTAGTTTTGTAAATTCTATATATACTCTAAGATATCGTATAGTTACTCAAAATAATATAATTAAAAATATATTGAGAGTGGTATATTTTCACATTAAATAAAACTTTTTATTCATAATAATCTTGAGATTTTGAACTTTTTACAAAGTAATGACACTAATATCATCCCCATTTATAAGCCCTTAGCAACTTGACAAAAATATATCCACCAATATACCCTCGATCTGTTGTTTTTAAAGCTGGTCTACTATCTTACTGGCTGACTTGTCCTAAGTAATATAGAAATAGTATTAATTTGAAGTTTACACTAGTTTTTCAGCTACAGAGCATATAAATCTGACATATTTTGATCATAATATAACAATTTTGAAAATAGATTTGGTTCCTTAAGGAAATATTTTACTGGCTAGGAGTGGCAACATGTTTTCAGAGGTTATTCAAACTTGTAAGACATGTGCCTAGATTTGGTAAAAGCTATGTAATATCTGTAGATCTTTAAAAGCAAAGTTAAGATTTAAATCAATATTTTGAGTGTTGTTAAGATAATTAATATTTATCTAGCCATTTTTACTTTAATATATCGTGAGAAAGTAGGCCTCTTGTAATCGTTAGCATTTGAGACCTCAAGAAAATGATGAATCTTGACGTGTTTTGAATGTGGAAACTCAAAATGTAGTTCTTACATTTCTGTCTCTCCCATTGATGTGTGTCTGTCCCTGCCCACCGATCTGAAATGGTTTGATGAGTTCTTTCAAACCTTAGGTATAATTTACTATATACGTTCTAGAATAGCAACTCAAGATTTTTTTAAATTTTCTTTAAATATAACTTATTGATTAGTGAGTTTTCTAAATTTCTAACGATTTTATTTGGAGTTTAAATATAGGGAAAATTTTAACTGATAAATAAAACCATATTTTTGAATTTTGGGAAAAATTTGCTGAAATGTTTTTCACTGGTAAGTGATTTAAAAAAAAATGAAATATTTCTAATATAACTTTAATGATTTGGTTTGACCCTTCTAATAATTTTCTACATGACAAACAAAGTATATATTTGTCTTTGGTGGGAAAATTCATTTAAAGATAATTTAACTATGACTGGGTTTTAAAAATCAGCATATTTTAAGAAATAACTCAAATGATTTGGTTCAAAATGGGTATTTGTATCATACAATTTTATAATATGTTTGTTTTCCTTAAACACTAATTAAATAGTACTTTAGTAATGACTGACTTTCTTCTTTATCCACCATTTTCTTTAAAGATCCCCCAAGTATAATCTTACTCTAGGAACCTTTAAAATTTGGTCCAATGAGAATACTCTAGGAAGAAGCTGAAAAGAAGACCTATGAGTTAATATTTGAAGACTTCATCTTGAAAAAAAATGAGGAAAATAAATATGAACTACCATATGTTACATTAACGGGATATCTGAGCTATGCCCCTGTGAAATATCAGCCCTATTGGTGTAATATTTTTTTGTGTGAAAGATTAACAGAGAGACAAAAGCTTATTTTAAAAATATTAGTAGAATTATTTAAAAAAAATATACTAACATCTTTGGTCACGGTTTCTTAAAACCATTTTTTTTAATGGGAAAAATTGCTTAAGCTAAAATAGATCAAAATATTTTTAAGATCAAAATTTAAACGTATTTGGGAAGATAAGGGCATTTTAATAAACTGACCCTGCTACAGGCTTAAAACAGTGAATTATAATTACTTTAAAAATGTTTGAATTTTTTAAATTGTTACAAAGATTTTTCCTCATTTTGTTTTTTGTACATACTTTCGAATTCTTTTACACAGTCATTTTCAAATAAACATAAATAAAGAAGCATAACGAATCTGTTTGAAATAAAATCACAAAGATACTGTATTTCTTCGCCTTCAGACAGAGCATTCTGTTCTGTTACACACGATTTTTTTTATTTATTTTTTGCTTGTCATAGCGATGAAAGAAGATATTCATTTATAAAGGAAGGGTGTGTCACAGATCTACATCCCTAATGGGCTTCTGGCCCCAAAGAGGGAATATGGTGGCAAGGGATGGGTCCAAAAGAAGGAAAAGAGAACTGGTAGGGTAAATGGGGTGGGGAGAAGTCACAGTTGAAACGTGAAACGCAACCAAAATGAAGTCCCCTTTCCCCATGAACTCCATTGTATTCCAAGTTGAGAGGCATATAAGTGTCAGTACTCATCGGAGGTCGTGGACGATGTACCTCTTTGGGGAATATTTTTAATTTCTTTTTAGGGAAATGCGAAATGTTGGTGGTGGCTACCCTGAAGTACTAGAACTAATGGCCACTTAACCCGGCACGTGAGATACCGCCTCAAACAATTTTATCTTTCCTGAAATTTAATTCATGAAAACCATAGTAGATTCCAGTTTTGAATTTACTTTTTCCAAAAGTAACTTTTTCTGTAGTTTGCTTTTATTAATTTATTTTTCTGTTTTGGAAATCATAAAACAAGGGTTTATTTGAGTAGAGTACTCAAAGAACCTTTAAATTATCAGAGTAAGCCTCACGTTGTGATACATTTATTTTATGTATATATTCCAGGGAAGTAAAAATTTCAGCTTGGACAAAACTAGTTTGTATAGTAAATATTTGTTTTAACGAATAATATCAAAATTAAAAATTGATGACCATAAAAATACATCATGAATAGTGTGTAGCTTGTAGTACCCAGAGGAAAAATCATCTAATGTTTGCTTAACAGAATCACAGATTTTGTAGCAAGGCCAAACAGATGTTTTGTGATTTTTGTGCTCCTCTACATCTCAATAGCTTTTCTTAGATACCTACACTATTTTTTCATGACATCGGGAACTCCATCATAATACCGTCCATACATTAACTGAATAGGACTAACGCAATACATATTTATATTTGAGAGCATTAGCCCAATAGCTGTTACGACGTAGTCTCTTAAAGAACAAGCATAGATGATTTTGTTTTTAACAGAATATTACGCTTAATTTTTACTATTTGCTTGCCTAATATAGTTTTTTTTTACAGTCGTTATCTAACAATTATCAACCAACTATGACCATATTATTTTACGCTCAGCGTATATATATATATATATAATCTATTTAAGGTATTTAATATGAACTTTAAGAATTGAATAATTATCCAAGCATACGACATATACACTGTTTTAAATATAGAACAGACACATCAACCATTAATTCTTCACTGTGAAAGGGTGAACCCACATTTCACCAATAATACATCTTTCAACCATGCCAGGAATCAAATCTGGAACACTTAGCTCAGCAGACAGACACGCTACGAACTTATCTAATTTTTTTAAACAAAACTACTTCCAATTGATTAAAAAATAAATTAATAGAAAAATAATAAAAATACACTTCAGTGGTTACATTGTCTAATACAGCGTTTATAAACCGGTCTGCTACGAACCTTGAGCAGATGTGCAGCGAAGTTTGGGTAAAGGTTGAATAGAAGTAAGAACACATTTGAGGAGTAAAAAATTATAAGAAAATAAATCATATTCAATATTATTTAAGGAACTAACACATTTATTAGAATTAATCCATTGAAATCTTAGATATAATATTTTGAATACTTGTTTTTTAATGATAAAATTACTCCTTAAAACCCTGGTGGAGTGCCTTGATGGTTTATCGTCTTGTTAAGTTTGCCGCGAATTGAAAAAGATTGAAAATCACTGGTCAAAGGAGTCACTCTTGCTTTAGACTGGACTGCCAATGACCGAGAGAATGCATGGACACTTCCTATAAATTCAGCCTTCCTCATCCCTGCCACATTACATAACAGTACACAGGTGTATAACCCGAAAGGTAGTAGGACACGGTGCTAAAAAAACAGACTTGTTGAACTGGAACTTATACTTTACAAAGAGTGTATTGACCCTCTTCGGTGGCCATATCATCTAAGGCAGTCTCTCAGTAGAATACACTGCCGATGACTGTGAGATCATGGTCTTAATCTCGGTTGGATGTAATGAATTTTATTTTTTAAAGATTTTATACTTCACTCTTAACGTAAATGGGGGTACACTTCCTATAAATATAAGTTTCCAATTCCAACAAAACCATTAGGGTAGTTACTGCATAGGTGTATACTGCGTGCACTGTAAGTTATCGCGGTAACATTGTTTGGAAACAGTTTATAGACATAGATTTTCCACAATGTTCCTTGTTGCACAAGTCCTGGATTATAGGGGTGGTAGGGTGAAGAAGAAGGTGTGTTGACGTCACCATCTATGACTTGAGTCTGAGTCCAGACAAATTAGACCCTGACGTCACATTTTCTACAGAGGGGAAATCAAAATATATTATTTGGAGATCAAGTCCACGTTAGAGATAAACTTTGATTTTATCTGATCCTTGAACTTTAAATCTGTAAAATGAGTAGAAATATGACTTGCAGCTTAAAACTGATTATTACAATCCTTGTATATATAGATGACCAGTTTATATTTTTTTCCTTAGATTTTACAGACACGCACACTCATACACACAAAATTAATCTCTAAATTATTACTAATTTTACTTTTTAATTTTTGTCAAACTTTTGTCTTTTAATATGCACATTGAGCGAGGGAAACCTTTAAACAAAAATACGGCAAGGTCCCATCTTCAAAAAGATAAAAAGAGAATTATTTTATATTTTGTGCACGTAGGGCTCATTGTAACACGCAGGACAGTAGGAGAAAAGTTTGGTGAATGTAGGAAAAAAGGAAGAGAAATTTGGATGGTTGAAGGGGCAATGAGCAAACGAAAGGTAGTAAGAGAGGAAGGGAGTACCTATATTGGCTTTTTACAGGCTTGCCACCACACCCAGCTTTGTCCCGGTTACAGACATCAAACGTGAGGCATAAAACCTCACATTATGGCCTCCCTTGCCGGATGTTTAGCATCTCTACATGTTTCAACCTTCGGCTCTTTTGTTCCATTTGAACTCGCGGGGGATAAAATACGTCAGTGCCTGTGCGTGCGCATGCGTGCCAGGAAAATAAGATAGGGTAAAGGGGGGTAGGGAGAGGTTTAGGATGTACTGTACAAAAGAAGACAAATATACGGCCCGTATATTTTCTGATGTACTAAAAGTGAAAATATAAAAGGGAGGGAAAGCACCTTATCGTGAACCTTCTGTTATAGCTTTTACAGGTAATGTGGAATACCATCTCCACTGTCAACATGCCTCACATATTCTTCTTGAAAAGTTCAGATACAAATATATGATACGTATATGTAATGACTGGAGGTGTCTTAGTGGCATAGGAATATATCTCTTATTTAAGTACGATAATCAACTCTAAAATATATACTTGCTACATCATTAAATCCCCAAGTTTGGTTTTTGTCAGGCTGTAATTGAAGAACTGGAATACTGGAACTAGAAAGTAGCATAATTAAACCATAGCTTAACTTAACCAAGTTTGTTTACAATCATTTGTGTACTAATAACGTTAGTGATAAGGAGGGTAGAATTAATATGAAGTGTACCTTCATTTATTTGGAGGGAGAGTGGAAAACCATTGTGGAATAACCACCCTCAGTACACTCGACAGAGATTCGAACCCTTACCTCCCCGTAATCGTCAGCCTAATCTACTGCAAGAGTGATACATTAGCCCATGCAGCCACCGAAGCAGGTAGTTACATTAAATTAAAAATGACAAACTGGACAAGGGAATATAACCTGGGACTTTTCTTCTACACTTCATCTCAGGACTAGTCTTGTGGACATTCAGCAGTTGGTGATAAACTAGAATTTAAAAATAGATATTAATATTTGTCTTAAACGTTTTGGTGTAGTTAAAATAGGTGATATCTCATTTTGATGAAAGGGGGGTGGGGGTGGAAAACAATTTAGTTACAACCTACTGGGAGTCGAACCCCGATCTCTCTATCATCAGAAAACCAGATATGAGACCGATTCCTTTATCCGCATGCCTCCCGGTGAGTGTTATCTTTATCACAATATATTTAGGCTAAAATCTTATTCGAGCACTGTACAAAAAACACTATAATATATCTAAAAGAACACCTAACGAAAACACATACAATCATATAAATTACCTATGCAAAGTAATTAAAATTTATATAAACTCTTTATTTATTTAATGTAGAGTTAAAATGTGCATTTCCTAACCAAATAATTATAGATTACTAAAAGTTAGGGACTAAATAAATTTATAACAGAAAAGAAGAAACTTCATTTTCATAAATGATTGATTTTTTTAACTATTTCAGGAGTCTAATTTGAGGCCCTTAACTCAATAGTTCCCAGCACTACACAAAATAAGGTTTCAGATATTAAGTTGGATGGTCCGTTTAGGTTTCCTTATAATATTGGGCTCACTGTATGTATTTCAAAATAAATTATATGGATGCGAGTGTAAATAGATAACATATTGACGAAAGCACACACAAGCAGATATTCTCACCTGAGTCCGACCTATGAGAGAGGCTTATCTACACAAAAACAAAGTAATATAAAACTAAGCTACTCCTCGAAGCCGGAGGAAAGATCGAGTTAACCCATTTATGTGTCCCCGGGGAGCCGACCTTTTTAAGGCGGCAGCAGGTGTGGGCCTCAAAGGAACGGCTTGGTCGACGTAAACAAGAAATATTACCCCGGAGCCGAAGCACCGAGACGCAACGCGTCGCAGTCGTTGCTAACCACGAACTAGCCTCAACGACGGAATATATATTTTTTCCTCCTCTTTAGATAGTAAGGTTTGTCGTCTCTATCTTCCCTTGAGGCGTATCCGCGGTTTTACACTCCGCGTTGGGATAGATATCAAGATAATATTATTTGGTTGAATAACGTCAGGTATATAACACACAGGGAGTAACGTGAGGTATATAACACTCAGGGAGTAGTTTATTTTTATCACCTTGTCTTACCACCCGTCCGGACTATATGCATTTATTCACTGATAATGGTAAGATTTTGAGAATGAGAAAGGTTAAATTTAGTAGAAGTATAACAAGATTTGATTGCAGAATGAAATTTTTTTTTATGAAAAACAACCTCAGTACGCCGTAGAGGGATTTTTACCCTAGCCTCCTGACATGAGCAGTTTAGCCCAATGTGAGAGTGACGCCTTCGACCAGGAATATGGAAGTTTAGACGGCAGCCAAACGAAAAAAGAAAATTGGCAGACCAAAAACTTGTATTCATTAAATTTTCTTAAATATTAATTTTAAAATAAATGGTACGATACAATCGCACTCATTTTCTCATTGTGTACTATGGCTTAGAAGAAAATGTCCAAAAATAGTATTTGAGTAAACTTTCCAAGAATGAGCTTTAGCCCAAAAACAAGTAATAAGTGGGAAATATTTTGACATTGGAAAGCTGCATGTCCCTTCACGGATTCGTAATACATGTACAGAACATTTCAACAAAATATGATATTTCGCCAATCATTAATAGATTGATAAGACCGGAAAATTTTCTAACACTCAGCTTTATAAAACTATTTATTTTATTTTAACCCTTTGTTGCCCAGCTATAAGGTAAAATGTATAGTCCTTTGTTGACCAATGGTACTTTTAGGTACCACCTTATTTTAGACCATATAATAAATTACTTGGCAATTATGTCAACACAAGGGCCCGTTGGTACTTCTAAGTACCTTCTTCCTTCACAAATAAATTAAGTTTTATCACACTGAACATACTCTGTAGGAATAGAAAGTTGTTTTATTATTGATAGTGTCATGCTATGACTTAATGTATTGGTTTAGCTTTTCGAAAATTTATTTATGAGTGCTATGGCTAGAAATTTAAGTATTATATATAAGCATTGTGTTTAGTTATATATTAGGATATTACAGTGATATTTTTAGAAGCATAGCAGTGCACATATTTGTTTTATTTGGTTATAAATGTAGTGGACTGAGAAGTACCAATGGGCTACTAGAAGTATTTAGGATATATTTTGAATTGGACTTATAAGTACCTTTGGGCTGCTAGTAATTAACGTAAAACAAAAATAAGTAAGTCCCCTTTTTCAATATTAGTTATATTGTTATAAAATATATACAATTGAAAACAATTGTAAAATATTTTTTCATACTAGGTTTACTCTATAGGCCTATGTAGGTTTATTTTTTGTAGGTTATGGCAGACAAGAAATTGAACACGTGTAAGCCTACTGTTTCTGACAAACAAATTCTAGATATTTTTTGGGACGAGCTTCCAGAGGACAATAATCCTGACACTGATATTGAATCTGATGATGATTTGGATAGTGAGCAAAATGATGATGTTGAGGATATTCCTAGAGATATTTATACTGGAAACACATTTGATGACATTTTCCTGACTGAATTGTCAAAACAGTATGAAAGTACAGATACTATCACTTCTCAGCCATCAACGAGTTCACAGACAAATAATCATCTGGATAGATCAGTCGATGTTGACAGTCAATATTATTCCCCTTTCAGAGCCAATTAATACTAATACATATAAAAACTATTTCAGAATTTTATTTATATTCAAGTAATTATATTATTCTTTATTCCATGTAGGTTAGTATATGTTTGTAACTTAGACTCTATATAGCCCAACGGTACTTGCAAGTACCATAGCCTGAAATAATTGAAATATACAAATTTTGCTAAAATGGAAAATATATGTGTATTGTATGAGTCTAGTAGACCACAAAATCATATAGTTAACTTTAAAAAATGGTAATATAGCTTTGATGGGCAAAAACATGTAAGAAAGTTGATGGTACTTAAAAGTACCTTCTGTCAACATAGGGTTAATTAGTTAAAAAACACGCTGTTTGAGAGTGTATTACCTATAATTTATGAAGATACAATATGCACTAACTGGCCAAATATATTAAATGCCGCACCGAGCGGCTCAAATGGCCCCAGGTTCCACATCCCTAAAACTTTTGACCAAAAAATAGTCTTTTGTACTGGCTATGGTTCAGTCGTCATTACATCGTAAATAATATTTTAGTATGTGAAGCAACATATGTCAACGGTGGAGCATTATTTTCGTTCATTATGGAAATTGCATTAATATTAGTCTGAGTCTCAGTTGTTTCTAACACGTTTAAGAGTAATCCAATGTTTCTTAGTTCATTTTTAATTAATGATATGTTGACCACAACATATATGTGTTTCTTCAAATGGGCTTAGAGATGCTAATGTACATGATTCAAACCAGATATATCGTGTTATTTGCCGTATTGACTGTTACTGGCTTTAATTTATGATATATTTTTTTTTCTGAATTTTTTTTTTCTGAATTTTTTGTTTTCTGATGTTAATTTTTAATGATGTGTAATCAATTAAAACAATGTTATAATTTTATTTTCTGTAATGGTTTTAATATTATTATTTAAATTTATTAATCATATCATATCAAATAATTACATTCATATTTGATGTCTCACTTTTTAATACGTTTTGCTCTATCATAACTATTGATAAACTAATTTATTTACTAGCGTGGAACCGAGGTCCAGTATTTTCGATAAATGTATAAATTGTATCCAAATATATATATATATATATTTATTTATTTATTTATATAATATATATGTATATATATATGTTTATGTATAAAGTTGGCTGTGGTGCTAATAATAATAATACTCACAATACCAGAAGCTATGAATGTTTACTACTTACACCGGATTTTTTCGTCTCTACCTGAATTGATCATAAGAATATTCTTTTGATTAACTGGAAAGAAATAAATGTAAAAACAGACAAAAATGATCTAAAAATGGATAAGTTGGTGTTCTTTTCTATACAAACAATCAGGAAAAGAAAACGCCACATAAATATGAATTCGTAGAAAAAAATAGCTGGTGTACCTGTTTTTAATACGAGGAATCAATAAAGTAGCTTTTTCTTTAAATGTATAAAAAACTAATCACAGGGAATGTAGCCAAATATTCAATTTATGAATAAATATTAATCCGATATTGTTTTAAATTGTGTTACAAAACGGAAAAAGTAGACAGACCAAAGCACAATTTCTAAATACAGATTATATTTTAAATATATATTTGACGCTGAAATTTATATTGAGGATAAAGTACGAACAAAAAATATTAAATCAACTTAATACCTTCTTCAAATTAATTTTTTATTGCAGCTATGTTGATGACATTCTGGTTATCTATGAACAACTCCATAACTCATCTCCACCTGATTTAGTTCAAAATATGAATAACGTTCACTCAAATATAATATTTACCATTGAACATGAAATTAATAGTTGTATCAACTACTTAGACATTTCAATATCTAAAAACAAACAGAATAATTTCGAGTACAACATTTTTCGCAAACCTATACACACTGATGTCATAATGACACCAACAACCCGTTAATTCACAAAAAAGCTGCTTTCAATAGTCTTATCTATAGATTGCTTCCCATACCCTTAAACAGAAATAACTTTAAGCACGAACTTAGCATCATTAAACTACTAGCCACTTCCAATGGTTATTCGCACTTCTTCATATATCGGATCCTTCAAAAGTAAAAAGCCCAACTGAACAATAGAAGTACTTTAAATAATTCTATTACCCCTTCGGTTAACAAAACCAAATTGATAAAATTTAATTTTACTGGAAAATAAATCTACAACATCACTAACATCTTCAAAAAACACAAACTGAAAATAGCCTTTGGTACTAATAAAAACATCAAAAAATTTATCAACAACTCCAATCTCAATAACACCAGCCAATATCAAAAGAGTGGTATTTACCAACTCACATGCGAATGCAACAGTGTTTACATTGGTCAATCTGGCCGCCGAATTTCGACTAGGTTTTCTGAGCACATAAGCGATTTCAAGTACGATAGGAATAAATCCAAATTTTCCGAACACTTAAAACAATCCGGCCATCAGCCCACTCCTATGAATAAGTGCAAGAAACTTGTTTACAGTTCTTCCAAGGCCACTACCATGAACACCGCCGAGAACATTTTTTATCCAGACTGCATTACTTAACAATAGAACAGTTTTAAATGAACAGACCAACTTTGAAAACCAAACTCTTATTAACACCCTCAGAAAACTTCCACAACACACCAAATTAAAATTTAATCCTGCTTGCTCCAGCCCTTCCTTCCATCGTAGTAAATGACCTGTTCGGGCCAGTATCAAGAAGGTTTATGAACCTTTCTCCATGCTTTGTTTTCTCTTCCTATGCCCTTTTCATTTATGAATCTATCTCTTCTGCCTTGATTCAATCTTTTGTCTATCTATCTTTGGTTTTTGCAACGTTATATCTGGTTCAAATTTCGCACACCCCTTTTTTCATTCAACTTTTATAATCTTTGCTTTTCCAGAAAAGACATCTTAGTTTACATTTGCACATCATCTTTGTAGTTTAATTCAGTTCCATTCGATTCGTTGTGGTAAGAACTCCTTTCAGGATTCATTTATGGTAATTAGGATATTTATTTTCCACAGTTATAGATGTCCGGTTCACTTGTTTTTTATAAGTTAATATTATATTTGTTCTTTATATTGACTAACATTAAGTATTTGCACCGCAACTTACGTTAACTATTTTTCTCATTTAGACCTGAGGATGGTGCCTATGCAGCGCCGAAACATGTCGGACTTGTGACAATAGCACTCCAGAGTTATAAGGAACAAGGGCATTCAAAACTTTCAGATAAGAATAGATCTCAATTTTCATTTAACCTCTTTATATTTATATATCCCACTTTTGTCAAATTTAACTTATCTATCTTATCTCACTATATAATCTGTTTTATCTATAATTATCTCATGTTCTTTAACACAAGTGTCTTAAAATATTTATGATTTATTGAATTGTGATATTATAAGCTCCTGAAATACAATAATAAGCAAACTTATAAACCTTTATAAAAGGATAGGCATCAATTCTCAAATAAACTCAATTAACTTTTGTTTTAATTATAACTTTATTGTCTTGTTATCAGTATTATACACTTCATCTTTAACTTCAACTAATGTATTTAATACATGTATTTTAATATGTTTTTTTGTTTTTGGTTATATATGTGTTGCTTCTGACTCACATTTTTCATGTTTTTTTATAATGTCAAGTATTACATTTTAACTTTTATTAAAAAGAATTTATTTTATCATAATCCTTAGACTCAATGCACAATCTCTATTCCTTGATCACAATCAATGATTTTACATCATTCTTGTTTCATTAACTATATACTCTTTATGACAAGTAACCATAATTGTATTATCTTTATAATTTATATCAATAACTTAATTTTCTGTCTCATTTTTCTCTTTCAATTGATTTCTATTGTTATCAATTAGAATTAAGTAATAACTTCTCTATAGACCATATTTGTACTTTCAATTATTGATGCTATTAAAAAAAGAAACCAGATGAGCATTGTATATATTAATTAGTTGTTAAGGATTTAAAACAAATTAAAGTTGCATATGACTGTAATCATTTACATCATATTAAAGGAAATATTAATTTTAAATATGTTTGGCCTAATTCTATCGACTATTTTTGAATCTTCCAAATTAATTTTTACTTTTTTGCTATCTTATAAGTATTAAAAGTATTGTAAACGTCAAAAAATTGAACTCGAGATTTTGATGAATCTTGACGTTTCATGACGCCCCAGTCCAAAAAAGTAGTTTTTGACTTTCTGTCTGTCTGTACGTCCAACTAGAGCCTAAACTATTTTACCGATCGGGCTAATATTTGGTATCTAGGGTTTTCATAGGTTTGCCCCAAAGGAATTTTGGAATTGGATATCTGACCCTAAACCTAAGGGTAGTTTACTGAAGGGCAAAAATATAAAAAATCGATTTTCTCAAAAATGGCTCAAATGATTTTCATTAAATTTCATTTATAAACATTAATAAATATTCCAAACAAAATGGGTTATCTCATTATTTTGGCAAAATGACTTTAAGGGCTCCGGTATGATGCATAATCTATTTTTTGTATAATATTTCCTAAGCTATTTGAGATATGAAATTTCTTATCAAACAAATAGGTAGGACTCTTTATAGTACAAAGACTTTATAGGAGGCATATTTTTATAAAACTAATATTTTTTGATCTATACGTAAATATATATATATATAAATATATATATTAACTTTTCGAACACAAAAGGTAAAAAGTATTGCGACCGCAAAAGAAAATCTAACCTAAAATATTGATGGATGTTGACGTCTCAAGACCCCCCAAACCCTAAAAAGTGGTCTTTGCAATAACGTCTGTCTGTGTGTCTGCTTGAACTTAAAATTAAGAGTATTTTAAGAAATGGCGAAATGAGAAAAAATCGATTTTCTCAAAATCAACACAAAAGATTTTGATTAAAATTCGTATCTAGGTGTTGATTAAAATTATAAATAAATTGGCTATTTTCATATTACCATTTAATTTTAGGGTACTTTACAAAAGCAGAAACTTCAGTATCTCCGCAACTATTTGAGATACTAAATAACTTATCATTGCAAAATTGTAGTACTATTCAAAATAAAAGACGTTTATATGAAATATATTTTTTATAAATCCAGCAGTTTCTGAGATATTGGAAAATATATTAATACAATTTTGTGAGTTTTAGTTGTAAAGGGATACTACTTAAGTTTTAACGCAATAATACTTCAATGCTATAGAGTAATTAAATATAAGTAAGCCTCTAAAAGTTTATGTAGTTTTTCCTTAAACCTTTTAAGAGAAATGTTTGTACAACAATGATCTATATACATTTTAGACTCAATAGTCAATATTAACATTTTTTATTGGTCAACATTTATAAATGAGAAATTTAATAGCAATGCGATGGCATGAAGATTTGCAACACCTAATAAAATGTCGAACATTTTAAACGGAAGTTGAAATTTTAATACGAAGTGTCGACCCTTGTGGACCCAACATTGATCTATTTTATTGATCCAAACAAAACATACAAATGAGGATATTAATTATTTAAAAACAAAATTATAAAATTTAAACCGGGACTAAAAAAAGCTTTACATAATATAGTACAATTTATTCTTGGATTTGCTAATGTATAGTATTTCTTTTCACATATATTACGAGCTTTGAGTACATATCTTCATTTCCAAACAATAGAGCGAGAAAATCCGTACTGAGTTCTGTACCATTTATTTTATATTATAACTTTTATAGAGAACAATATCTTAAGGGCTATCATCAGCACGAAAGATTTTAGATTTCTACTCTGTTTGGAAGTGCTTGGCTAACTTAGGCAGAAAGCCAGAGGACATTATACCGAATGATTATGTTAAACATCCGGCTGCACTCTTTATATAATTCCCAATAAAAAACATATATGTAACCAATACACTATAGAAATGATATTTGAAAATAAACATTACTCAAGCCATAAGCTGAGTTCACAAACGTACGTGATCTATAGAACGTAATATTTGCCTAAGAATGATCATAAGATAATATGTAAAATAAATTATATACATTGTTTCAAAAATATGTTGGAAATAAGAGCATCACAGTTTAAAAAATAACATACATGTTCAGACACTTATGGTTGTTTAAGTTTCTCCCTCTACAGGTTTAATATATTTCAATTTTTGCAATAAAGGAAATGTTTTATTCTATTAGCTTTGGACTTTTTTGGTACGGTCACTTTTCTCCTTTTACGGTCAATAATTTTAAAAATGTATTTCTATTTAGAGAGTCGAGGGTGGCTCTCATATCTGGCAGAGAAATGCAAATCTTCTGCCGCAGAGAGAAGTATTTTTAGCACCACATGTTACCTACCACCTGTTTAGGTTATATACATAATTTGTACTAATTACGCTAATAAGCTAGGGCTAAGGAAGATTTAGCCTACAGGAAATGCACCCCAATTTGCGTGGGGGTAGAGTGGTAAACTATTCAGGAAAAACCGAACTAGTATACTCTACTTGAATTTGAAACTCAATCTCAATGTACTTGAAAGTCTAATAAATTGCAAGACCACGTGGGTACCGAATCAAGTTCAGTGAGAAGTAGTTTTTTATACGATATTTAGACAATACTGGATGCCCTATTTCACCAAAAAAATTAATAAATTTAAAATATTTATGAATTATTGGGGTATTTAAAGTTATCCCACTAAATTACTTGTATTTTTAATATCTTCTATGTATCCTGAGAATAAGCAGTAGTTTGTGTGTTTGAACAATAAACAGACAACATTACATTTTTATATATTAGTTTAATTTAAGCTTTCTAGGACTTTTAGTTTCAGAGTTAATGCTTGTAGCACCGTCACATATACTCACAGACACAAATACATATAAACCAATATACATCCCATATTATTTAGATGGTGATTGATTATGGATTACCATTGTCAGGCTTCTAATAGGTTAAGAGGTATAGTCTAGGACAGATAAAATTTAGTTTTACTAAATCACATTTTTTTGTTCATTCGATCAAATATCAATTAAAATCATATGAGAAAAATGTTAAAAGTAGTATTTTGGGTCCATTATCTTGAAATAAAATGACTGACGTAGTTTTCAATTAGCCTATAATGTTAAACAGACGTCCAAAATATATCCATATGAAATTTAATCACAATAATAGGTACAGGCCTTTAGTTATGAAGGATAAAAAACAAACAAGAAAACAAAGAAAAATTTTTTTTTAGTTAATTAGTTAAATGATTTTTTTTTAAACTGAGAAATACTCACGCTAGTTTCTCTAAATAATAATTATACAGTACATAATATTTTCATAGTACTTCATTTGGCATCTTTCCGCACAGGGAATCACGCAGTTTATTACATCATACTCACAATATGTTTCGTAACAAACATGGAGGTTTACCAAATTTGTCGCTTTCTATATTTATTATTTCCTTAGCTAACACTTGTGAATGTGAGGAAGGCCAGGTCTCCACCGTGGTTCGGATTCCACGTTAAACTGTAGGTCCTTCATTTCATCTCACAATCACCCTACCATTACACATTAGCGTAAGTGCGTATAAACTGAACGGGTAGTAAGACGCGGTGCTAATAATAATAATAATAATAATAGTAATAATAATAATAATAATAATTAGCTAACAAAATAGTTAGGTAGTCACAATGTATAATGTGCTAGGCTCACTATGAATGTAAACTAAAATGCTAAGGTTAACACCATAAAAACTTCCCCGACTACTTAATTAAAGTTTAAATTGTTTTGTTAATTGGGATTAAAGATGCACTTCCAGTTGACATACGGTCTAAGGCATTAGGCTGAATATGTATGTTTTAATACATCCAAGGTGCACACCTTAGGGCTTCACTAAGCATACTTGTAAAGTGGCACCTTTATATTTTTCTTGGGTTTGGAATTACACACACCGTAGGTCACTGTATTAAGGCATCAATATTGTATGTACAGTCAACTCCACTTGAACCTCCATGGAATTAAATATTTGGTTCAGCAGTTCAATAAAACCTAAATATGCTCCCACTTATCTGTAAGTCAGAGTGGTAGGGAAAAATAAAACAAAATATCACAATTAGAATAAATGTATTTAAATTAATTTCTTGCATTTAAAAAGTAGGATTTGTGTGGTTTCTTCCTGTATTATATTTTAATTAATATGTTATGCCTTTTGTTGGGTAAATTACTCCATTAGTCTGAATACATATCCATGTAAATGTAAGATAAAATCACATAAAGATGTTGAACGTTACATAGGTGTAAGTAAGTGTAAGTTTTATTTGTTAAAGCATCACGATTTTCCAATTAAACAATTATATATATATATATATATATATATATATATATATATATAT
>CABEEJ010000877.1:2362-129664 GCA_901482245.1 Timema douglasi | reverse complement strand
TATATATATATATATATATATATATATATATATATATATTGAGTGGGTATTTATGTTACTCGATACCTATAGAACTCTTTACGCAAAAACCACTAATCAGTTTGCACTTAAATCTCACATGGATATAGCTTGGAGTTATGGTTAACACATAGGCTATATATTTTATTTTAAAATCCAATAAAATTCATTATTTTCAAATATTTTTCTTAAGACATGTGATGAGTGTTGGATTCTCCTATTTAATGTAGAATTCAATTGATCGGTTTTACTGGATCGCCAAATCAACTTCTATCCCAGGCGTGAATACAGAATACATTTTATTTTAAAATACAAAGAGAAACAATATTTTGTGTTGAAGGTATTCTAAGAGAAATCAAATCATGTTTATTTAACATAGTAAAACTTAAACATAGGTAACGCTCAAAATCATTTTTGGATTTGATCTTACATTAAATTACAAAATATTCAGACAAATAGATTAATTCTGCAATAAAAAGCGGCATAAATATCAAAGAATAGAAGGAAATAATAAAAATAAATCTTATGCAATATAATGTTAAATGATATGATATTAATGTAACTACAAAACCAAGAAGCTTTGCAAAGAAAGTTATGGATGCTGGAAGATAGCACATCAACCTTATTTAAAAACTAAATATTTCTAACAATATTGAGACCCTAGTCGGCCACTTAGCTGCTACTTCAAATTCCAGAAATCATACTCTTTTCTTATGTTTGTATTATACAATTTGTGAGCCTGACACCTTCAACCACTTGATCATTACTTCAGTTCACACTTCAAACTTTAAAAAAAATATACTTAGGCCCACATTTGGCTTAGATTTACGTGCCTGAGAAAATATTGGGGCGTCCATCTTGGTATCATTACATTTACCCTTACATTATATTGTGAGTTTGATGCCTAAGTTAGAAGGAGACGCGAAAAAAGGACAGTACTTTTGGAGATTATTTTATAAAACTTATTTGTTAAAATTAATTTAATTTGTATCCAGTATGAATATAAGCTATTATAAATTTCAAATTTGAAATCAACAGATCTTGAAAATCTGTGAAGAGTGCCTTGGAATTTAATGGTGTTTCTTCTCTACTTTTAATATGTTTTAATCTAGCATTACTATATTCATAAGAGGTATTCAAGAAGTGTCGATATCACTTTTAGTTTAACTCTTATATGTCTAATGTAGCATAATATTTTTATTTTCAACAAAGAAAATAGATTACTGTAAATATATTAAAACACTGGCCTCTTGCATTCCCCTGGACCCGACTTTGAATTACATAATAAGATATGTGGACAGCTCCACAAACAGAAAACATAGAATGGGAAATTTGAGAATATGACACAGGCACTTTTTTTTTAAATATCATTGATATTTTTAACCTTACTCCTAATAATGGATGAACATTAATACGGTTATCTTCAAAATCAAGAAAAATTGCAAACTTAAATTTATTATAGGCTTGCTTAGTCAAAGAAACCTAAGGGTGTTCTTCCTATATTTGTTATTTTCCTTTACTAATATATACATTACTCAACTCTAGCTTTAGTGGTCTCAGTTTATAGTGAGCACCCAGCTATAATTAATCTAATTAATTTGTTCTAATACTCAAACATTTCAATAAGGCCTATGTGACTATAATTTTGTTTATAATGAACCACCAATAATTTAAATTGAAATTATTTTGATTTTAGTGAATCTAATAACTAAAATACCTAAAAAATATTATAAATTTGTAACGCTTTGTAAATAAATATACATTGATGTTTGAAATCAGGTCTTGAAATGATGTTTCTCTACCACAGTTCTTATTTAGTAGCACATAGAACAACGTATGTGATGAGGGGGGACTAAAGACTGAGTGCAAACAGCCCTGCATCCTACTGGTTTAAGCCTCATGCCCCAAAAACAAGCAAATTGAGATAGGCTACTTCACTGTATTATTCATCTATTGTCAAAGAAACATGGAGGAGTGTAACAATGGACACTATTCAGAATTGCTTCCTGCATGATAGTATAGCTACTGGATGTGGGACTTTTGATGCAGATGATGAAATGTCACTCAAAGAACTACTATTATTCATCAATTACTATAATTTTGAAATTAAAGATCTTTTCGATAGGGACTATAAAGCTTATTGTTGGTTTATGGCACCGCATCTTACTCTCCATAAATATGTTAGGGAAGATAAGACTAGACTATAGAGGAAGTGTTCCAGTATTTCTTGGCGGGATAATAGAAATGCAATAAGTAAAAGCCACCCTCAGTACACCCGACAAAATCAACCCTATATCTCCATCATCAGGAGTAAAAAATAATCCTTAATTAATAGAATAACACCATTATCCATATAATAGCATATTTGAATATTTACTTACAGGTATAGGGACAAACTCAAATAACTTTAAGAGTCTGAAAATTTATATTTTAAAAACAAAGATTATTGGATTATGGTTAGAGATGGAGTGGGAAAGTGAAATTTCACAAACATAAAGTAACACTAACTCTTGGTGTGGTAGAAAATTTAGATTTGTCTGATAACTAGAAAAGTCAATGTTTTTTAAAACCTATAATTAAGTTTTAAAAATAGGGGATAGTGTGGCTAAAATATCAAGAAATACTAAAACAAAGTAAAAACTTCTAGACGTTGTGTAAATTCGTAATAATTTAATCCTGTTTATACAAAAAAACTCCAATAGTAAAAAAAAATATGATTTAAATTTAAAAATCGGATTTAAGAATTTGGGGGATAAAATTTCACAAACTGTTACACCCTCTCAGTTCTTTACCTCGTAGCAACAGGCCACTATCGAAAATATTACGAGGATAAGAGGGAATAAGCTAACATAATAATAATATAGAGAAAATAGCATCAGCAAGAGTTAAATGTAAAGAGTAATTTAATTCATTCAAAAACAACAGACAGCAATTTAAGTGGCTTTAATTTATCTAGTAGAACGAAGAAAAACACAGTTGTTTACATGATTGCTAAAAAAGATTAAGTCAATTATACAAGGTTAGCTTTATATCAATAAAGCTATTAAAACAATTATTAACCAAATATATTCATGAAATATAAAAATCTTCAAGAGCCTTTCTAAATTTTTACAAAATCATCTGAACATCTACAGACATTACGGAAACATATATTCTTCCAATGTAAAGTTATATCTTTATATTCCATACTTTTACGTTAAATATCACGAGAGTATTCTAATTTTACCCAAAACGAAAGTATCTTCAAGTACTTCAAAATACATATACAACCAACATTATGTTAACTAACACGAGAGTTTCACATCTCAAACCTAATGTAAACTCATGCAGGACTACTTGAATAGGCATAATTCAAATACTGATCAAAGTCTAACAATTGATACTAAGTTAAAGAACGTTTAGAAGTTTGCCACATTTCAAATATAAATATATGTGACGAATAGCAAAATTTACGTTACACAAAATATTGGAATGTAGATAAATGATTTTAAATGTACGTACAACAACAAAAGCTATGATAATATGGATAGTCATTATATCTAGACTATTAAGATAGATAAATTTAATATATTTCAATTAACATTTCGTTAAGTTAGAACAGCAAACATTGAGAATTTATAAACATCTTTAAGAAACAAGCCCTTAAGTGGCGACATGAAACTGTAGTTACTTTTAGTTTTAAATAGTATTAAATAATGCCCATACTTAATAAACAAATATCAGCCTACCTCGACTATAACAATATTAAATAGTTAAAGTTCCATAATTCAAACTTCTACGAAAAACTATAAATATTTACAGAGTATCATAACTTTCCTTCACTAGTCCAGATTAAAGGAAGTCGTCTCCTGACGATAGAAAATTATAAATGCAGCCCGTCCATTATGGTGTCGAATTCAAAATTACATTACAAATAAATATTACAGAGGTCCATCCTCGATGGTGCTGATTTCAATAGTCTAATATAAATATATATGACAGATGAAGAACAGGCACTCCGATTAGCATTGGCAGCCAAAGCAAAATCATTAGAGCTACAACCAGGAAGAGATGCCCACGAACTGAAGTTACTGCTGGGAGTCATAGCAGATTACGACCAACTCCCGGCAGCAACTCGGCAAAAGGTACTCCATCGCCTGAACATGGTATTCATTGCAGTGACCAAGATATGGAGCGAGGCAATTAGCGCCACGGAGGACGCCACCTCAGCAGCAATATACCCGCCAGGATACCAGCCAACAGCACCACCTCGAGTGATATACAGAGATCGACCACCGACGAGAACTCCCAGGGGAAGAGGCACGGGGAAGCATAGGAAGTAACAAGATGGCGCCACCGAATACACTTGCAGCTTAGGACACCTTGGGTATTCGACAGGAAGCCATCAGCCAAGGAACGATTAGCTATTATGAGTCTTTATAATATGTATAACTAGAATTCTGCTTCTTTGTATGTATTTCTTTCCCTAATAAAGTAATGGGCCCTTAAAGAAGCCCGGGCAATCCCTCTCACTTTTCGGCTCGTCTCGAGGACATTCTCAAGCGTTCTTTGTACCAATGAGCTGCCATTAGGCTCATGGGTATAAAAGCGCGAGGGAACAGTGATCGGGACTCAGTCGGACAGCGGGAGGAACCCTCAATGGTGCTGAGTTCAATAGTCAGCTTACATCTTCCACACTTTCATAATATATAGTGATCTTACTGCGTAGTTATGATAGGGGAGAGTAGTTCAAACTAAGTTGGTGACGTAACATTTTGGGAGGATCATACTGTCTTTCTCACGTAGGCCATCTTGCTTGTTGGTCGCTGATTGATCACCCCGCTCCGTATAGATGATATTCGGGTTTGTTGTCCAAAATATTTTTAACTGCTCGGCTGCTGTCGTCAGAGATCAGGTGATGGTTGCACAAACAATCCGAAAGAGGGCAGCCATGTCCGCATGCACTCTTCGCCAGGTGTGCAGAAAATCGCCCATCAGATATGTCTAAACCGGGATGGTCGGAACATCAAGTGCTGATACATCAAGGCAAAGTTGCCCCGCTCCTCGATTTAGGACGTTTTGAAGTCATCCAGGTTACTAGGCTGTGCAAGCCAGTTTATCCAGAGGGTATGTATATGAACAGTTTACATTGTAGAGAGTTGATAGTGAATGATACTGAATTATATTGTTTGTATATTGCTTGAAGTGACATGGAACTACAATAGTGAAGAATACTATTGTAGACAATTTGAATAAATGTCGACGTTTATTGGAGTGGGTAGTATGAATCGGACAATAGTCTATGCAGCATCGGTTTGGGTGGGGCTTCGACTGTGAAATACAAATCTTATATTGTTACAAAACTTTTATTAAAAACAACCTTTATTGTAGTAGAAAATTATTTATATTTAAGAGCAATTATTTCATTTAAGCTCTCTCTCCCAATATGTTTTTGTAATATGTATATAATTTATTTTATTATTACTTATAATCGCTCTTAGGCAAATATTGAGTTTTCTTGTGCACTCAGCATATGGGCTTATTAATGTTTCGTTTCAAAGATTTTTTTAAAATCCATTGCTTGACATATTCGATCTGGCATTGTCATGGTTTTTTGATATGGTAAAATAATAAATTATATACATTTTGCAGATGGATATAGAACATCTTAGTTTGGTGATAATTTTGATATTTTTCGTTCCAGAAGAGTTATTCGAACATCCTAAAAATCCAAAATTTTGAATTTTGGTAGTTATTAAGATAATAAGGTTCTCTAGAAAATCAATATATAAATGATAGATTCAAAGTAGTTGATTGAAATATAGAGAAGTTATAACTAAATCTCAAAAAGAAACGTCGGAATTTTAAAACGTTAGGATTATATCTTTTTTTTTACATTGTTAATAACTCAACCTACTTTCGCATTTTGAAACACAATCCAACCCAATACAGGATTAATAGTTAAACATAATTTAATATTTGGTTTATTTTCTTCCTTAGTGTTAAATTTTAAAAATAACAAAGATACTATGTAGATTCCTGGTGTGAATAATGGGTACACCAGCTAGTGAGCATATAAAACTAGAAACACACAATTTAGTTTTTCTTTGGATTTAAGACTGGACACTGTGTATTCTGAAACTATTCTTTGGGATTAAGTTGATTTATCGATCAAGTAAGACAGAACTGATGGTTTCTACACTCATGGTTTTCTGTGTCCAATTCCCTATTTGCCAAAGAGACTTACAAATACGATTTATATATTATTAAACTCTAATATATTTTAATTTCTACAAATTTTAAACTCAAATGTAAAAACATTAATAGTCGATTTTTTCGACACTGCTTCAAACTCTGATGAGATAGCTAGATGATATAGTATAGCTTATCCTCTATTCATAAATATAAGGAGTAAAACATAAGAAGTCTAATCTATATTATATGATTACTTTATAGTTTACTAGAAACAAGCAGACAAATTTTAACTTGGATAAAAATTTATAGTTTTATCATAGTTATCTATAGTTTATAGTCAGGAACCACGTGGCTGGGTATTCTAACAATGTGTTATTATATTATTACATCTAAGATAAGTATTATATTTACTTATTTAAGTTTATTTATTGAATGAATCTGATCATTCATACGTATTGGGAGTAACTTTTGCCGCTATGACTTGTAACGGTTAAAAACAGAGTCGGATGAACTCTTTAACATCCATACACTTGACTGATATAAGCCAGTCTAGAGTGCTGGTCACACAGTCACACCTTGTGACGGCTATAAACACACTGTTGCCTATTATTTTAGTACTGGAATTTGAAGGAGAACGTTCAGCCAATACGAACTCTGCTGTACACACATTCTTTTGCCAATGTATACAAATTGGCCGAGGCTATCTTGATCCTACTTTTGGTGAGCTAAATAAATGTTACGAAACAGTTGTAATGATTTGATTAAAAAGAGTATATATACTATAGCGTGGAACAAGATTTTCGAAAATTGATTTTCGGAAACCTACCTGTCAATAGGCTCCCCTCAGAAAAATAAACATATAATCTTATTAATCACAATAATAAGTTTAACATAACACTTTTAAGCCAGATTATAAAAGAAAATAGTTTCAAATTTTTAACATAAGGTATTTGTTAAGTGACCTCTATTTATTACATCTGTAAGCCGTTATTAATATATTATTATTTATCATGAAAGAATAAACACATATGGAACAATCTATAGAAAATGCATCAACCATAATACATTCTTGCTTAGAACATAATGGAGAACACTTAAAAAAATTTACCTCTAGAGTCAAGAATATATACAATAATTGATAAATATGTAAATTGAAATAGATGTACAAAATAACAAATAAGAACAATACTTATAAGAATTTGTTTTCTTAATTCTGCGACAACCTGTAGGCTATATGACGTTTGAACGTGTATTACAACTTTACCCTAACATCGATTAAAGACCTAAAATAAGTTTATATAAAACAAATTAACTCAAATTCTTTCAATAAAGCTTGAGCCTACCAATTCAGATATAAACACAACATAACCTATTGAACAATGAGTGTAACATCTGTTCTTATTAGTCACGGACCACAATCTTAACTCATATGTTGTCTGCAGAGGAACACCCCTGTTTTCGGCAAAGACAGATGGTGGAGAATCTACGACCCATGGTGGTGTCACTGTGACACCCGTATTGGATTTAGGACTCTATTGGAAGACATGAAGAGGAGAAAATATTTTCTCAAGACGGGAATTTATTCGAACGTCTAGTGAATGTTTTTCTTTTCTTTTTACTCTGCGCTATGACATTGGTACAGGCGACTAGTAAAGCGCGATGATAAATGTACCACAACACAGTGATTCATCTGTTAAAGGAAAGAGACTCTTTACGGCACTTCAATATAACCCAGTTAGAGATGTGGAGCGTGTAAGAAAGAAAGAATAATGTGAAGGGGAGGGTGGAAAGGAAAAGAACGGACGAAAAAAAATCCATCCATTTTCAATTGAAAGAAACATCTTAGGGCTGTACAGCTTTCATGATGATCGGTACAGCCAATTTGTTATTAGTGAATGGTGTAAGCTCTCACCAGAGATACCGTTCTTCTCTAATCCGATTTATCATAGACACAATAATGACTTTTAAACTTGACTTTTTTTTAAACGTGTATTCAAATTAGAATGAAAAAATCTCTTTTGGATAAATGTTTTGGTCTCTAAACACGTGAACAGATAAACTACCTCTATGAACAAGTTTAATCTCGAGTTATTAAAAAAACACGTTTAAAATCAAGGGTGTTAGTGCTTATTTTAAGAACGCTAAGGCCATGACGAGGGTAAATTGATCCACCTGCATTGACGTTGGAAGAGAATGGGAAAGCTACGGATAAGTGAAACGTGTAAAAGTTCTCCATTGTTCCTGGACAAGATTCAGACCTGGATCCCCCGTCACTGACGATACTATATGTTGTGAACTTGATGTTATAAGCCCTGTAACCTCCGATGATTCTACTTACTATTCACAGGAGATCAAGCTCATCAAATAAAATCATGTTAAGGCCCGCCCTCCCAGAGCGCTAGGACGCGTTTAAGTAGTTAAGATGGTCCGCATTATTTAAGAATTGATTCGTTATTTTAATATTTGTTTCATATGCTTCAGATCTGTGATAAGGCGGTTCCCTGCTTGTTTGGGGAGGGAAATTTTTAACTGCGCGTTCGTATAGGCGATTTAGAAAACATTGACGGAGTGAGAAATCAAATAAAACCGTAATAATATGTTTTGATTTAGCGAAAGGGTGAAGAGTATTCCTTTTTAACTAGTTAATTACTTCGAGGTTGCATTTGTCTGTCTGTGGTGGATATTTCTCACGATAACTTTTTAACGTCAAGTATTATTTAAGTTATATTTTTTATATTGGCTACTTATAGAGTGTAGTAATCCCCTTATCGTCTCAAAAATTATTAAGCTTTGTAATTGTAAATATAACTGTGGCGTGAATTTAGTTAGAATAACTGACATATAAGCATGATCCCAAATAGCATTCTCAACCAGTGGCGTATTCTCTGGGTATGCTAGTCCTGCGCTGCATATCCATAATGATATGTACTGAATTTTAATTTAATTCAATACTATCTTTGTGAACTGTGTAAACACTAATGTTTAAATTGTTAGTAAATATACAAGTAATGAATTTTTAATTTTAAAACTAGTATTGGTTCATATTCCAAGAATACTGTGTTTTAAGTAATTTTTCTTTCAAAAGGTTCTACTTAACACAATAGGAAACCCAGGGCTTGCTACTTGAAAAACGCAAGGCAAGCTAGGAAGGTTCTAATGACCTTGCCCAATGTCTAGGGGGTGGCAACACATTCCTTTCCGCTAGCCCATAAGTAATTGACTAATGATCTCCCTTTTTACACCACAGGTTATGCTGTTCATGTAAAGCAAGATAAGCATTGTGCCAACCATTAAAAAAATATTCAAGATCACAATATTTATTTATTAAGCTAATTTAGTGTAATTTAAATAAAATTACATAGAATATATAAAATATTAATTGTTAATATACGTAACAAGCTTTAAATTATACACTAATTAAATAAATTGAGCTATGTATAGGTATTCTAGTCACATGTATTATCATGTATTTGGCAAACAAATTTAACCACTCTTTCAAATTTNTGAAGGTGACAAGGCTATTTTTAACCGTAGTTGACAGTAATTCTTGTTTTTAATTAGTATAAAGGATTGTGGAGTTTTAATAGTGTTGTTTTTGTTTTGCATTAATGACTTATCAGCCATTGTGACTTTTTTTATAACTATACATCAAAGAATCCCAAAAGTCAGGAGTATTATTTCATCATTTCAAGATGGTTTAAAAGGAAAAGGTAAAACAAAATATATTTTCTTATAATTTACTTAATCAGTGGCTCACCCAGCCATTTACTTTGGGAGTAGGCATTCAATTAAGGCTGTATCAAGGATGGCATTTTGATGGGGAGAGGGGGTTTGGGGTTGCACAGCCTCCTAAGCCCTGAAGGCCGAGAATATTTATAAATATTAAATGCTTTTATAAATCATTTGAAGTAGTTTTATAGTATTTAAGATATTTAAATAATGTAAATGGCATCGAAGCTATTATTAATATATTTTTTTAATTGGTAAATTTGTGTGTAACGGCAAACCTTTAGAATATTAGGCTTAAGTCTGAAGCCTGGTCTTAAAATATAGCATATACATTGGACACATCTTCAATGCTAAATATTTTAGATTATTTAAATTTCTATTAACAATATTTGTGGTGTTGGAAAAAGAGGGGGGGGGGAGATCAAATACCCGGTTTGACCCTTGCCCCTCCCCCTTGGGTGCACCACTGCTACAGCAAAAGATACGTGTAAATATCTTAGCAATAAACCAATGACGTAGCGATAGAATATTAATAGTCCGAAATAATCTCCCCTATGTTAGTCAGAGATTACGTATCTATATAGCTTCTGGATCATAAACTATCAAGTTGGAAGACTCGTTTGTTTCCAAGCAGTATTGTGTGAGAAAAGTTAGGCTTTAAGAAATAGTTTTAATTGCAACATGAGTTGGATATTCCACCTGATTCCCTCTCACCAAGATCTGATGGACGCTTGATCGATGTATCACTTCATTTTACTCTTATTATGATTGTTTGCTTTGAGTATTGCTAACTGTGTGTTTTTAATTACACCGGGCCAATTGAAGGATCTGTCTCTCTTATGCATTCAGAAATGTGCCCATACCAATCTTAGCTCCGATATTAATATTTACTTGCATTTTTAACCATGTAGATATAATTACAATTTAGAGAACGCCTATGTGGTCTAGTGGTAATAGGTTTTTGCTACGGACCCAGAGGTTCCGGGTTTGATTCCCGGCGCGTTCAGATTATCTGGAAAGCAGTGGGTCTGGAACGGGTTATATTTAGCCTAGGGTGGATAAATAAGGAGATATTCGAATAAAGTAGTAATGGCGCCGGTATAGAGATCCGAGCTTACTGGCTGGAGTCATCGTTGTGCTGACCACATGACACCCTCTATCCACAAGAGTTTGCACTAATTCGCCAAACAGTTTGGAAGCCACTCGATAGGTATAGCCTGAGTGTGGGCTGACACCATGGAGTTACTTTTATTACATTTTGCTTGGATGATAATCATCGTTATGGATAAAAAAAAGAAGAGAGAATATGGGAGTGGAAGAGGGAGAGGGGGGCTCAAAATTTCCTAAGCTAGCATACAGTTAAAGGTAAATAATAAATGTTCGATAACCACTGTTCTATATGAACACCTATTCAAATATATCCCTTGACGTTCTTGGACAACGGTGGTTGAGGGTCCTCGGCCCCCAAATCTCCGTAGCAACTAAATTTAGAATACAGCATACCTATTAATTTTTCTCGGAATACGCCACTGTTATCAGCACGCCTTGGAAGGGAAAGTGGGCGTTAGTATATAAAAAAAAACCACCAGATACTAAATAAGCGGAATAGGATTTTGAGTTTGGAACGTAACTTTTAGTTTTGTTTTTATTGTTCGGGTTTACAAGGAAAGCTTGTTACCAGAAATTGTCGATTCTCGGTACGAATTTTGACTACTAAAAAATGACTTCAGGGAGAAGGTGTATAGAAATAGTGATTGATCTCCCAGATGATTCAGTATTTGCAAATTCTTACATTTAAAAACAATTTATCGATTGCCATTTTTTTCACATGATATATTTATTTAAAGACCTTCCGTAACGAAATTATAAAATAATATTTTAAAAGCTATCATTATATTCTCATGACGCAATTGTCCATGATAAGAACTTTGAAAATATTTACAGTCTATACTATTACGTTTTAAATGATTACATCAAATGTGCCCAGAAATTTAGTGTAAATGGATTTATAAATTTATTTATTGAATTAAGCTAGAACATTTATATTGTTTATAAAAAAATTTGTCTAAAAGTAAAATATATTTTATTTCTAAGGTTTTTTATTTTTAAATAATAATGTAACGTCTACATACCAGTGATAAAGTGACCGTCGCTCTCATATATTCAATGGTTTTATTTAAAACCATCTGACAATACTGGAAGCGTATGGTGGTTCTAGAATAAAACAAATATTTTAAATAATAAACCCCTTTTTAAAATAAATGTGTAATTTTTATTGACGCCTCTGCTAAAATATACCTAGCGAATTTATGCCATAACTCCTTTGCCAGGATATATCTAGCGAATGTAAGTCATCACTGCTCTGTATGAATATGCCTAGCGAATATAAACCATCACTGCTCTGCCATGATATACCTAGCTAATGTAAGCCATCAATGCTCTGCCATGATATACCTAGCTAATGTAAGCCATCACTGCTCTGTATGAATATGCCTAGCGAATATAAACCATCACTGTTCTGCCATGATATAGCTAGCGAATATAAACCATCACTGTTCTGCCATGATATACCTAGCTAATGTAAGCCATCACTGCTCTGTATGAATATGCCTAGCGAATGTAATCATTCACTGCTCTGCCATGATATATCTAGCTAATGTAAGCCATCACTGCTCTACCAGGATATACCTAGCGAATATAAACCATCACTGCTCTGCCATGATATACCTAGCGAATATAAGTCATCACTGCTCTTACAGGATATACCTAGCGAATATAAGTCATCACTGCTCTTACAGGATATACCTAGCGAATATAAACCATCACTGCTCTGCCATGATATACCTAGCGAATGTAAGTAATCACTGCTCTGCCAGGATATACCTAGCGAATATAAACCATCACTGCTCTGCCATGATATACCTAGCGAATGTAAGTCATCACTGCTCTGCCATGATATACCTAGCTAATGTAAGCCACCACTACTCTACCAGGATATATCTAGCTAATATAAGCCATCACTGCTCTTACAGGATATACCTAGCGAATATAAGCCATCACTGCTCTTACAGGATATACCTAGCTAATGTAAGCCATCACTACTCTGCCAGGATATACCTAGCGAATGTAAGTCATCACTGCTCCTACAGGATATTACCTAGCTAATGTAAGCCACCACTGCTCTGCCATGATATACCTAGCTAATGTAAGTCATCACTGCTCTGCCATGATATACCTAGCGAATGTAAGTCATCACTGCTCTTACAGGATATGCCTAGCGAATATAAACCATCACTGCTCTGCCATGATATAGCTAGCGAATATAAACCATCACTGCTCTGCCATGATATACCTAGCTAATGTAAGCCATCACTACTCTGCCATGATATACCTAGCTAATGTAAGCCATCACTGCTCTGCCAGAATATACCTAGCTAATGTAAGTCATCACTGCTCTGCCATGATATACCTAGCGAATGTAAGTCATCACTGCTCTTACAAGATATGCCTAGCGAATATAAACCATCACTGATATGCCATGATATAGCTAGCGAATATAAACCATCACTGCTCTGCCATGATATACCTAGCTAATGTAAGCCATCACTGCTCTGCCATGATATACCTAGCTAATGTAAGTCATCACTGCTCTGCCATGATATAGCTAGCGAATATAAACCATCACTGCTCTGCCATGATGTACCTAGCTAATGTAAGCCATCACTACTCTGCCATGATATACCTAGCTAATGTAAGCCATCACTGCTCTGCCAGGATATACCTAGCGAATGTAAGTCATCACTGCTCTTACAGGATATACCTAGCTAATGTAAGCCACCACTGCTCTGCCATGATATACCTAGCTAATGTAAGTCATCACTGCTCTGCCATGATATACCTAGCGAATATAAGCCATCACTGCTCTTACAGGATATACATTACCTATCAAATGTAAGCATTCACTCCTCTGTCAGGATATACCTAGCTAATGTAAGCCACCACTGCTCTGCCATGATATACCTAGCTAATGTAAGCCATCACTACTCTGCCAGGATATACCTAGCTAGTGTAAGCCATCACTGCTCTGCCAGGATATACCTAGCGAATGTAAGTCATCACTGCTCTTACAGGATATACCTAGCGAATATAAGTCATCACTGCTCTGCCAGGATATACCTAGCGAATATAAGCCATCACTGCTCTTACAGGATATACCTAGCTAATGTAAGCCATCACTACTCTGCCAGGATACACCTAGCGAATATAAGCCATCACTGCTCTTACTGGATATACATTACCTATCAAATGTAAGCATTCACTCCTCTGTCAGGATATACCTAGGGAATGTAAGCCATCACTACTCTGCCAGGATATACCTAGCGAATATAAGCCATCACTGCTCTTACAGGATATACATTACCTATCAAATGTAAGCATTCACTCCTCTGGCAGGATATGCCTAGTGATTGTAAGATTGATTATGAATCTGGGCTATAATTTCGCTTTTCATCGTTTGGCATGGTGTGTTAAGGGGGTAAATGTTACATGTACTATAATTATTTTGCAGTACAATACCTCTGGACTGCCGCCTCCAAATATCCAACTATTTAGGTAAATATCATTTTATTTGGGTATTTCGAGTCAAATATAGAACAATATTATTAGAGAAATGTATGTTTTTAGCTGAATACATGATTTATTACTGAATATTTTAAAATTAGCTCATAAAATGTGGGTTATATGACATATTATAAACTATAACGTACTCGTATGTAATCTCAACAACTATAACCTATATAGGCTCAGTCACCTACTTAAATATATAATAACTAATCATGATATAATATTAATAAATATGGCATAAAGAACTGGCACACAAAGATAAATGGCCCTGGTTTGATCCCCATGTCCTTATTATAGCTGTTCATGAAATTGAATACACCTGTAACTATAATAATTGTGGCCTACACTTACACTTACACACACTTAAACAAAATAATTCGTTTTCAACAACATCTGGTGGGACGAATAAAATTATTAAACTTTAAAATGGATTATTTACATAATTCTAGGTTAAAACAAGTGTAATACAACGGTAATGCAGCACCAAAACTATTTAAAATTAAAAAAGTTCAAAATCCTTCCCACTTTTTGATGGTTCCTCGATGTACAAACCTGATATAACTATGGCAGTTACAAACTAATCATAATAGTTAATAAATAAAAAATAAAATATTTGAGACAAAATTTGTTTACAAACAAACTCAGCTGATTAACAACACAATATTTACTTAAACACGATCATAAGATGAGATAAACCAACTAATAGATATCGTTGCCCAAATATTTTGAATAGAAAAGCAGAAGAGTTCACCAAATAGCACAAATAAACAATATTTTTTGTTACGCGTTGAATAGTAAACATAGTATTTTTAAAAATAGCATCAGGGTCCACCATTTCACCAGAATTTGTTTATATTTTTAAATGGTATGTCGCTGATAGTAAGTCGCTAGTTTATTCTTTGATTTTAGCTTTGTTATTGCAGTGCCAATGGTTTCTTTTTAAGTTAATCTTTAGTTTTTGTATTCATCTATTTTTAGATATTTTTTTGTCTACCTATACCTTAAAAAAAGAAAATAATTTTAATATTTTTTAGTGACTGAGTTCTATTACAAGATAAGTGTGTATTTTTATTTTTACTTGCATAGGTTTTCACCTATTTTCATAAATTTAAGTTAACTATTAATTAAGAAGAATAAATTTCTAAGTTAGCTAATAATTAAGAAGAAGAATGTTGTTGTTCAATAAGTTGTTGTATATAATATTGTTTATCTTGTACGTAATGTTGGAAACAATGAATACAGCGTCACACGTGCAACGGCAGAAATAAATGCCCAGTTTTAAAAAGGCTGACTCAGTGACTTGCCAATCACTGTGAATAGTCACAGGTATAAATCACTTATCTTTTAAAATCAAGATCACTGTGATCACCGTTATCGTAAAATCACTGTTTCACTCATCCATACAGTGTTTTAGGGGTTAGCATTAAAACAATGTTCAAAAGCTCCCGAACATTTATTTCTGGTGGTAATTTACCCTTGTTAACTCCATATGTATTAAAAAAAATCACTATTCAACTGTTTCATGTTTTGCTAAAAGTGTTTCAAGAGGTTTTACCTTTTTTTTTTTTACTTCTTGTAAAATATATCAATTTCGTACTTTGCAGGCGTTCTTAGTAATTATTACTATGGCGAGCATAAAATTATTTGTTTTCCGCACGATTGAAACTAGACTTGTGACGTTATACAGTTGGTGCATCGTGAGACTGGGGCATGGGGCCTAATGTAGATTCTAACGCTTTCATCAAAATATAGGCTCAATCATTTTTTTCTATAAGTTATATTACTTTTAATAGATTAATTAGTGAATATATATATTAGCATAAAATATACCTTGGTTATATTTTGAAACTTGATATGTTCGTTTATGAGCTACAAAAAAGTAGCTTTGCTTAGCAGAAAAAGGAAAACGCTTGCGGTCAAACATTTGGGAGATGGCCATTCTATTGCCTGTAAGACCCATAGAGCAAACTAAAAAAGAGTGCGATACAGTTTTTTTTACACTGTTGTCCTCCCAAAGATAGGAAGTACACATCTTTCTGTGTGTTGTCTCATGGAGAAAGAATAACAAGGTAAAGATGACTAGGCGCTTGTCAGTTCACCGAGTTACCTTCTCTATACTGGATGACTTGTCTCTGACGTATTCGTCTAAGCTCCACCTCGCCTCGCTCGCGCCCAGGCTGCGCAACTTCAGAACTGGCATAGAGCCTTGGTTCGGATGCTATCATCTTAACTGATTTTACTCAAACATAGTAACCTAAATTTTTTAGCACTACGTTTTACTACCCGTTTGGACTATATGCTTATATAGTAATTACGCTAGTGGTTTGATTGATTAGGAAGGCTATATTTATAAGAATCGTATCCAAATTTGCGTGAAAGAAGAGTGAAAAACCATAATCCGTACACCCAAAAAGAGATTCGAACAGCTTTTCTTTGAACCTTTTTAGAGATCAGATTCGTTTGGGAAGAAAATCGATCGAAGTTTTGGGAGATGTCATCCCAAATATATAATAATTTAAATAAATCAATTAAAATCTCCAGGCAAATTTGCCACACATTTTAAATGCAACTAAGTTGTAATGCGATTTAATTTCTTGACAAAACAACAAAAGTAAATCATTTTTAATATTAAGTTTCAAAAACGGTCAGTTGTTTTTGTTCCGCATGGAATTCCTTATCCAAAGAAACGTTATGAAGAGGGTTAATCTCAAGGATACAACAAAATATAGCCGTGAAATCATGTGTGATGCCATTGAGGATTCTCTCCCCCACTACCATCGCAATCTATAAGGGAGTGAATAAATTCTGGTCAAACAAACTATTATACCAATTAATTACTTTACTGTTTCATAGTTTCAGGATGGTACACATAACCATTTTGGTCCATAATAATGGCTCCCACATATCTGTAAAAAATAAAAAATTTAAGGAATTTCAAATCTCAGGAAGAAGTAAGGGAACTCTATCAAATTTGCTGACACTCTAAAATGTCTCTGAGACAAATAAAATCAAACTATCTTATTCATGAAATCTTCCACATATTTAACAGGATAACACATTTTCTAACAGGTGATCTTTAATCTAACACAATATGACTTTAAAACTGTCAGTAGGTTTGTGTTTTAAGATGCTATTCTTTATAAGGATGGCTTTATATACTATAAACTTGCTAAATCTATTTATTTGGAAAAATATCGAATTTTAAGCAACTATTGAGTGGGCATGAAACAATCTTTTTGGATGAAATAAGATCTTCTAGTTCTTTAGATCTCAAGCAACATAAATAAACTTGGAAAGTCAAGGTTATGTTTCTGATGAAATAAATTCTTTGTGCTAATGATATTTCTTGAGTATTGTCTGTAAAATCTAAATTTTTTACTAGAGAGCTTGAAAATCCTAGTAAATATTTTAAGTTAAAAACAAATGCTTGTCCTACTTTGGTTAAGATTTTTTTTTGAGGGATATGTTATTGATTAACTTGTTTGTAAGTCTTAAGGTATAACTCCTTACCCTTGTGTTTGTTTGGGTTCGTGGGGATGGAGAGTTTTGGGTTCGTGTCCAGGTCATGTGTACCAATATTGAACTTTCTTATATTTTTTATAATTTTCCCTCCACCCAACATTAGGTACATTTTCACTAAATTATAACTTATTTTCCCTATAATACTAGATTATTTGTTTGGAACCACGTCTTACTACCTGCTTAAGCTTTACGCACAGAGATATCAAAGTTAAAAATTTCTGATTATGTAAGGTACCTCCAAAGTCATTCTAAATGAAAAAATAGATGCGCCGTTTTTAATGATAAAAGTAACTAAATATGAAATTTAATTAAACTTATTAAGGCTGATTTTGAGAAAATGGATCTTTTCTCTTTTTTCCCTTAATTGTAGTGTTGGATGTATAATTCCAAAAGTACTTTCGGGTAACCTTGTAGCATGTCAATCAGACAGATTGGACAGCTACAATTAAAAAATCAATATTTTAATAATTTACGAAAGAAAGAAACAATATTAACATATTTAAAAAAGTAATCTATGAGTACCTCAAAGTTTATTTTTTCTGACTATATGCAGTCAAATAAAATTACGTATCTCTCTAAATTGAAACACGTGGTTATTCAAAAATATTTTCTTTTGATAAATACTGTAGCAGATATCAAAGAAGAGGATTAATATTATCATATTTATGAATAAAATACGTTAACGCATGCCCTTTGCCATTGGATGATGTCGGAAAAATTTACATACGCCTGCCATGCTGTCTAGAAGAAAATATAGTAAAGTACATCTATATTACAAATTCTCATAAAAATAATAACTGATCCTAAATAATATAATCAAACCAGATATATTTAAATACAAGATGCTTTAGTATCTAATCACCATGTCAAGATGTCCTTGGATTTGGTTGCTATATATTTGAAACGAATATAATTCAAAGATGGCAGCCCCACGTGCTTGCATTATAACACCTGACTAAGAAAAGGAGTGTATATCGAGATCGACCCACTGACCTACTCCGCGTCAGAAAGGACTCGCGGCAATTCCAGGAATCATGTTTTCCCCTTGCCCCGCAAGCGGCTTTCACGGATTCACTTTCTTTCCCCCCGCCTTCATCCGTATTTATCCTTTCTATATTCCTGAGTTTATCACTCTTTTTTCTTTGTTCCGTTCGTATCAGGTTTGGGACTATATATAGGGCTGCTCGCAGGTTCACATTAGAGCCGTTCTTCTACAACTAAGCTTCGAAGGAGGAACTTCTGCACCGTCACGTAACCAAGGAGAGCGACGACCATGGTGTCTAGGCCATCAGACCCACCGTTACCCTAGCCAGGCCGTCTCGCTTGGAGTACTTGAGTATCCTGAAATCGTCGTTAAGTCCTTACGGCTTAGGGTTTAGTTTTTGTTTAAGAAACTAGACAATATAGAACTAGATTTTTAGTTTTTGTTATATAATTTTGTCTAAGCAGTTTTTGTTAATGTAAAATTATGTCAAATGGATAGTTAATTCAGTTAAAGTTTTGTTGACTTCAAGATGGAAGAGTTTAAGTTAATTCATTAAATATCGTGTCCGGCAGTCTGAAGGACAAGCCTAATTTTAGCAACTTAGTGAATCAAGTCCTATCTATTATTTTTTCCTGTGTCCTTATGGTACAGTCTTTACATTATGAGCCTTTTGCTTAGAAAGTTGTAATGTCTTAGTCATAGACTTGCAAACTTCCACAAGTTCCATTAACCTATTTTTGAGGCAATATTTCTTATGACGCCGTGTACGTCATGTGTATCTATTTAACTTTTTGGATGGCTACTACTAGGCTGTCAGTCTTGTTTTACATGTCACAGTTGAGTCAATGGAAGTCTATATTTTGGGTTGGTCAAGTAGTCACGCTTCTCGTGCGGCACTAGCTTCGGAGAGCAAACCAGGGAACTGCACTAGTGGCTTGGTGGGGTCCGAGCAAATAATAACTATTTTTATTGTCTGTTGTTTGGCTCCTATTGTTTGTGTTGCTCTTAGTGTAATTGCTATTAGAATATTATGTACTATTGAATGCTCAGGCAGTACCTAAAGGGAATAAGACCAGCCATAGTACTATTTTGTTAACACCTGTTTCTCAGCCATCAATCGTTGTTATCAACAAATCTTCTGTTGTTTATAATAATCCGAAATGTTTAAAGGATATTATTTTGAAAACCCAATCAAGCATTATTATTATTATTATTATTATTATTAATATTAGCACCGCGTCTTACTACCCGTTCGGGTTGTACGCACTTACGCTTTTGTGTAATGGTAGGGCGATTGTGAGATGAAATGGAGGACCTACAGTTTAACGTGGAATCCGAACCACGGTGGAGGCCTAGCATTCCTCACATTCACAAGATGTGGTTTGGTAATCAGATAAATCTTTGCCGTGACCGAGGATTGAACCCCGGCTGCCAGCATAGAAGTCTGACACCTTACCCCTAGACCGCCAGGTCACAACCCCCCCAATCAAGCAAAACTGATTAAAATTTACATGTATATCTTGTTCAATACCTTCAGTTAGTTACTATTTAATTGTTCTGCCTTTTTAGAAAAAACGTCAACCTGTAACCTGGCGCCTGCACAGCCCTTGTAGCTACCGTTAATACATCACCATTCTCAAGGTCTTATTGCGTCAAGCTTCAGACGCATAACCTTTAATATTATTGTAAACCTTAAATTTTGTTATATCTGTTTTATTTAATAAATCTATTTCTTGTTAAACATATTTTTTTTTTCAATTATAAATTATATAACCTGTAGGAATATTCTTTCAACCTTATGCAAATCGTAGATACGAAGTTATATTCCTATCTGTAGATTGGTTTCGGCTCTAGTCCAAGATACAGACTCACAGCGAGACGAACAGAAATACAAAAAATTACAGGCAGATGCATCACTAGAACTAGTTTTTTGGATTCAGGGGGTAGTGAAACTTCTTCATCTATCAAAATTTCAAATTAAGTTTTTTTGACGGTCAGAATACATCTTCTCTCCGGAGGTTCACGAGAAAGTAAGACTAAGCACTGCATAAGTGAAAAAGCTATTAACGTTTCAAGATTGATTAGTACCTCTTTTAACACTTATAGTGATCTCCGAATCTCTGATACTTTATCTGCCTTGAACACACGTAAATATAAAATTTCCACCCATTCAGGATTTGAGACATCATTTATTTGTGTAGGTTTCCCGGTGATTGAAGATTAACGTCTCACCACTCTTGATCCCTGACCAGTAAGCTCTTCTCTTTCCCCAGAGTCGTATGACGGGTCAAGTTCAGGTCATCTGAAAGTGATCCAGAGACCTTTAACATCCCTTCCTCACCCACACAGAAGCTAACAAGTTTACCGGTTAATTCACTAAAGTAATCCCTCAAGAGATACCCCAGACCCTGGCTAGGGTGAAGTGTGGGGTCACATCCAACCTTAGGGGACACCAGACACCTTCTGGGCTCACCCCCTCTTAATAGATGTAAATGTGATAAAGGTACCCACAATCCCAGGGTAAAAAACTAGGGGTTAAGGGTTGGGTGGGGTGGGAGTTTCTGTGACGTCAAAATACATGTTTGGAACCTAACGGAGGAGATTGAATTATGTTTCGAGTCTTGTCTTATTCTCAAATAGACCCATACATAGGTAAGTACTCCATCACCGTCAGACTTGGAGGTATTACTAGTGCTCCACACAACTCCAAAACCTTAACTACAATTTTGATAATACTTTACATTTTTAATTGATATGCAGAGTGTCACAAAAGTCATTTACTAGAGTTATTGATCATATTATAACTCTATATTCACAGAAAATGGTAGTTCTAATTTGTAGATGGTTTACTAGTACGTGTGGTTTTGTCGAGAGGATAGTGTTTCGATAATACATCTGAGAGCTCAGTATTTGATCTTTGAATGGTTATTCCGTGGCTGATTCTATATTACTATCCAGAAAAATCAATTGAATTACTTAATTGACGTGACATATCTTTCTAATGTTAAATATCATATGTGAATGGTACTTCCTAAACTTTAAAAAAAAACTCCTAATTAATCATACACTTTTCTATTGTGACCATGACTAATGTAATTTTATATGTTTGAGATTATTTAACTTAATTTAAAAACAGCTACATTTCACAAAAAAACTTTATAAATGATAAAACTTGAAATAAATTTTTTTATTCTTCTGTACTAGCACTGTTGTAGTCTCGCAACAGCTGTAGTTTTTTTTATTTCCTTTGAAAATTAAAGGTAAGTCGGTCAGATTCCAACCAAGTATTTTTCAAATCAATTCCTACTGCTTAGTTTGATATCATCACAGATTTTTTTTAAATGTTTATTTACTGAGTGACAGGAGCTTTAACTGGGGTAGGAATGTTGTGAATACGCAATAGCACCACCAGTCGTGATATCTTACGTCTGGCTCATTGCCACCGTATCTTTACATTGCATGGTTCGTGCAAGTTATATCACGTGTCTGGAAGTTCTGTCGCGTTGCTTTAGCTTGCTGTATTTGTTATTCAAGTGTGGTCACTATTATAGGCCTATATAAAATACCAGTTGAAGAAAGGAACTCAACGAAGAAAAGCCTTTTTTTCAAAAAAATATAAGTTAGACGGCAGCATAGCGGTTGATCAAGAAAGTATGTTTGAATGAAATTTTGTAATAAAGTAAAATAATGCAGTAACAAATAATAAATAATTTTTAATACAGTAAAAAAATAAATTAATACCTTACAATATTTTAATATTTTTTCCCTAATAATAAGCTATGTTTTTACACTGGTTTAACAGTAATGTAATTTTCTCTTTTTTAATTAAAATTTACAAGAATACAATACTATTCAATATTTATTTAATTATTTTGCTATAATAATAATAATAATAATGATATGTATCAAAATATATGCTATTTATTATCATTTATAATATTATAGGATGTTGCAAATATGCAACGGCTCCAGTCATAATGCTATTTAGTTAGCGCCATTCTGCGAAGGTTCCCAAATAAACATCATGACACATTTAAACTCAGTTTAGACCTAAACTATATCTGAAACTACAAACTTCTTCTTAACATTGTTGGATATCTGGCCGTCAGAAACGCAGCTCAGCACTTACCTCCCAAGACTCATTCTTTTCATCATTTCTTTTACGATGATCTATTATATATAAAAAAAATCTCTTATTATCACCAATCAAAATGCTGAATATAAAACCTCTTGAGTTATGGGATAGTCTGTATTGCTGAGAGAAAGCCCTATCTCTTATAGCCCCTCTCATTCTATTTTCCAGGAAGGGCTATGATAGTTTTAACAACGAATATTAGAATATAGTAGTGATCAAATGTAATTGATATACTCTGTTATTATATATGCATCACTAAGAACAGTAGCATAACATTTGTGTCAGACACAATATATCTGAAGCTTTTCATTGCTGTACTACTAGAAAATGATTTAGATGTGAGGAAAAATAATAATTTCAATTAATTTATTTTTTACCTCATATCATTAACCGTTTGGGTTATAATCTTATGTGGGAATTACGCTGATGTTTAAGGTATAAGAAAGGTTTAATTTGGTGTGGCCACATTTATGTGGAGGTAAAGTGAAAAACCATTTAGGAAAACCAACCCTAAATACACTATACCAGGATTTGAAACCTGATATCCCATCCTCGGCCATCAATTATATTTAAAGAGGAGTTACTTAAAGCAGTGTTTCTCAAAGGGGTGTTGGTGGACCCCCAAGAGTCCGCAAGATCGTCCAAGGAATCCGTGACAGATATATATAATTTTGAGGTATTATAAAATTTTAAATAGAACGGTAAATCACTGTTACTTATTAAACATAATGGAGATGCCTTCACATATTAAATCCCGGTGAGAAAGTGAGGCTGAAAAGTGGTGGTTAGCCTTTTTCTCAAATATTTGAGAGGATAATTTGGAAATTCGCTTTTATATTATTTTGCTCACCAGCCAGCACAAAGCACTTTCATAAAAATCACTGAAGTATCTGATACCTTTTTCAACTATTTATTTGTGCAATCACGCCTTTTATGCTCTTTGTAGCATGAACAAATGTTAAATGTATTCGTCATAGTGTGGAATGAGATTTAAGGAGATGCTCACTAATATTGATAGAGAAAAATTATATTTTAAAGTCACACAAATAGTATTATTTTTCACATAAATTATTAGTAATTATTGTAATGAAATAAAAAGAATAAAAAAACCTTTAAAAAGGAAAAATATAATATATATTTTATTTGGTTCATTTAAACAGTGTAGGAGAAATATGTGTATTCTCGTTATCTATATAATTTGTGTTTTTTGTTGGGCACCACCCCTATCTTTAGGGGAAAAATAATAATCAAAAGAAAAAAAACACCTTTACCTCGGCTATCAATTCAGTGGCACGACGACTCTCAAACTCGGGACCCCTGGGTAAACTTAAAGCTAAAACCATGAACATTTTGATTAAAAAAATGGATTGTTGAAGAAAAATGTAATTTAGGCTACAAATAAAAATAAGATGTATAGAATAACAATTGTTGGCACTTTTGTGGATTTATTGCTGTTTCCCTTTTGTCCACATCCAAATCCTACCTATGGAATTCCGGTTAATTATAATTCTAATTTAATAAAGTATAGCACAGTATTGTTGAGACCAAAAGAAGAGAAAAAAATATATATACAATCAATAAAATTAATAATTAGACATAAAATAAAATGTTAATTGATTCTCTGTATTAGTCTGCCTTTCTGGAAGTAAATAATTTCTGATTTATATAGGAAAGAGAAAAGAAATGATTACAATAATCGAAAATTGAAGAGTTGGCTCGACCTCACCCATGAATAATTAGTCCATATTGAAACACCATCTTCATAAATTTGTTTCACTTCAAATTCTTCCACAATTTAAATGAGCATACATATTGTAGTTCTTACACACACACTTAGCTTCCCTTTTTTGGTATTTTTACTTTAATCCACCACCTTCGAATCACTATAAAATAACTTGAATTGGGAGCTCCATCGATTTGGCTCCATGTTGGACCACCAACCAGGAAGCAGACCTCTCTACTCTTCAAAAACCTTCCAATCTTCTAAATTTAAAAATGTTCTATTCTTACTTCCAAGTCCAAAGAGAAAGCTAATATATATAAAAAAAAACCTAAAATAAATTGTTGGCTATAGACTATGGAGAAAATCAAAATGAAATGTAGGTTTAATATAAATATTGAAATATAGCCAATTGAATGTGAATGATGTTTTTATAAAGAATTAAATGTCTATTTCCTTCTGTCAAAAATTGAACAGCCCGCTTGTTTGATCTTCCTTTCTTCTGCTTTTACAAATCACGAGGTCTTCTACTCACTTGTTTGATAGCACTGCGCATGCGTTAAAACAAACATGGTCGACTCTAAAAATTAATACAAGAGTCAAACACACTTCTTAAAAGGATAATTAATATGTTTAATTAAAGGTAAGTGTTCTTCCTTAAATCGAAATTCCTTATTTAAATTATTAAAACAATGTTTTACGCTGTTCCTTCCGTCCTTTTATTTAATTTAATTGATGTAAACAGTATCATTAGTCAGGCTGGCAACCAGCTGACGAACTTCGAAGATTTCACGGGAAAATAAATTGGAAATTGTTCACAAAAGTCGAAAAAATAGGGAAATACAAGGTAGGGTGGCAAATAACATCACATTATAAATAAAAAAACAGTATATTTTAAAATATCCCCTATAAAAACATTAATTCATGTATAAAATGCTATTTTTATTTCCCTTTAACAAAGATTGATATTAAACAAAACCCTACTAAACCTAAGTAGAATATTAATCTACCTTATAACGTATGTTGAGAGATGTACTAAGAGCTAGTGTTGGTTGTAGTATTTGCAAATTAGCCATCATCTCTGAAACAATTACTTCTAAAAAGAACATTTCAGAAATAATAATTTGGTTGGTGACTACTATCCCATAAGATTATATTATTTACTGCTCCTGTTTCATTGTAATAACTAGCACACTGCCACTAAAACCTACACAATTCTTCCTAGAACCTGTACTCCAGTTTGGATCGAATACCTGAGACTGATAAAACTCATATTTTTTTAAGCATTAAGAGTTATACGCTTACGCTTATGTACAAATTACTCTAATAGGTTAAGGATTAGGAAGGTGAAATTCAGAGAAAGTGTACCCTAATTTGCGTGGAAGGGAAATGTTTAGGTAAATTACACTATTATAATAATAATAATAATAATAATTATTATTATTATTAGCACCGCGTCTTACTACCCGTTCGGGTTATACGCAAATTACACTATTAAATGTCAAAAATGTGTGTGAATTACAGAGTGTACAATTGGTGTGTTATTGTTCCCGTTTTGTTTGACCAGTGAAGCGCAAAATGTAATATCTAGTTAGTATTATTTAGGTAAAAAGAAATACTTTGGATTATAAAATAATTTTTTAAGTCAACAATTATGTAATTTTACTACACACAGTCAGTGATATTGCACAGTAGTTATCAGCAGTCAAGCTTAACACGACAAGCGCGTTAGCCAACTACGCCACCGAGGCGGGTCACAATTTGTTAATGTGTGGAATGCCAGGCCTCCACCGTGGTTTGGATCCCACGTTAAGCTGTAGGTCCTCCATTTCCTCTCACAATCACCCTGTCATTACACATTAGCGTAAGTTAGTATGGACCCGAACGGATAGTAAGAAGCGGCGTTTATAATAATAATAATTATTAATATAATATAATCTTGAGTTGAGACTCCCCAACAGGAGATTCTAGGATTTTTAACAATAAAAAACTCTCTTGGAGTAATGCAAAACATATAAAACATAATTAAGGTTTCAGGTGCTATGCCTTTCTATATGATTCAAATAAGCTACTAGTTTAGGTAATTAATAATACTACTCTTTGCGTGAGGGAGATTTGATTTCCCAAAATATCAACCTCCTCCTTTCTCAGTCATTTCCTGTTAGTTATATCATAATATCAACCATCTTTACGGCTTTATGAATGTATATTATAGTTATTTAAAAGAGTTTAAATATGAAACAACTAACCAATAAAGTGAGATTATCGAGCTGTGTTCTATGAGGTCCTTTCAGACACAACACGAATTAAAATATTTAGACTAGAAAAATTTACTCTCCGAGATAATAGTTTGGCTATAGTTGCTTCACAATTACTTTTACCTTTATTGTCAGCTCAAAAGCTACTCAAAAGGACGTTCCGTAGTAATCCGAATTGTAAATATGCTTTACCACCTTTATAAATAAATTAAATTGTTACCAAAGTGACAATACACTCTTTTTGGAAGACGAACAAATCCAAATTTGCTATAAGATACTTTTTAAAAGCCAAAATTACCATGACTATATTTCTATAAATACTTAAATTATTTATACATTAATGGGAAGTGTTCTGTAGGCTTATTTTAAATGCCAATTTTGAGATCATCTTTGATTTCACAATTTAATTTTTATGATCTTTAATAAAAAAAAGACACAAACAATCAAGTATACGTAATTCAAGTGGTAAAACCCTTCAAACCAAATTGCTTAATGAACTAAGATTTTAAAATATATAGCTGTATACAAAATCTTGTCTCTTTAACGTTCAACATTGAATAGACTACTCTTCATATATGTACTGGCTTAAATAATTTAATAATTAAGATTGTTACCTATATTAATTTTCAGCTTATGATGACTTTTAATTGTTTTGTATTAATCAACATCAAGCTCAATTATATTCATATGTGTGTAGATGTAGTTTGATGTAATTTAGTAAGTAAGATATAAGATTAACTTGTGTAAATTATACAAATATATGTGCAATTACTTACAAATATAAATATGTACTTACCTAACAATAAATTTAGTATGTATTTATAATTATATAAACAAAGTATATAATTATTATATAAATATATTTAGTCACGTTATCAGAAGCTGTCATTTTATAAAGATAATATCAACATCTATAAAATATCAATACAAATGTAATAAATTGACACAAAAAAATGTGTTTATATTTACTTAAAGGATTTTTATATGAAAACTGAATGGTATGAAATCTAAAAATGTTAAAGTCCTATTTACTTTAGCAATGAGAGTGGGTAAGTTGGGAGGACAAACATGATGCGTTCTGTGTACTTGTTCGTTCGCTATTTGATGAAAATAAGGGAATAAGGAATTTCGAGTAATATCTTGTCAAGAATGTTTCATCTTCCTGTCTCCCAGTTGGAAGTTAAACAATGCGAAGGGAAGGGCCAGTGTCCGAACTCTGGAGGGGAGAACGAAGGGATGGTCGCAAGGGAGGAAATAAGGGATGAAGAATATCTTCTGGTGCGCACCAGCTCACATCACTTACACTTTCCCCTCCTCTCGTGGATAGTTGACTGGTCGAAAGATTGCACCGTCTCGTGCTGCAATCTGGCGACCCAACGAGGAAACATGCCAACAAGTGTACTGTTCTCTGTGACTTAGAAAATTGAACATTCATTTATTACAAGCTGCATATTTGGAAATAAAAGAGACATAATAATTATTTTAGGTTTTTACAAATATTGGGGCAATAAGGAATGCTGGTTGTCACTTGTTTAGAAATAAGCTTGTTTGAATTAATGAGTCTAAAATTATAATTTTTATTAGTAAATATATTGAATATTGTTTATGACACCATTAATAGATTAAAATAAAATAATATACAAATTTCACGTTTATAAATACCAAACACACATGAGCTTGGTTAGTGTGGTTGATAGAAGCTTTTTTCCTCCAGTATCAAATAATATTTAAGTGGTTCCATTCTATGTACCGCTGTTCGAACATTCAAGTCCAAAGTCATCATCCTATATTGAAAACAAATGCCTCTTTTCCCCTGATCAACGGGTTATCAATAATGATTGCATCTAGTCTGAGCTACTACAAATCTACAATAATCTCCATCAATGGTTGGCACACGCATACGCATACAACCCATATATAGTAGCAGACAAAGCTAAAAAATGATCTAAGTCCATAATAGATAGGAAGCTTAAATTTTTCAGGCAGGTAGCCTCAGACAAAAGGGTTTAGGGATACTTGGTGAACAGAAAATTTTCATGAAGGTCTCAAAACTGGAAGATTTCCAACTAAACCAAGCTGAAAAAAATGTATCTTGAACTTCTAAGCCTAGGAAGTTTAAATTTTGCAGGAAGGTATCGCCTAACCAAAAAGGGAGCAGGGATAGTAAGGTAACCAAAAATTCCCATGAGGGCCCACAAAAAAATGAAAGAGTATACACGATTTTTTTTAATATAAATACATCTTCGTTTGAGTAAAAGTTTCACACTTTCAGTAGCATAAGTATTTTATCTATTATAATGTCTTTATTTGAAATGCATCTCCCATATGTAGAGGGTCACTAAGAAACCATTCGCTTTTGCAATCATTGTCCAACAAATGACACTGGGACACACATTACGTGATTAGAACTATAGCCGTTAATTTTAAACGGCTATTATGCTATCCCATGTAATAAAAGGCAAAACCCACTCACCCACTGACTTACTCACTCATTCATTCACTCACTCACTAACTAATCACCATATTTGCCAAACTCTTGGGTCCGGATGCTTGAAATTTAGCATGAAGGCTCCCTTAAGGCAATAGATAAAACAGGTTTTTGAGATATTGAGCATTAAAGGGGGAGAAAAGTGTTAAAGGATTTCAAAATTTAGTAATGATTCTTTTTAACCAATATACATAAATACTTTGAATTTAAAACTAAGATTAATTTCTTGAATTGGTTGAGAGGTTTTTGAGGGTTTTTAAATTTTCGTCCGTTAAGAGGGTGAAGATGGGCTAAAGAAATGGGACTCTCTGAATTACTAATCATCGTATTAACCAAAATCCATAGCCTGGATAGATTAAATTATGATTGGAAGGAATGTAATGGTACTGCCCAATCTAACCAGAAATATCCAAAATGGGGAAATTTAAATATTCTTGAAATGGTGAGGGAGGAGGAGGGTCTGTTTTAAATCAAGTAGACAATTAAAATTTGGCAGACAGTTACAGAAATAACTTCAGAAAACTAGATCAAATTTTAAATTTATAAGCGTGATTTGGAGAAAAGGGGTTTGGGTAGTTAAAACAATTTTACAGTGAGCTAGAAAACTGAAATCAGGTAGATGAGTAAATATACCACTCCAGATGAATATTAATGCCTGAAAATATAAAGTTTGCTATCAAAATTCTGGTAAACAGGGGAAATGGGATTATAAAAAGCAAAAAAAAAACTTTTAAATGCATTATTCTGAAAATTTAAAAATGAGACCTAGGCATGGGAATTGAACTAGGGACCTTTAGCTTAGTACGTCAATGCTCTAACTACTGAGCTTTCCAGGAATCATCCCGTGCCCAGGGTCATTCTACACTAATCTTTTAAGGCAGATTATATGATGGACGTGCGGAAATCATCGTGTGTGATTTATTAAGGTCACAAGCTTTCAGCTAACATAGCAATCTTCGACTTGGTAGTTGACTTATTGCTGCCCCTCTTGGACCGTGTTTGGCACGAGGGTCTACTTTTAAATCTCCTCTCCCTAAGCCTGTCCTTCTACCTAGTTAAGGTTGTTCAATCTTATCTATCCCACCGCGCCTTCTCCCCTACCTTTGGGAACGCCACCTCCCAAGTCAGAAGCATCCAGGTAGGAGTGCCGCAGGGTTCGTTCGTGGGCCCGGTGCTCTTCAGTCTGCATGAGATCAACATTCCAGACACCAATATGATGGCACTGTATGCGGACGACACGGCTCTAGTATTGGAGTCGTGCGGCGGGGGGAGGGGGGGCAACTGGTAAAGAGGTGACTCCAGACGTACCTGACGAAGTTGGAGGAGTGGCTGACCAGCATAGTATTGCTCTTCACTTGGAAAATAAAGTTCTACAGGCAGGCCCCACTCCGGATGTTCGGAGAGCAGATCAGCTTGGCGAACAGTGTTTAGTACCTGGGACTTACACTTAACACTAAACTGACTTGGTGACAACACTGTAACGAGAGACTCAACAAGGCGAGGTATAAAGTCTGAGAATCCTAGGCCCACTGCTTAACAGGTGTAGCACCCTGTCTACAAGGAACAGTCTGACACTGTACAAGCAGTTTCTCAGACTTATTCTCGACTATGCGTATCCCACTTGGGGCTACCTGGCCTAAAGATAATTGTGAACGCACCTTGGTACGTTCACAATGTGACTCTGCATCGTGACCTGGAGATGCCTACCATCAAGGACCACTTACAGAACCTGGTGCAGACTTTCAACGACATGTTTCCCGATGCCACAAACCCTCTTATCCAGGGGCTTGGGAGCTACGTCATCGACCCGGGAGGGGCCCACTGATTTTTCAAAGCCCTGATCAGAAAAGTTAGATGTGTAAAACAGTGGTCAATGGGAGGCTCTCACCCAGCCACCCTAGAGTAATATATTCACTGCACCTAGCTCTTCACTCTTATTCTGTTTATCAATATACTTCCGCCCCCCCCCCCTTACTATTAATTATAATGTATTTACTTTGTCTCAGAACCTTCGTGAAATGGGACAATCCGTTCGTTTTAATTTTCAAAAATCACACGATGTGACCAATTGGTTGGTACGTGTTGGAATTTGCTCTCGTACGCATCAGAGCATGCTAATATGGTTCTGCTAAGATTTGAGTGGACACCCAACCTGTGTTTGAAGGAGCAAAAGTAAACTGTCTGAAATCAGAAAGACAAATATTGTCTAATATCCTCTTGCTCATTTACCCCCAACGCGACTCACGTTGACGGGACTTCCTTATGTCCCACCGCGAATCACGTTGCCGGGGCCTTCCAGCCGACCTTTTTCCAGCCCATACTCCCATGATCCGCAAGAGACCAATTTCTAAACACAACGTCACCCCAAGACTACACTTCGTCTGGAAATAAACCAGTTAACCCCTAAGCTGGCAGAACAGAGATAGAAGTATTTAAATAATAAATGACGCCTGGATATTGTTATTGAGCCCCGAATCCTTGGCTATGTACACTAATACCCTTACTACTAAGTCATCCATGAATTATGTTAGTTTGCTATAATATACTCAGTGTCTAATTATCAGGAATAGGTGTGTTTAGTTTGTCTTTTGACTAGGTTGAGTGGAGCCATAGGTAAAATAAGAGGGTTCTAAAATACATTATTGATCAAAATTAAATTCTTTTAATACGAATTTATACCTTGTACAATTTTGGTTATTTAATATTTGAATCTAGACTGTCATTAAGTATAGTGATAATCAAAGATTAGATCATTCAAAGTTCTCATTCTTGCCTTAGAGCAGGTTTATTTGACATTTTTCAACTCACTGAACACTGAACATGGCACTAAAACTGTCAAGACACATCTGCTTCCTAATCTAAGTTTCTTAACTAGAGAATTTATCCTTAAAATAACAAGTCTTAAGATTGTGTTTAAAAGCTCACTAGCTAAAATTCTAATAATTGCTTTAGTTAAAAAAATAAAAATGATGATTGGTTATTTTTATTTCTCAATATTTATAGTCTTCAATATTTACTCGAATTTCCACAGCACACCTACCTAATATTCACGGAACACCGGTCAAAAAATGTTGACATAAGAGTGTTTTAAGTCATTTCATTTTATGATTTCTAATACTCAACATAGTTTTTGAGACATAGATTATTAATTGTAGATGCTATGGAGGATAAATTAAATCACTTACACCGAAACTAATATTCTTTCTCACAATTTGCATATTACAAATAAAGGAGACCTAATAAATGCATTCTTACATCCTTTTGACTGTAACGCAATATCAAAATCTTACCAAAGTAGAGTACGCCTTTTCTTTGACATTGGGAAGTCCACTAGAGGGTAAATTAAATGAACAAGGAAAATATTTCAAAGCGTCTTCATTTCTTTGCCAGATTTCAAGCCCAGACAAGAATATTAGTTAAGACTGAAAAAATATTTTAGTCATTTAAAGACATTTATTTTTTATTGTGTCCATGTCTATCGGATCTTTAAAATAGAATTACGTTGACAAATTCCCCATCTTGTTTACACGTTATAGGTTGATTAATATTTTTGAGATACATATTCAAACCATCTAAACCGGATTACTTAATGTAATTACATATGTTGAGAGCATTTACTTTTTTGAAAAGTGAACACATATATTCTCCGAACTACGATTCAAAATTCGTTAGTAATTACTAATTAGACATACGAATTATAAAATTAAAGCATTTCTTTAGAATCTGTTTCCCAACTATATTATAGCTAATTTATTTCATTTTGGTCTAAAATGATAATTATTAAATCTATAATTGCTCGATTAAGTCTTTCAGTCGGGCATAAATGTTTGATATAATTTAATAAAAAAAAGGAATTGAGCCTTGAATTGAGCACAGTCTTCTTCCAATCTTTCCCAGCTGAATAAACATACCCATAGGCTGTGTGAAAAGAAAGTATGAACTAAATAGCCCAAATTTTAAAAATGATCACTACCAAAAAAGTTTAGAGATAGAAGAAAAGCCTCGAGGTAATCTAAGATAATTTCAGAAAATCGTACTGAATCCTCACTGTTAAATTAATTTACTCATAAATTAATTTAAAACTGACTCAAACACATTCTACCTATTAAAGATGTAGGTCAAAATATCCTACGTTGATTAATAATTTTATTTGAGATCCGCTTCGTTGGTCGAAGGGCTTCAAGCGTCACCCTCGTAATATACTGGACTACCAATGATGGATAGATGAATGTTCAATACGTGGTATGGTGTACTGAGAGTGGTTTTCCACTCTGCAAACACGCAAATGCAGGTACACTCTTTCTTAACTCAACCTTCTTCATCCCTAATATATTAGTGTAGTTAGCCTATATTAGTATAGCTGAACGGGTAGTAAGACGTAGTGCTAAAATAGCAAGCATTTGAGGGGTATTAACTTTTTATATAATATATTTCATAGTGGGTCGAATATGATTAGCTTTCATTGTTGATATTTTAGCCTATAGACACACTTAGCGCTTTGCCCTTAAGGAATGAAGAATTAATCAAAACTCAATTTAAAGTAGTTGCCAAGATATTTAATATTATAGGCAATATGATAGCCTTTTGACATTTATTTGAGATCAGCTTTGTGTAAATATCCATATGCTCATCTTATTCGATGACATGGTTAGAGGAGGTTATAAAGAGGGCTAAGAGTGTATTTTTAATGGTGGCTTGGAAAATGGGTAGCATGGGTGTTGTAGAAAATGTGTTGTATTAAAAGAGGATTATACTGTATACGGATAGCTATATTGTAACCAATACGAGGAACTGTAAAGGGGTGGACTGGATAGTGCTGGTAGGCAGAGAACACGATCATAAGCTAAAGGAAGTATGAAAAAACAAGAATTAGAATAAAACTATTAAAATGCGAACGAGATAAGAACACACATAGAAAGAGGGCATAGAAGAGTGTATAGAGTGGTTATTCATGGATTATAGAGTTTGATTAGCACCATTTTGTACTTGTTAATTTAGATACATACTGTATGCAAAGTTAGATCTACAGTATCTCATTGATATACCTTTTAATAGCAAGTTAAATTATAAAAATAATTGTTTTAATCTCTTGGGCAATATATAAGTGGATCTTATATTTAAACAATTTCCAAACAACAGGCATGGGCCCTGCAATAAATGATTATTTATAAATTAAAATCTCTAAATAAAGGACAAAGCTTGTAAACCCCAATCCATATGTTATAAATTTAATTGTCATGCGTGCTGTACAATTAGTCTCACCTTACCTTGATAGAAAATTATCAATAATTATAGAAAAAAAACAATGTTGTCAGAGGGGGATTACTCACAAATAAAGTTCAAAATTACACATACAAAAAATTAAAACACTAGAAAAAGTTTAAATTATTTAAACCTTAGAGTAATCTATACAGTAGACCCTACTGTTGAAATTTTTAAGCTCATTTATTAACCTTTTTAAGGCTAATTGAATGTAAATAAAATCATTAAATAAAATGTACCCCAAACACATATGAGACTATTCATTTTTATTTGAAATATCAAACACTACCCGTATATACGTTTCAAACAAAATAATTAGAGCCAGTTTTTTTAGTATGGTATAGTATTAGTGAATATTCCCGTAAATTGAATTTTAAAACCTATCGTTAGAGCTATTTTTTTAAAATTGGGAATTTTTATAGAAACCTTCTTAGTGAAATAACCTTAATTTTAAGGCTAGATATACACCAGAACTGTAAGTTTCAGGTTAAAATGGTTGTGCTCATTGATAGAGCTTGAATCCTTTAACACGAGGATCGCTACGTGTATCCCCAAGTGACAACATCGCCATCAAACAGGCATTTTTAAAAACAGTTCAAATAAAAGATGGTTTTGCATCCTTTGGTGCATTAAGCACCGTAGCGCTTTTAGGCGTGCAGTGGTGATGTCGTGGCTCTACCAAAGTATTCATAACTGAAGTGGGACAAGAAGGAAGTTTACATGACATAGAAAACGGTTTGAGAGAAGTTAAATTTAATGTACAATAAAATAAATATTACAAAATATTAGTGATTACACTTAATAAGTTTATTATCGACTGTTTTATTATCACATACAAAATTAACTGTTGAGCGATGGTTAACAATTTCAAGACAAAATCAATCATACAATGAAGGTTATAAACTAAATCCACGTTAGAACAAACACTAAAAGTATCGTACACAATGAGGCCAACTGACAAGCACAATAAAACTCTTTTCTGAGTTAGGCTTTAGTATACAACTTATTAAACATGCCTCTTTTTTTTTTCAAACAAGGAATCATAAGTCAAGGCGTTTAGGTGGGTGGACAATTCTACCAGACCTTGTAACAATATTAGGCAGACTAGTTCCAAGAGGCACAGTATTCATTTCTGAATTAGGAGACTGAGAAGTTGAGGTTATCATGTCCTCTGGCTTGTTATTAGGAGAGGATTGTGGTGTTACCTTTAATCCCTCAAGTTCACCCATATCATCACCAAAGCTTCTCACCCTATTATGATCTTCACAGGAAATGTCATTACCAGAGTGCCTAGGCCTAATATGAAGTGAATTTCGTCTATAAAGTTTTCCTTTTATACACACCAGATATGATCTGTTTTTCAATATATTAACTACACTGCCCTCTTCCCAAAACCGCAGTTTGTTGTTCCAAATAAAGACATACTGCTCAGGGTTAAAAACTTGCTCATGGGATTGAGCAGTTTTGTCATAATGTAACGATTGCCCTACTTTCGCAGTCACTGCATCATCAATAATTATTTCTGGCTTCAAGCGGAAATCTTGTACAGGGAGTCTATAATTGAGGGTGCGACTTTGAAGAAGCTGAGCTGGTGAGTATGGAAGCCCTGCTACTGGGCTAATTCTATAATCCAGAAGAAAAAGTGGAAAGTCCCCACGGCCATATTGCGCCTTTAAAACATCAATTTGACCATTCTAACCGGTTTCTCAGCCAAACCATTGCTGCGGGGATAGTGAGGACTGGAGGTTACTAATTCAATATTCCATGATTGAGCAAATACTTTGAATTCATATGAGTCAAAAGGTTGGTTGTCAGACATGAATTGTTTGGGAATCCCAAAATGTGCAAAGATTGGTTTGAGCTTACTTATAGCAGTGGAAGCAGACTTACTCGGGATCTTCTCAGCCTCAATCCACCGCGAATGGTAGTCCACAATAACTAGATAGCTGTCACCATTATAATCCGCAAAATCAGCAGCAACTTTAGCAAAGGGTAGATCAGGGATGTCATGAGGTTGCAGTTGGTCCTTTATTTTAGACCGTTGAAATTGATTGCATGTTGGGCACGCAAGTATAAAATTTCTCTAATCAGAGTTGATTCCTGGCCAATAGAAGCTGTGGGATGCTTGAGCCTTGACTTTTTCAAAACTAGGGTGAGTTGCATGAAGCATTTCAAGGGTGAAGTGCCTCAGTTTAAATGGAACTAATAGACGTTCATCATAGTAAAGAAGCCCTTCATGAACTGTGATGTCTTTTCTGAGGGAATATTAATGATTCAGCTATGAGCAATCTGATGACAATGACTTAGGCCAACCTTTGATGTAATAATTAAATACTTTTCTCAAAACAGAGTCCCCAACTGTATTTTTCTTGTACGTTGCAAGTAAGGATGGTTGAACATCGGAGGTTGTCCCTATAACATGTACTATATCATACATACTTTCATCTATAGATGAAGGAATAATTTTACAATTTCGGGATAACAAATCCGCTCTATGCATGTATTTGCCTGCTAATTACTTGAGTGTAAATGAATAGGGCAATAGTTTCAGCCTAAGTCGGCGGGGGCGATTATTGATAATTTTACCAATGGCTTTTACAATGATGGAAGTGAGTGGCTGATGATATGAATGAACAGTTAGATCTTCGTGGCCATAGACGAAGTTATGGAACATTTTGAATGCGAATGGGACAGCGAGCAATTCTTTTTCCACCTGAGCATAGTTTGGCTCAGTGGTGGTAAGCGATCGTGAAGCATATAAAATGGGCTTGCCATCTTTCATTAACGTGGCCCCAAGGGCATATTGACTACTGTCAGCATGTATGTTGATGGGTTTGAAGGGGTCAAAAGGAGTCAAAAGGCATGTTGTGCTATAGACTTTTTCAAAAGCTCTAACTGCTTACTGTGGGAGGAATTCCAAGACCACTCTGAATCTTTTTTCAGAAGTTCACAGAATGGGGTGCAAATATCTGACAGGTGGGGCACAAATGGTCTTAGGTAGTTGACTGTTTCCAAAATACGCTGCAAATCCTTCCTTGAAGCAGGTACTTCTATGTCCTGAATATCCTGAACCCTAGTGTCGTCAGGATGAATCCCATCCTTATCAAATTCCAAACCCAAAAATTTAACTTTATCCACAAAGAATTGAACTTTTTCCGGGTTGAATACTATGTTGTTTTCACGAGCGGCTTGAATAACCTGTTTAACTATTTTCCATAACTCTTCCATTGTGTCTGCTCCACATAAAACATCATCAAAATATACACATACTCCCCCAATATTCCCAAAGTATTTATGAGTCATCTTTTGGAAGTACTCAGGAAGCACACTTAGTCCAAATGGGGCACGTAAAAACCGATAACATCCAAAGGGGTTGCTGAACGTACATATACCAGTTGATTCTTTACTCAATTTAACTTAATAAAACCCATTTTTTAAATCAAAAACACAAAAATATTTTTTATTGCCCATTTTGGAACTAATCTCCTCGAGAGTGGAAATCAACACATAATCTCGGACCAAATTTTCGTTGAGATCCTTAGGATCTATGCACAGCCTTATGGCCCCTGTTTTATGTTTCTCTACAATAACTAGATTGTTTACCCATTCACCAGCGTCACAACATTCAATAATGCCACGCTGTTCAAGGTCATCTAAATACACCTTAAGTTTACTTAACATTTTTAGGGGAACTCTGTGGGCTGGGCTGCTTTTAGGTATATCATCTTTTTTTAAATTTTAAATCAAGAACCTCTGGAAAACATCCAAGGCCATTAAAAACATCCTGGTTTGAATTCAGGAAGTTTTGAAAATCAGGTTTATCAGCATTGAGAACCCCAACAAAATTTTTTGTAATGATATTGAGATTCACATAAGATGAAAGGCTAAGTAAGGGTACGACTTTAACTGAATTGACAATAGTAAATACCAAGCTATATGTTTTGTTTTCATAGACAACAGGAAGAAAAAATTCACCAACAGGTGCAATCTCAAAACCCCCAAAAGCTTCAATATAAGTTTTAGGAGCACTTAGCCTAGAACTATAATCGGGTCCAATGAACTCCAAAGACCTTAATGGAAGGATGTTAACTTCTGCCCCGGTGTCTAGTTTGAAAAGTATAGGTTTGCAGTTAATTAGCAATGATATGCACCAATGACGATTGGTATTAACAGAATTTATAATTGAAAGAGAACCTATATCTGAATAACCTGAAACAGGGGGCAAAATTTGACCATCAGTATCTTGAGATTTACAAAAATAACTACACTCACCAGCATTTGAAGTCTGGTTAGCAACATTATTATCAGCGTTCATAGCTCCTAGTTCAAAAGCACTACGACCACTAGAAAAACTATTTGTGGCAACACAATTTCTGGCAAATTGTTCATACTTTGGCATCGATTACATCGCTTATTAATTGCGGGACAAGGCCGGTTTGGATGGTCATAACCACAACGATAACAAACTTTTCTAATACACTTTTCACTAAACTTGTTTCTGGACACACCAAGATTTTCTTTGGGGTCGGGACGTAACGGTTCAGTCTGCTGTAGATTGTTACAACTTCTTGATTGTCCTGTTCTCTGAAGGTGGCACCGATTATGAACTTGGGAGGTTTGGGGGGTGGGTTTTTTTCTACTCAATTTAAATATGTCACTCTGCGAGGATCCCCCTCCATGCTCAATGGTTTTCAAGTGTTTGTCTGCTAGCTCCATTGATTTGTAATATTCTACAACTTTGTGTAGGGTAGTGTCTTCCCTAAGAAGGTGTTGTTTTATTGACTGTGAGTTCACACCCAATATTATTTGCGCACGCAGCAATTTATCCTCCTTGTCACCAAATTCACAAGGTGTTGCAAGAGCTCTGAGCTCTGCGTAGAAGTTTTCAAACGGTTCACCAAGACATTGTTTCCTATTAAAAAAAATTGAACACAAGGATGGTTTCATTCTTCTTCGGAATACAGTGAGATTTGAGAACAGACAATATACCATTCACTGTTTCCTCTTCAGGTTTGATGGTAGTTAAGGTTTTATAGAGTCGGACAGCATCTCGTCCTAATAGGTTTTTTAGCCTGGCTATTTGCACTTCCGAAGATTTTGTTCCAGTCTCCGTCGCCTCAAAATATTCTAGAACTTCTTCCTGGAATTCATCGAAGTTCTTCGCCAAATATCCGGCAAGATTAAGTGACTTTGGTTTATTAAACTCCATATTGATAACTGCTTCTTTACCGGACGAGATAATTGAATCCACAAATTTGAATTACAGATAAACCACTGCAGACACTACCGACTGATCCATGTTTTATTATCACATACAAAATTAACTGTTGAGCGATGGTTAACAATTTCAAGACAGAATCAATCATACAATGAAGGTTATAAACTAAATCCATGTTAAAACAAACACTAAAAGTATCGTACACAGACAATGAGGCCAACTGATAAGCACAATAAAACTCTTTTCTGAGTTAGGCGCTAGTATACAACTTATTAAACATCGTCTATATTGTTGACACTATTCCCTTAAACAACACAGGAAGACAGTGAATACAGAGAAATCGAGAGAATAACGTATAATTTAACTGATAAATTATTGAGATATAAATAATAGTTTGTTTGCTTGGTATACAAACCATTTTTATGGGTACAAGGATGTACCATTACAGTGTCAAGGGTTATTAACAACATAATCTTAAATAAGCATTTAGGTGATCGCCATAAAAAATACAAACATTTACAAGCATCTACACGGATCTAACAAGAACTATAATAAGCCATTGGAGAAGCCTAATCATAATTAATATAGCCCAACATGAGAATAAATAAGACTGGAAAGGCTCTATCAAAGAGACACAAGAAACCACACTATAGCAATGGTGAGGCCTAGGAACACACTTTACAGTGGTTGCCAGATAATAGCCTAAAGGACGCCAGGCACTCTATATGAATAGGACAGAGTGTTAAACAGGGTCACTGGGGAATCAAAACACCACAAATAATGTAATAAAGAGATAACCTTAATACTAACAAGAATAAACGACAGCAGAGACTAATGGGCTAAGACCGATTGACCTTAACTGTCATTCGTGGTTGCCTGATATTCCTGTACGATTATATTCATTCTTAGTAAAATAAAACCAGCTTTTAGATGCTAAAGAACGTCAAAAAACTATTAGGAGCATGATAGAGTTTAGTAAATCCCAGTGATATAAATGTCAATGCATCTTTATAACATTTAAATACTAGAAATTAATGCAGCTTATATGATAGTAGGACTACATTTGCAAGGTAGATGCAATTACCTTGCTAAAGTAAACCTAACTTAACATTCCTAATCCTAACAACGATTAAATAAGTTAAAATATATAAACTACTACATCTTTACTAAGCATTATTAAACTCATTAAAAAATATTAATGTAACTTAAACATGGCCTTGATTAAGTATTTACTAAAAGACCCTACATTTAATCAAAACATAAATAAACTAGCATAATAAATATTCAAACATGAACCTGAGCTTAATAGAGTAGTTACAAGTAGATCCTACATGTAATCAAAACATATTAAAATTTTCAAATAAAATATTATAATGCGAACATCGACATTAGTAAATTATACGATAAATTGATACTTTTCGCAATCCTTCTGCGTCATGCCGGCGAGACTATTCGTTCCTCCATGGTGACTCGACCAGTAGAGGCGGTGGTTTGTTGACGTCAAGAGTTTCTTCTACAGGCGACTAAGTGTTTACTATGATTTTTTGAAAACTTCAATTTATAAGATCAAAATGTGCTAAGGAAAAAGGAGAGGAGAAGAAAGAAGGAAACATAGCTTCTTCCCTAGTGAAAAGGCCAGATGGATCGAGAAAGTGCCAGATCGTTCGTCAGTGTCACTTGTTGCACGCACACACTTGAAATTCAGGCTTTGAAGACAAGCCCACAAGAAACTGCATTTGAAATCCTTATTTCTGGTGCTAACATCGTCGAAGTAGAATGTCCGTGGTCAGTGTGATGATAACCAAGAAAACATGGTGATTCAAAGACATTCTTAGATGGCCTTTTAATGACAAAATAAACAGGCTTTCACAAAGGTAGGTTCAGGTAGTGACCTCACTCCATCCCCATAAACCAACCTCCCAAATGGCTCTACTCAGTTTGCAAATTACAAATTAAACGCAGAATACAATGGTACTTTTTTCAAGTGATTTTTTTCAAATTGTATAATTGTAAACCATATTAAAATACCTTCGACTAGTTACTTGTTTGAAAGGGTGTGTTCATTGAAATCGGATAACTAAACACTACCATGTTTGGACCTCCCCTTTAAAACAATCAATTTTAAAGTGAGTTGTCTCAGATGAAAGTGGAAAGTGATATTATCACTGAGAACTGCAATTAGCACTCCCCAGTGCTTAAGGACACAAACTAACTCAAGGAGTAGCGAGACTCCCGTAGATCTCAGTGGCTGGTGTGTATGCCTTGTTTGTGGGCTGAGGTGAAAAAATAAACTTCTTTGGGACATTCTCCTACTATACCTATATATTATGAAGTACAAACCAAATCCATTAAACCATTTCATATTTGGGGCCAAGGAAATACATTCAGACATACATGCGCCTCCATGTAGACATACAGACAGATATGAGGATGGACAATATATTGTAAAATACCTTTATTTTGAATTTGGACAAATAAAACGTAGAACGTCATGATATTCTCGAAGTAAATAAGGTTTTAATATTTTATGATTTGTCAATTTTGAATGGTTTGATACCCATTACAAGTTTAACAAATTTAAGTTTTGTACTAAAATTCTTTGAACAGGTATTAAATATACACAAATATACCGCTAGACTTTTATTAATATGAATTTACTAAGTATTATGAATCAATTATCTCAAACAACTTAATTAAAAAAAACTGTTTCCTTCAAATAACGAACTGTGAAGCTCTTAACTTAGGGATTTTATTCTCAGCGAGCTTGTTATCCATTGTAAGTAGATCCAGGACCATTGGCTTTTGAATCTAAGGGGTGGAGTTAGAAATAGGAGCCATTTATTGTCAAAGCGCCACGCAGGCCCTTTAGTTTAGTTAAGAAAGTAATAGATTTGCAGGAATTTCTGTTTAAGAGATAACATGATTTTATTTGTATAGAAGCCAGTTGATTGGTGCTTTATGCCGTCATCAGAGGAATTTTTGAGTTGTCATAATTCAGTTTGCGTGTCCTAAAGTAGATCCCTGGGGAGTTGGTTCTAAGAATTGGTTCCAGACAGTCGGCTTTTGACATTGGTCGGAATATGTCATTAAGATGAGTCCGTTTAGTGACGGAGTAATTTAAGCACCATGAGTACGATAGTGGTTAAGAAAGGGTCAATAAAATTTTTACACAGCCGATTGTGGGAAATTGCCCTAGAGCGAGTGTAATACACGTTTCTTAGGCTATTGCCATGTGCATGTTTTTTTTGTTTGACACCCTTTTAGAGGAGTTACGGGCTTAGAACGAAATATAAATATTGATTTAAGTTCACACAGGTGACCAGAGGACGTGTGGACCCAACTCTTGTCAATATTATGACTGTGTATTATTAGTTCAATTCATTTTAATACGCCCAATGGTATTAATGGTCTGCCATTAATTCAACCTACCCTGACTGACCCCATCACATTCTAATCACACAAGAGACCGTATATTGATAATCGTAAAGCTCGTGTCTACATATTGGTGATTGATAAACGTGTGCCCTCATATCTTAGTACCAGAATCGGGATATTTATAAATCAACATCTGAGTAAAATTCCCCACTTCTACAGTGCGCTATTTAAATATTTTTTTAAATTATTTTGGAAGTAGCTACTACTATAAGAGTTTTCTGAATTTGGAATTTTTAGTTTATTTTCTCAATAATATTATAAAATTAAACATTACATCCCTGAATGAAACTTTTCATGGCAGTACTTTTTCACCAAAATGATATTTCATTTCTTTAGAGAATTTAAACAAATTTAGCTTTTTATACAAGATATATTTTAATAGTTAAACACATAACTCGAGAGTAAATTTCCACAAACTTATAAAATCCATATACAAATCTATATTAAATTAAAAAAAGAAAGAAGCTTACAATATTAAGAATCTTAAAATATTAAGAATCTTAAAATATAACAGGTGGATGAAGCGAACAGACGAAAAGTGGTCCCCGATGTAAATATCATAATATTCATCCCTCACATCATCTCTTATTTATTTTGTGGCTTTCAGAAATGGACGTGTTTTATGCGTGACCTGTAGAGGTACTTTTGATTTCATCTCTCAGTGAAAATCATGTCCCATCGATCTGAATCAAAAATATCTAACTCTCTCTCCCCCTAAATTTTCTTAACCATCATTCTCGGCTTTTAGACTGAAAGCTCCCCATAGAATTCTTGTGGTTTTCTTCCTTATAGTATTCCCTCCATTTCCGTTCTTACAGTTCCATTTTACTCAATCCAACCTTCTGAAAAAAGAGAGATGGAAAATATTGAGCAGAATGAATGGCTAGCCTGGTACAAGAAAGGAATCCAATAGAAATCTGTACAAAACAAACATATGGGCAGAACTATTCCACACTCTAAATTTTTATATCAAAAGAAAAATTGTGTGTCGGATTTTGACGCTTGGGAATGTGGTAGTGGTGGCTTTGTATGGATAAGGAGGAAGAGAATTTCTGTGTAGGTATCATAAGCTTACATGGCTTTCCAACTTGTGTTAGCAATAAATCTGTGATGCTATTTAAAGGACCAAGGCTACGTTTTCATTTTTATTAAGTGAGGTAATGTTTTTTATGTTTTAATCGACAAATAAATGTAAATAATGTGGAACCCAAGAATTTAAAATCTATGAGTAAGGAAAAGAGGTTTTTTTTAACACCGCATCTTAACATCTGTACAGGTTATACGCCTATGTACTAATTACACTAATGGGTATGGATTAGAAAGGCTTAATTTAGAGGAAGTTCACACACATTTGAGTGCATGGAGAGTAGAAAACCATTTAGAAAAAAACCACCCTCAGTGCACCCGACCGGGATTGAACCCCAATCTTTCCGTCTTCGCTAGTCTAGTCCAAAACGAGATAATCGTGCTAGAACACGTGACCACCGAAGTGGAAGGGACGACACATATTTATGGTTTAGGTTGTTTAAATAATTACGACTAATTTAAATTTGAATAGATTTAATCAAAATTTCTTGTAAGTATGTGTAATATCTATGTTAGGATTTTTCATAAAATAAATTTGATATTTAACAATCTATGTTATTTTTATGATACTTATATTTATGTATAAGCTTGCATTTTTATTGAAGCTTTGAAAACTGAAATTGTTTGTTATTATATTTTTTGGTCAGAGATATTCCATTTTTCTAAATCTTTCTAAAACACTGTGTGTTATTACATTTATGCTCTTTGCTAGAATGTGTCCGCAACTACGTTTTAAGTTATCAATAAATGTCTCTATTTTAAGATAAAAAATAAAGAAAGTGCGTATGGTGCACTGTACAATTTATTTACTAAAGAGGTTCGAATACTTCCTCCACGTTTTATATTCTTTGATTTTATTGAATCTATTCGCTATCCCATTAATGTAGATGTGAGAATTTGTGGATAAATTGGATCGGTAGTAAGAATTTGTTTATACATATTTAACTATTATATCTATAGTTATGTTCAAGCACAAGTGGTGACTAGTACTATACAAAATATCAAATGTAAGAATACTGAATGAGGTGGGTGGGAAATAAAGAAATGTCCCTTCATTACCTTAGAAAAAGGGTTGGGAAATATGAATAGTTACCATCATATTGCGATGTGACTATAATCCAAGACTCCTTTCAATATAAACACAAAATTTTAGGAACACTAAGGTAGATCATGTCCAAGTAAAACGAGAATTAAAAGAATAAATTATGTATTTATTTTGAAACACCAAGGTTGTAAGTGGGAAAATTCAGAGGTTGGATCGTTTGGTATGGGTGTTACATACAGGCCCACTTTGCCATGTACAGGTTATACTACATTTTAATAAGGATATGAGGTACCCAGCAACATCAATATAAAAAAATACATTAAACATCTGGACCTAAATTATTAAACGAGGGATAACTTCACCATAATTCAAATCGTATTCAAGCCCGGGTACTTAAGCCTCCTCTTCACCCTTATTCAAAGAGTAAATATAGGTAGGGCTATGAGATAAACAATCTTAATTACATTAAATATAAACTTCAATAGCATTCTGAGTGTATAGCTCCTTTTGCATAATAAAATACAGACGCACCTAAAAACGTAAAGAGATCAAGTGAAATACAAAAGTTACTTTTATTAAATAAATATGAATACGTTAAATTTGTAGGAAACAATACATTACTCCATTCAATGTGATATATAGAATTGTTTTGTAACAAAGGAAACAGCTATTTAGGCAAATTATCACCAACAAATGAGGCTAAGCTTATTACAAGAACTAAATAAAAATCGATATTTTAAGACTCAGATGACAAATTTAGGTATTTGATATTTGAAATAAATTTAGAACGAGAGTGAACTTTGAAACTAAAAGATTTTCACAATAGTGAACTAACTTCAAAAGTGAATTTGGACTGAGGCTGCATCTTGGGTCAAAAGATTTACCCCTTTATTAATATGACTAGCTTGTCCTGCAGTAACAAGAGATATCTCTCTACCAATCTGACTAACTCATCCTGCAGTCACAAGAGATACCTCTCTATCAGTTTGACTAGCCTGTCCTGCAGTCACAAGAGATATCTCTCTACCAATCTGACTAACTCGTCCTGCAGTCACAAGAGATATCTCTCTATCAATCTGACTAACTCGTCCTGCAGTCAAAAGAGATATATCTCTACCAATCTGACTAACTCGTCCTGCAGTTAGTTTATTATTCTCTTTTATAATAACCATTGCTAGTATTTATACAAAATTAAACGGGCATTAACAGGAAAGATATCGGCCCAAGTGGGGACAAGAGATGAGGAGTAAGAATTTTGTGGAAGTCCAAAAATGTGGTGAAATGCCAAAATATATTTCAAAGCTGTTTTCCCTTCAGTAAATTACCATTTACTTTAAGATTGCGCAGATTTAATCTCATAAATCCCTTGAAGGAAATTTATGAAAACCTTAAACATCAAATTTTATCGGTCAAACGTTCTCGGTACTAAGTTGAGATAGAGACACACATACATACACTCGTTTACGTGAAGATCTTTTTTTTTAGTTCCTTGGGGTCATGAAACGTTGACCTTTATCAAAATGTTAATTTAAATCTATTTTGACGATAGTAATGACCCTCTTTCCGCGGAGTCAAAACGACTAAAAGTATGTTCGGTTCACTGTAATAGTTATTTATTTCTTCCGTGTGTAAAGAAATTATTGTGACACAAAAATTGAATTAAATATTTTGATGTATACGTATTTTGGTTTTATATCCCGCTGAACCCCCAAAAATTGTTTTTTACTTTGCCATCTGTCTTAAATGTGTATCTTGGTCAAGATCCAACAATATTTTACAGTTTAGTATCTATGTTTTTCATAAAGTTTCACCGAGTAGTTTTATGAATAAAATTATTGAAGGTTAAATAGAGATATTTTTTTTTCAAAATCTGCTTGAACCATTTTGATTAAAAAATATTATATTGGCACTTTTTTACATTACAAACTAAATGGCAATTCTTACTTTCCCGTGGATTTAATGACTTTGAGGGCACTTAACATTAGCGTAAATTTCCAATATTGATCATATTACCGCAACTACGAGAATTTTGAGATATGAGATGGCTTATAGTTGTAAAAATATAGTTCTAGTTTATTAAAACTAAATAGTCTTCTATTCAAAATATATTTACATAAAATAGCTTCCAACATATTAGCAAATATAATTATATTATATAAATTGAGTTCTTTAAAAAAGGTAGTTGCTCTTTGGTGAACAATGATGTTAGTTTTTTCTCAATATTTTTCTGTTTATTTTATTTTTTCCCTTTGGTTGAATGTGAAGCGCCTTTCTTCGTCATGTTTCTGCAACAATGTGTATTATTTTATTTCACAAATATAACGAGTTTTTAGTAATCTATCAATTTTTAGATAAGAAAATGGTAAACATCCCATTTGTTTTAGTTATATTGAAAAGGTAAAAGTAATGTATTAAGACTTTCAAAACATAGCCTTGTCAAATACCACACTCTCAACCAGGTGTAAATAAGCAATAATAATGAATCAAGTTTCACACCTTGGTTCAGTCATCAGCCTGTCTGACTACTGAATTTAATGTTCTGGGTTATATTCCTGGCATGGTCGATATATGTATCATAAGTTGGTTAAATATGAATCCATTCTATCACAGTGTTGAATTAACTGCTCGTGGGCTGGTTTCTGTTCTAGATTCAATTTAGTTTATTAGTCGTATGCTGACATAAGGAATCAGTTCAGATAGTATAAGTTAAATAGCACAATAGTATATATAAAAATATAATTTGACATTCGATAGTCCGGCACCCAATGGTTTGGCAAACCTCTTAGTCCAGCACGTAAACCTCCTTCCCCCTCTTCAAACCTGGTATCTTAGCTTCACACAAGCATCATTGATCTGCTGGTCAGTCTTTGTTTACATAGGTGAGCTTTGGCATCGTTATGTGCCACTTAGACCCGATGATCTAGGATGACCTGCGTAATTTTTGCAGCCACTTCTTGTGACGTGGAGTCACCATTAAAAGGAAGTTCACACTAGTTACTTGCGAATCAGGAGTATAAGTCGATGTCACATCACCATACCCGGAGCAGCCTAATTTAGCTACTTGCATTTATTTTGGACATACACACATAAACTTCACACAATCAGCACAACGTAGTGAGAAGTACGTGTACACTGTTTTATGTCTTCCCAGGTACGGATTGTACCCTGAGCGACCATGTCAGCGCCGTGTCCCAAAGAAACCCGCGTTCCTTATTTTGACCCGCCACTGACGCACAACTTCATGTAGGACCTAGCGTCCTGCGAGAATACCTATTTTCTAATATATGTCATTCAGGGGTGCAATTGTAAAAATGACACACGTTGACAGGGTGTACTGGCCTATAGCTGGTTCGTAATTGGGTTTCTTTAAAAGGTTTTCAAATCCTAGCTACACATTAATAAGGGCAAAGGAATCCAAAGGAATCCAAAAGAATAAAACGAAAACATGTGACACCAAAAACTAAATATTATATGTCGACTAGAAAAGGGTGAGAACAAGAACATTACTAATACACGAACTTAATATTGGAACCTAAACTATTAATTTATCATATTATAACACAGAAAGAGGAGCTTTCAAAATTCATGTCTTAATAATATACTACTTGTAAAAATTATTAATAATTGGCAAACGTTGACTGTTTTTACAATTCTTCTTGTTCTTAATTCCCTACACAGAAATAGTGCTAAAATTGGGCACATTTTGTAATCTGTTATTGCCAAAGAGTCTTACTTGTGTTTGATTAACTCAATGTATTATCATTCACTTGCTATGATATAAAAAATAGCCTTAAGTGAATCGAAATTTTAGGTTACGTTTGTTACTGTGATTTTTCTACCTCGCAATAGTGTGTTTCCTTAACCAGCTAAGGTCAGAGAATAAGAAAGTTCTTGATAGTGCGTGATCGATTCATGTGTTCAATATATCGACCCTTACATAGGCACGGCTTTTATTTGTGTTTAGGAGGAGTATGTTACACTTTGAGATGATAAAATGTAACCAACATTTAAAATATCAGTATAAATTCATTCGGTGGGGACAAATTAAATATGGGCATCGTTCAAGTAGTAGATAGTAATGGTTCAGAATAGCAAATCTTTTTTAGTAAGTACTATTTAATGCTTGTAAGAGAATCGGCCATGTAGTGTAGTGGTTAGTGAATCTGGCCACGAGTCTAGGAGCCTCGTGTTAGATTAGTGGCTGGTAACTTGGATATTTTCCCCGTAAGGGGAATTAGCCCAACGGTCACCAGGGTTTGATAAATCAGTCTTATCTCATAGAGCCTTGGAAAGAACCTCAATGGAAATGATGTGAGAGTATGATTAGTACATTCGAGCATGTCCTGGGCAACTGTACGTTAGTACTGGCTAAGCTTTCCACTACTGGGCTAGGAATGATGAAGACCAGACCTGCAATATTATTATACGAGTATATCATGATGATATAATGATGGTAATTAATGATACATCTCGACTTAATTACAAGCTAATAACAGCAACCAAACCTTAGTTTTAAAAATGTATAAACTTAGCGAAGGAGGTAAAATGTTACCAATTTAAAGCCGTACTAACTAATATTTAAAGCATTTAAACAATTCTCTTCTGACTTTTCTTCTTTAACAAAATGTTGGGACTAAGAAAGTTTACAAGCATCAGTGGTCATGTAAACTAGACCCAAGCTCATATAGATCATATAGCTAATGTTATTTTTATAGAACATTTTAAAAAACTATTTAATTAATTAATATGAAATGAGACTTGAATATATAAATATGAAGTTTAATAGTTGATCATTTTCATCGCTTCAATCATTAAACGTAAATTTTCTAGTTCAATGATTGTATTTATATTGATAATGTATTCATATGTCCTAACCTATATATTATATCCTGAAAATATATTTTTCTATTCTTTCAAGTTCTTTGTTTATTCTTAATGATATATTTTTAATATCTTCCTTGCTATTATTTACTATTATTTTCCTAAGGATGACATTATAGTTGCCTAAAACATGTCAAAATAAATTTCAGTCGATCAAACAACCGCTAGATACTAAAAATCAGAATACTTTATATACACCAGATAATATTTTGTATGATTAACATTATTGCTCATTGCTTTTTATGTGTGCTCAATGGTTAGTTATGTGTGAGCATTTGTGTTTTATTTGTGCTCATTGGTTATTTATTCATTGTTTTTTTTTATATCTGGGTAGGATTGGGACTGGGCGTTGGAGATTTTTATTTATTTATTGGTGGGCAGTCAACGGCGTTGGGCACTCCTCCCCCGGAATTGCAAGTGAGCGACGAGAGAATCTTCTCTGCCGGGCCGTTTAGTGAATAGTGTGACCACCAAGCAGCTAACGGCCGTAAGGCCCCTTTCATTTTTACTTCACACTCCCCCCTCCTTTCCTGGCCAATGCACAGAACTAACTAATTACACTGACTGCTCCCTCGCTCTGTTGGACTGCCTTTCACTTCAACCCTCCCCTTACTTCGCCATACCCTTCTCTCTGTGAGGTTTTCAGATGTCCCAACAACCATAACTTGTTCTACATTTTGAAAGAGGGTAGCAAAGTCCCTGTTGAAGAGCCATGAACACCCAAGGCCACTTGGTACATCGGTCGCCACCTTTTAAAGGTCACTGGTTCGATGTGCTTTTCTACCTCCAGCCCCAAGGCTGCTTGGCGCATCGGTTGTGGCCTTCTAAATGTCGAAGGTTCAGTTGGGCTTTCTAAATATTACCTATGGCACATTGATTCGATTCCCTACACGCCAGGAGCCTTACATTTAGGCGGCCTGTACACAGGGATTATAACTTCAATATCTTTAGTACAGCTGATATCTGTTAGAATGGTCGTACTTCCTTCAACCCCGAACATTTTTCCGGTCAACCAGATTTTTGTATACCAGGTAAAATAAGTACCCACATTTGCTTCAAAAGTCGATCACTCGGTTACCAGTGGTCTAATGACGCCTTAGACCATGTGACAATCGATGCAAGTATACAAAAATTATTCTTAAATGGACATGAGGTCGTTAACCCTGGCAACCCTCCCGCAGCAATGAGTTTTCCCAGTGTAGTCATCGCAATGTCAAAAACCCTCCCCCCACTCCCCTATGTGATAAAAGGTTTTTCCTGGTAATGTCGCAACTAAAAAGCATTGACACAGCTATAATTATGCACAATCAGGGGCCTCGGAAGCCTTACAATGGTTTATAATCATCAGTTAGAGGCCGTTATCCCCCACCACAAAAGTATACTAAAATCGGTTGTTTGGTATCGTCCATTGACAAGCATGGATATGAGTATTCATCATGTATCGGAGGAGTAAGACAAAAATGTCCCATCGTTTACATGGAGTGAGGGAGAGTAGAAAACCACCCCCAGTTCACCCGAGCGAGATTCGCACTCATGACTTCTCCCGTCATAACTAGATGAGTTAAACGTACCCTTTACTTGTCAAACGTTTATATATTAATTATGATGGTGAGGTATGGATGATTAAGAAAATGTTCCGAAAGGAGAAATACCAACAGTTAAGGCGGCAGGGATTTGTTATCCCCCCCGCCGGAATTAAATGAGGCTGACATTTAGACAGCGTTCCCAAAAGGATTCGAATCTCGATATCTTTAGTACCGCTAATGTCTGTTAGAACGGTCACACTTCCTTCCGAGTGCACCCCATATTTGCGAAGGAGTTTTGCTAGTCTACTAGATTTTCCGTCCAGGTAGAATGTGTACCAGCATTTTGATCGGAAAATCCTATAAACACTTTTACTGTTTAGATATCCTTTATAAATTAACAAATTTGGTTTAAAGTGAGGTGGCAGGTATAGATACACACACACACACACACAGAGTCAGAAACACTTTAATGTTTATTTATAAATTGTGACGGGAGATTTCTACCAAAGGATAAAATGAAAAAAGAATTAGTTAATTTTTGAAATACACGTATTATTCCTTGAGGCACTTATAACAACAGAAAAAAGTTTTATTTTAATATCATGTTTAGTTCTCATATATATTTTTTCGAAATTATATATATATATATATATTCCATTCACGATAGGTTTTTACCTGGGTGACAGTTCGAAAATCATATGTCTAGGTTTTGGGTTGCCAACACTTGTAAAAGATCACAGTTTTGTTATAAATATAAAGATCTTTAATTACATGTTATATATTACATTTAAAATAATGTAAACTTCATACTATCTCATTTTTTTAAATAATTTATTTTTGCCAACTCGAAACAATATTTTAAACATAATTAAAAGTACTTATTTTTCGTTTTTGAACGTTACTGATTTTGTGTATTATAGTGCATACATCAATACCTTTTAATACAAGCATCGTATTTACTTGGAAAAGAGAAAATTGTTGTCATTTTTTTTACATACAATACATGATTTTATGATTATTTTATCGTATTTTGAAATATTTAAATGAATAAGGTATTTTCATCAACTACGTGTCCGTATCATTGTAAAAAACTTATTTACCGTTATGTTCAATCATATGGTTTAAAATTCGTCAGTCGCCATTTTGAGGCTATGTTCGTTAGAAGTTTTGGTGAAAGTGATGTTAATAATTTTTTAAGGGGAATAAAACTATAAATAAACTTTGTGTCCGACCTCAAATAAATATATAAATAACATTGGCCAAAATTACTTTGGTTAACTATCACATTAATATCTTACCATCTGTTTTCATTACAGGCATCCAAAGTGATAGATGTCAGCTGTTGGCGTAGTGATATATTAGGGATTACTTCTAGTAACATTTCGAGCTGTCATTCAGCTTACTTTAGCTCATGAATGCCTTATAACTCTTTCTTTAATTCATAAGTAATATTGAATTGAGTAACTTGAATTAAATGTCCGCAACTATATTTTGATGAAATAATATATAACCTATACAGAAATTCATAAGTATTATTAAATTAAATTTTAAATATAATTTAATACTTGCAACTATATTTTGTTGACATGATTAATAGTACTTACACAAAACAAATAAGCCACTTAAACAAAAAATTAATTTAATGTCCGCAATTATATTTCGATGCAATAATATATAACTTTTACAAAATTTCATAATTAGTATTAAATAAAATTTTAAATATCATTTAATTCTCGAAATATATTTTGTTGACATAATAAATAGTATTTATACAAAACAAATAACCCACTAAAACAACAAGACAATTTGTTGTTAATGATTATATTTTGATGAAATAATATATATAGCTCTTACAAAAAATCCATTAGTAATATTAAATACTATTTTATATAACATTAATGTTCGAAACTATATTTGTTGACATAATAAATAACATTTACACAACACAATTTATCCACTTAAACTGCAAACCAAAATTAGAAGAAGTGCACCCACATTTGCAAGGAGGGAGAATGTAAAGTCTATTAGAAAACCCCCTGAAATACGCTATATGCTGATGAAGGATTCTATATTATTTATTTTTAAATTGAATACTATGCCATGTATTTGTTTAGCTTACCTTGAATATTTATTAAAACCTATAATGTCCGTTTACAATACACACACACACACACAGCTTACCATCGTTTTACATGACTAATAATTAATACAAGAAACAATTAAGGCTAAATAAATTAGATTTACTAAGAGAATGTATCTCAATTTGCCAGAGTTGGAAGTGGAAAACGATTTATGAAAATCTACCTTCATAAATAACGTTCTGCTAAATCAAACCCTGCCCTTCCTATAGCATGTTTTTAAAATGGAAACTCAAACATTATCTGGTGCTTATAATATATATTGATCACATGAACTTGACACATTTTTGCACCACGTATTACTACCCGTTCGATTTATGCTCTTAAGTACTTATTAAATTAATGGATCAGAAATTTGGAAGTTTGACCTAGCAATTTCGTAGAGGTAGAAAGAAAAACTACCCCCAGTTGACCAACAAAATTCGAACCTCGATCTCCTCCGTCATGATAATATTAGTCTAACTGAGGGTAAAGCCTTATAATATTTGACCTCTGAAGAGAGTTTTTATCACGTTGATATAATGTTTAGTTATGCATTAACTTATATTCATCCAAAACAATAATATGATAGCCATTTATATTTGATGGGCTTTGCCTTTTATACATATATAGTCACAATTGAATATTATTTACTAGTATATTTTTTCCATTTAAATTTATTTGAAGTATTTAACTAACTCTTTGGAAACAGAATAAGAAAATTGTTATGTTGCAACAATGTATTCTTGGCACACACGCCCTTTGGAGCATTGACATTCTGGTATATTTTTGTCCCAAATGACCTTGTAGGTCAGTGGCTTTGACATCTGAAAAACAGGTGGTACGTCACACGCCAGAGGTGTTTCATAATGCTGCCTTGTGAGGTATGAATCTTCATTTGAACCCCGCTATCTTTTGCAGGGTATATCATACCAATACTTCAGACCCAAAGGAGTTTTTAGCATTGCCAATGACTTTTATAACGGCGATTTAATAAAATAATTCCTTAACACATCCTACGCTGTTAAATGCACACGCATTTGCGTGACCAAACAGTTTATACACATTTATACTAACTATGCTCATAATTTTACGAACTTCTAAAGATATACTATCGGAAGTGTACCTGCTTTTGCTTGGAGTAATAGTGGGTTACAGGTATCAGTACACCCAACCTGGATATGAACTTCAATTTCCCCCTTCAAAATGGTGCTAGATACATTCTCACAACTTTGCATGGTCATATCAGTGACACCCACCTTAAATGCTTTCAGAAATATTTCTACAGGCCATTTTGACAAATAATCAAAATATCCTGATCAATATAGAGAGTATTTAAGTAAATTACATAAAAGAAAAATTTACTTCTTTAAGATATACAAACCCACTACGGAGACCGTATGGTCTAAGGCTTAGTTTTCGAAATAGACTAGAATTTCCAATGACGAGAGATCGTGTTTCGAATTCCGGTCAGGTATACCGAGAGTGGTTTTTCCTAAGTGGTTTACCACTCGCTCTTCACAAAAATATTGGCACACATCCTTAAACTCAACCTTCCTCATCCCTAACACATTAGCGTATAATCTGAACACGTATAAGACGCGGCGATAAAAAAAAAAAGATCAAGAAATAAATTAAAATGCTTTTGACAGTGTATGAGTATATTTTAAATCGTTAATGAATATATGTATTTTGTTTTATGTTGTAAAACACACCAGTGGGTATGTGTACAAAAACTTGTCGGTATACCGGTGACTGTGAGTTCAGGGTTCAAATCTTGGTCAGATGTATTGTATTTTTTCTATAAATAGTCACCCACTCCAACTCCAAGCAGATGATGGCATACTTCCTGTAAATTCAACCTTTACAATTCCTAACCCATTAGCGTAATTAGTACATAAGCGTATAACACGAATGGGTAGAATGATGCGGTGCTAAATAATAAATGTATAAAGGTACAAAGCACAACCTTGCCGAGTTTGATTTAAATCGGTTGATGCGTTCAAAATTTATTTTGAGATGTATCTAACACATAGAGAAAGACTAATGCAGATCGGTGGAGTTAAAACTGAGAACTCGCTTCTCCTGTTCGATAAACCAATACATACATGATACATTTTAAAGTTGACAATCCTCGAGGGAGTCTAGGTTTGGCTCTTGGTAAGTAAGCTATGTGTTAATGCACCTGTGGAGTACCTTACACTCTTTAATAAACACGTAAATCAAATCTAGCTTAATTTCATAGATGAGAACTGGTGGAACGCTGATGTACTAACGGTGGTAGAGCAGGCGGCTGAAATCGCGCAGACCAGGGAAATTCTGAGGTTGGCGGATAAACTTATAGAGGCTATGGTCACCTATCTGGCCGACATTGTCTACCGACGGTCTTCAAGGCAGCAGTTTCTTACAACCACCGTGGCTCTTGAGGTCATGCGGGTCTCCGTTCCAATCCCTGACATACAGTCCCCGGGGAGCCAAAGCCGTGCTTCCTTCTAGGACACACAGGACCATTAGGCACCACAGGACGCACTGCCACCCACGTTTCAAGACCTGCGGTCTCCAGGTACTTCAGGTTCCCAGACTACATCCACCATTTCACACGCATGGTCTTCTGGGGTTCGAACAGGAAGTATTGGCAGGAGGCGTGCAATATGGCCTAACATAATTATGATTCCAAGACCCTCAATAGACAATGATATACCGATAATAACAATAGTATCCCCTTCACCAGTTTTAAATTAAAACAATACTCTGACCGATGATTTTTATGTAGACACCGTGATGCGCAAGCTGATGCCCCAATTATATTTACCTAGATATTTAAAGTGTAACAATCTATTAATTTATGTAAATGTTTATATTATTTCGTCAAAATATATTTGTGAACATTAAATGATACGAGTATATAAAATAATTTCAAGGTTACCATAATTGTATTACTTATATAAAAGTTATATGTATATATTATTATTATTATCACATCAAAATATATTTGGGAATATTGAATTTATTTGTTGTTTAAGTGGTTAATTTTTTTTTAAATAAATATTCCAAGAATACTTTTAGTGGTGTGAGCTATATTTGTATGACTGTTTTTATTAATTTGAATATTTAAATAATGTCTTGAGTGATCTGGTTCAAAATTGGTATCAGTGGAATTCTTTTACATCATAAATAACACCGTTGCTTTATTTATCTATTTAAATTAATTTAAGCGTAGTTTACCTACGACAATTTATAGAAATTTTGATATTTTTTTAAAATTAACCAGGCAAATTGAATTCAAAATGAAAATCAGGGATTAGTTTATTCATGATCTATAAGAATAACCTACTCTTTTTTTATAAACACCAAATAATTTAGAATAATTTAAAAATAATTTTTTTTTAAAATTTAAATGTTGTTAAATATATTATAACAATTTGGCTTAAAGTTTATATTTACAGATTGGTTATTGTGATTAACAAAATTATATGTTTGTTTTTGTGAATAAAACAAAGTACTTATTAATTGGTCACATATTTCAATCAGAAATATTATCATAGAAAAATAATTGATTTTTTTTCTTCTGTACATAACATTTATACTTTATCTTCAGAATATGTTTTTCATTGTATTTTAATTAAATTAACTAGACCCCTAACAAACTTTGTCTCTGTAAAATAAAATTCATTTAATATTTTTATTACATGTTACAAATAGTTTGTTTGTCTCATTAAAAATACTACAATTAGGTTTATAAATTACATTATTATGGTTACTCATTCGGATCTCCTCAATCAGGTACACTAAAAATGGAAATATATTATAAATATATACATGAATATTAATTTATTATTATCATTTTCACACAAAGAGTTTGTATCATTTATATATATACATTTATATACATACATTTATATATATACATATATATATATATATTTACTCCCTATGTATCCTAGCATGTGTCCTGGTTTGTTCCCATTAAGGTGTAAGATATACTCGTAAATACATAATATAAAACTATATTTTTATATACATAAATATTCCAAGTGTTGTGTGAATAAATATTATAAAACTGCTATGTTCGTGTTTTAACATCCACACCCAAACACCCCATCTCCTATCCTATAAATACAGGTTTATTTGGCTTAGAAGCAGTCTCAAACACTATGGATAAGATGAATCGTTCAGAATAAATCAATTAAACCCTTATAATTTCTCTTTGGGTGGCAATATAAAGTCACAACAATTTATAAATTAATATGACAGTGTTGCCATCTCCCTCCTGTCTTTGATTTTCCAACCAGAATATTCTAGTGATTTAAAAAAACAAATATTTTATTGCTAGTTTTTTTTATTGACAATCAGCATTTGATTAATTTAAAACAATCATAACAGGCAGCCAAAAGAACAACATAGTATTTCTTTTACGAGCAGCAATATTATTTACGTGTTGTGACCAATTAAAGTAATTAAGACTATAGTGCAACATTAATTATATAATTGTGATAACAAGAAAAACATATAATCACTCTTTAACCTAATAAAAATTATGAGGAGAGAATATCTATTCTACCATCTAGAAAATGAGTTGTAGTAACCTACAAAATAGTTCAGAGCACTCTGAGAGGTGCTAGAACGCATATCGAAAGTGTCTTCAAAGTTTTTACCGGGCAATCTTATTTTTCCAACAAACTCAAGCACAATAGCGTTTGGTTCATTGGTGGTTTCTTCTGATAGCACAACGTTATAACTTTTGTTTGTCTCAAATTCGTTTAAGCACTTGATACGGTTGTATTCCCCTTTCTCGACTAACCACTTCACAATACCACTTTGTCTCAACAGGCATACTGGTGATCAGGGTTTGAAGGTGTTTGATGCCATTAATATTAGTGTCGAATAAGATTGGAGAGCTTTGCGTTGGACCCCTCACAAATGCCGCATTTATATGGAAAAATGGCAATTGGAGATGCAGAGAAATAAATATACCTGGAAGAAAAATAAGCACTCTAGCTCAAGCGTAAACGCTCTTTATTCATAAACTGCGTTCCCCTTCACACATTTTTCAAAATGTCACCGCTAGCCTCGATGACGTCAGCATAGTTCTACGACAACATGATTGCGCTTAGTTTATTATTTCACTTTTAAACATCACACTTTGTCCTCCAAGATATATCATACAGCGTGCTTTAAATTTAAATCGCTTACAATACAAATAATAGTTTGACTTTGGAAGGAAGACGTTACCGAAATTGCCCAGTTCAATTATGTAGCCATCGGGTGTTTCACCCATTATTTTAACATTTGAATATGTTTTGTTAATTGTTAAATCCTCGATAATTATGGTTCTTCGAACTGTACCTCCTTCTTCGCTGGTGGTGGGCACGCGGGTGACTCTGCTGACTCCGATGTCTGGTTGACAGACGGCTCTTGTGGTAGGCACTCGAGTGACTCTGCTGAATCTGATGTCTGGTAGGCAGACGAATCTGGTGGTGGGTACGCTGGTGACTCTGATGTCTGGTAGGTAGACGACTCTAGTGGTGGGTACTCGGGTGACTCTGGGGGTGGGGGCGGTGGCTGTGGCGTCGTGAACGACGTTGTCGGCTGGTGTGGAGGTTGTAAGGGTGATGGAAGCCTGGGAAACATAGCCACAACTTCCCCTTGCTGAAAATTGTTCACATCACATGTCATATCACACATGTAAGTCTCCTCGATTCTCTCGTAGGGTAGTACTTCAGTTTCTCTTATCGTGTGACTGGTAGAGTCACAAAACACGATGTTGCCTCGCTTCTCTGTCTTGGTTCACTACTTTTTATATCACATGTATATCGCTCACAGCCCCACAGTGAATATTTTCTGCAGTCATATAGGCACGCCCCGTAATTGTATGACCCACAAACATTAAATTAATATAGCCTGTTCTAAGAATGGTGAGCGTACCTGGAAGCTAAACGTCATGTATGGTTTGTAGGGATCACCATGTAATACGGTACACATGTATTATCTGACAAGCTGCCCTATGTTGTTTTTAACTGCTTTACTCTTCTGCGCCGTCCCTTAGGCCCTAAGCACGTTCAAATTTCACAATGGTAGGTAAACCAGGATTTACTCCAGGGCAGGTAAGTACTAGTTTTTCGTTATTAAGTTCACACACGTCTTCATATGTCAGAGTACCAAAACGACATGGTAAAAATACAATAAACTCGTCATCTAGATAGGCTATTAGGCGTCTCTTAAATTGGTAATGACAAATTTTAATTAATCCACCGAGTGCTTTTGATCAACGGTTAGATCACAAAATTTTAAGGTCTGTATGGCGTCAACAATATTTACCAGCTGCTGTAACTTGTCCACCTTGAACCGCTCTATAAAGCTTATAAATAGACCACCAAGTGGGAGCCTTCACCCCCCCATATTTCCACTCCTCACTCCCTTGAGCAACGACACGTGGTACTAGATAAACAGAATCAATGACTTCTTGTGCTAGCTCAAGGTATCAAGGTCACGATCTATTCTTGTCTTGACCTGTCTTATTGAGCCACCAAGATGGGGCCAGTCATAAGAGAAAACCCAATGCGACATCATTCAAGGTCACTATCTATTCTTGTCTCGACTCGTCTTGTCAAGCCGCCAAAATGAATCCAGTCATTGCGAAAGTACGATGACGTCATCGGGGAAACCTATTGCTGAGGGGGGAGGGTTAACAGAGTCAATGACCTAGATCACGGTTTCAAGGTCACGACATAGTCCTGTCTTGTCGAGCTGCCGAACTGGCACCAGTCATCAGGGCAGTCATAAGTGATGCAAAAACTCCTTCGGATCTCGAGTTATGGCATGATATACCCTGCAAAAAATAGTGGGGTTCAAATCCAGGTTTATACATGCGAAAGAGGACCTTACAAGGCAGAATTATAAAATACCACTGGCATATGAATTATCTCCTGTTTTTCAGAGGTCAAACCCACTGAATTAAAAAGACATTTGGGACAGAAATATACCATAATGACAATGCTCCAAAAGGCGTGTATGCTAGAAATACATGGTTGCACCATAACAATTTCTTCATTCTGTTTCCAAAGTGCACGTTAAATACTTCAAATAAATGTAAATGAAAAAATATACATATAATTAATATTCATTTGTGACTCTATATATTTATAAAATGAAAATCTCATCCCATATAAATGACTATCATGTTATTTCTTTGATGCATATAAATTAATGCAATACTAAATATTAAAATATCGTGATAAAAACTCGTTTTATAGGTAGAATAGTATAAGGTGTTACCATCGAGCTAGACCGTTATAAACATGATGGGGTAAATAGAGGTTTGAATCTCAGTTGAGTGATCTGGGGGTAGCTTTTCACTCTACCTCTACGCAAATGCGGGTTCAAACTTTCTAATCCCTAATCCATTAGTGTAATTAGTACTTAAGCGCATAACCCCAACGGATAGTAAGACGTAGTGCTAAAATGTGTCAAGTTCGTATGATCTATAAATAAATAGTGCACCAGATCAAGTTTGAGTTTTCATTTTAGAAACAGGTTATGTGAAGGTCGGGACTTCAACTAACAGAAAGTTATTTTGGGTGTAAATTTTGATAAATCGTTTTCCACTTTCAAATCTGGAAAATTAAGATACATTCGGTTTGTAAATCTAATTTATTCAGCATTAATTCTTTGTTGTGTTAGTTATTAAACATGTAAAACGATAGTAAGCTGTGTGTGTGTGTGTCTGTGTGTATAATGCAAACGGACATTATACGTTTTAATAAATATTAAAGGTAAGCTAAATGAATCTATGGCATAGTATTCTATTTAAAAATAAATAATATAGCATCCTTAATCAGCGTCTAGAGTATTTAGGGAGGACTTTCTAATAGCCTTTCCATCCTCCCTCCTTGCAAAATGTGGGTGCAAGTCTTATAATTTTGGCTTGCTGTTTAAGTGGTTAACTTGTTTTGTGTGAATGTTATTAATTATGTCAATAGAATATAGTGTTGAACATTAATGTTATATAAAATTGTATTTAATATTACTTATGAATTTTTGTAAAAGTTACATATATTATTTTATCAAAATATAATCATGAACATTAAATTTAGTTGTAGTTTAAGTGGCTTATTTTTTTGTGTAAATGCTATTTATTATATCAACAAAATAAATGTCAAGCATTAAATTATATTTCAAATTTTACTTAATATTAGTTATGAATTTTTGTAAAAGTTATATATTATTGCATCGAAATACAACTGCGGACATTAAATAACTTTGTTGTTTAATTGGTTAATTTATTTTTGTAAATGTTATTTATTATGTCAACAAAATATAGTTTAGATAGTTAAATAATATTTATAATTGTATTTAATTCTACTTATGAATTTTTGTAAAATTTATCTATTTTTTCATCAAATTATAATCGTGAACATTAAATTTCTTTGTCGTTTAGGTGGCTTATTGTTTTTGTATAAATGCTATTTATTATGTCAACAAAATATAGTTTCAAGTATTATATCATATTTAAAATTGTATTAAATATTACATTTAGATTTTTAGAAAAGTTATACATTATTTCATCAAAATATAGCTACGTATATTTAATTTAAGTTACTCATTTCAATATTACTTATACATTAATGTATGAGTTATATATTATTTCGAAAAAATATAGATGAGAACATTACATGATATTAAAGTAAACCTTTTTGTTGTTGTTACAAGTGGCTCAATGAATAAACTGTTTATTTCTAAAATAACTAAAACTTTTTTAATTTATCCTTGGGTAGCAATCTACCATCACAATTTATAAATAAAAACTAACATCTTTCTGACTCTGTGTGTGTGTGTGTGTGTGTGTGTGTGTGTATGTGTACTTGCCACCTTACCTTAAACTATATTTAATTAATTTATAAAAGATATCTAAACAGTAAAACTTTTTGTAGGTTTTTTTGAACAAAATTCTGGTACACATTCTACCTGGACGGAAACTCTACTAGACTATCAAAACTCCTTCGCAAATATGGGGTGCACTCAGAAGGAAGTGTGATCGTTCTAACAGACATTGGCTGTACTAAAGATATCGAAGTTCGAATCCTTTTGAGCACGCTGTCTAAATGTCAGCCTCATTTAATTCTGGAGGGGGGATACCAAATTCCTTCCGGGTAAACTGTTGTTATTTCTCCCTCCGGAACATTTTCTTAATCATCCATACCTCACTATCATAATTAATATATAGACGTTTTACATGAAGGGGTACGTTTAACTCATCTAGTTATGACGGGAGAAGTCATGAGTGCGAATCTCGCTCTGGTGAACTGGGGTTGATTTTCTACTCTCCCTCACTCCACGTAAACGATGGAACATTTCCGCCTTACTCCTCCAATTTATGTCGGATACTCATATCCATGCATGTCAATGGACGATACCAAACAACCAATTTTAGTAAAATTTTGTGGTGAGGGATAACGGCCACTAACTGAGGATTATAAATCACCGTAAGGCTTCCGAGGCCCCTGATTGTGCATAATTAGAGCTGTGTCAATGCTTTATAGTTGCAACATTACCAGGAAAAATCCTTTATCACATAGGGGAGTGGGGGGAGGGTTTTTGACATAGCGTGACGACACCGGGAAAACCCATTGCTGGGGGAGGGTTGCCAGGGTCAACGACCTCATGTCCATTTTATAATGATGTTTGTTTACTTGCATTGATAGTAGCATGGTATAAGGCGTCACTAGATTAACAGTGACAGAGAGATTGACGTTTGAAGCAAATGTGGGTACACATACTAGCTGGTTGACCAGCAAAATGATGGGTGATTTATGAAGTACGGCCGTTATAACAGACATTAGCTGTGCTAAATATATAGAGGTTCAAATCCTGGTTTGCATACCGTATAAATCTAATCCTCCTGGCGGGGGAGAATCGAATCATTGGTCCCAGAGTGGGAATTTAGAAAGAACATCTAAACCTGCGGCTCTTAGAAGGCCAAGACCGATGTGCCAAGTGGCCTTGGGGTGTGTTCATGACTCTTAAACAAGTTCGTTACCACTCTCTTTCAAAATTTATAAGTTATTATTTCGAGATATGATGACCCCTACTGTGAAAGTGTATGACGAATTGAGAGGGGATAGGGGTGAAATGGAAGGCAGTCCAACAGATCAAGGGAGCAGTCAGTGTAATTATTTCGTTCTGTGACGTAGCGATGGTAGGAGGGTGGGGATTGAAGCAAAATGAATGGGGCCTAACGGTCTTGATATGCTGTCAGCTTCTCACTCGCGCTCACTAGAGATGTCGTGGAAGGACTTTCCGGTGCCGCAGACTGCACGCCAATAATAAATAAATAAAATGCTCCAACGCCCCCATTCAGACATAAAAAAACCAATGAATAAATAAACAATGTGCACAAATAATTAACAAATGCTCACATATAAATAACAATTAAGTACACATACAAAACCAATGATCACAACTAAAAAACAAATGAGACAAGAATAAACAAGTTTGGAACACTGTAAAGAGGGTCATGATAAGGGGATTTAAAGGGTGGTGGAGATTAAGGGGAGGGGGAAAACCAACAGCCATCAAAGAATGAGGGGTTGGTTCTTGCTTTCAAATTCAGACAATCAGCTAGCTGTGCCAGGGTCTCACCCAGGTAGTACCATTTCTTACTTCCTGGTCAGGTTATACTAATATTATGTACAATTTTTACTAATGAGTTAGAGTAAAAAAAGTTTGAATTAAGAGGATGTGTATGCATATTTTCGTGGAGGAAGATTAGAGAACCATTTATTAAAAACCAGCCTCATTACACCTGACCAAGATTAAAGCCCTTATCATCCTGTAGTCTTCAGTTTAGTCTAGTATATTGAGAGAGTGACGCGAAAGACCATGTGGCCAACGAAGCTGGTATTTGGATTATTAATTTTAATGCTCTAGGGAGGTTTTTCTCAATAGTATATAATCTATTTACTTAAAAATTTCCAAAAAAATCTAATGACGTTATTTGACTTATTTTACTTTTCTAGTTATCTATTTATTTAGTTTTTTTATCTAAATTATTTTTTAGCTATAGTTGGAGTTTGGTAGGAAGAACAGTAGATATTGTATCTACTGTTCTTACAAACAAAATCAGGGTATACCTATAGGTCTAATAAATTCTTTATTTATGTATATATATATATATTTTATCATGGGCTATCACCAATAACTTTTAGTACCATATTTATTACTTAATGTAGGTTCACACTATTAGTATCAACACATTTTATTAAATTATACTATGATTTTAAAAAAATATTTTATACAAAATTATTATTTTTGTGTCTAGCAATATTAAGTTGAATTAAGTTATTTTTTCTTTTTTCTTTATTTTCATTTAATCATTGGTATAAATGAAACCTCTTACATTGTCTTTATATTGAAAGTTTTTTGTTTAATTATTTCATATAATTTTAGCTGTGCCATTACTATTATTATTTTTTGTTTTACCTTTTTAGTAATTTCCAAAATATTATAATTAATATTTACTCACCCCATTACTCAAACTTGTTAAGTAGTAAACTTAATATGTTTTATTTCCAAGTAACATGTAATAAGCAAATAGTCTTTAATGTTGGTCACGGAGAGATCAACAGTTTGAATTACGGGTGGTAAAAAGTGTTTTTCCCCATTCTAAACCGACGTAGACATGGATACATCTCCACCAAGCTATACATCTCTTAGCTCTTTTGATTTTTTCTCGACACCTCGTAGAGAAAGTATTGTTATTGTTAAAATAAATTGAAATTATAGATTTTAATAATTGTTGAAGTTTCATGACCCTTTAAAATAAAAACAAAGTTGTTTTCTAAGTGCCATCTGTCTGTCCGTCTTTCTTCCTGTCTACCTGTCTGTCTGTACCTTGGGGTAGAGCCGAAACCATGTTATCGGTTAAGCTTGTAATGTCCCAGCTTGTGAGCCTTATGTTGTTTCGAAAAGGAAGGATGAGACTGCAGTTTTGAATATTTTATTTACATTTTATATTTTAAATTTGGGAATTCTCAATATTTTATAATCTTATTTTAACTATTCATTTTTCATTTTTAATATTTAAGCCCAACAAGCAGTTTAAAACATACATTTATTTTATATTAAATGTGATTAATGGATGCTTTGGACGACGAAACAAAGGAAGAGCCGATACAGCACATAGTTTTCGCTCTCAAAGAAATACACTTTTTCCTCAGTACAGAGTGGTCGAATTGTCCAGCCCACCAGAAATATAGGACTTAAACTACACTTATGTTGTAAGTTGAGGGTGTCAGACCCTACAATTTATGAACTGATTAGAATTGAAAAAGACGCGAGGAAGAAACTAACTCTCACTAATACCCGATAGAAGACGCGCAGTGACCAGCGAGGTGACGAAACGTGTGTTGCATGTTGTCGCATATTTTAATAATGATAAAGAATACGGTGAACAGAGTAGAAACGGGTCGGCTTTATAAGCTTAAATTGTTAATGATTATAGTAATAACATATACAAGAATATTTTCCAACAATTAAACCAACATAAACATGATTGATGTATATTTATTGTGTATGTGGGTATTTCCTTATGTGATAATCGCGTCGATACGAGAAGTTGATATAGCCAGGAATGAATTTAAAAATTATCTTCTTTACGAGCTCTCCAATTGTCACCCAATTAAGGGGCATTACATCGTCCTAGGTGGAAGAGGAGGAGGTCTTATTCTAAATTCACCCTTCCTAGCTCCTAACACATAAGCGTAATTAGTATATGCGTATAAATAATCCGAACGAGAAATGAGACTCAGTAAAAAAAAAAAATGGCTCTAATAGAGAGACCAGTTAGCACCACTTCATTTTTAGCCACGTATTTAGAAGCGATACTAATAACAGTGAAAAATACTTGTCAATACAACTAGCACATTAGTAAGCTAATACTAGTAAACTTGCATTAGCCCAATAACACCGTGTCAACGGGCCTTTACTCCTACTCTTCTAAAAATACCACTTCATATTTTACGCTGGCTATTTCTGAAGATATGGTCCCTTCTTGCACAAGCCCTTATCCTGCCTACCGTAATGAGACCCTTGTGTTTTGGAGGGGTTTCCAATTGAACCTCCTGGAGTGTCATGGAAGCCCGTCATTTGTTTCCTCATCACCCCAGCGTGTGTGTGTGTGTGTGTGTGTGTGTGTGTGTGTTCAGAGAGAGCAATACATGTGTGCTTTAGTCGCCGACACATACAAGAGAGAGGGGGTGGTGCCATTACCTTGCTGCGCTTCGAATTACAGATTCATATCGCGAAGCATCGGATGCCCTCAAAATATAAATTAATAGTATTAGTTTTTCACATGGGAAATGACCCATAGTATATCCAGATTAGATTTGAACCTGGACCTCCCTATCACCATGGATTTAGTATATTACTAGACTAACAGGCTAGACCATGTGGCCATCGATAAGGGTAGCCGTTATATAATGATAATCAAATATTTTCGTTTTCAACTGAAATATTAGTTAGTGTTTCATACAAAAGTGAAAATTAACGTTAGAGTGGATGTGTTCGACTGGGAAGAAACATATTTAAATTAAATTATACATGTACACAAGGCTTGTCACTGTGACCTTTGGATCATGGCAACGATGTTCTCAAAATAACCAGAAGAGTTTGAACATATCAAATTTAAAATGGGGTTTTGGGAAACTGTTATTGGAAATTGCCATAACTAAAATTGTCACCCAAAAGAACAAAAACTTTAGGATTTGAAATTAATAATCGAAAGGGTACTGATTAAATGAAGAATGAGAAGAAATTTCTAAACTTAGAAAACACCATTTTTCAATATGGCAGATAATATAAATATCGCAAATAACTATAAGGGAATAAAATATTTTTTGTAATTTAAAAACAAGATCTGTATTGTAGGGGAGCTAAAAAAAATTCGAAAACTATCGGAAACTAAATTTCTAATAGTGTTAGAAATATTTAATACTTATAATGAGCTAGGACGGCCGCTCCAAGTTATTTTAATTGATAAAATATTTTATATTTTAAATTTCATATTTGGGTTTAACAAATGGGGGGAGTCACAATTTATCAAACTAATAGAAATAACTTTAAGGTGGGGAGAAAAATTGAATTTTGGCATATAAGTAAGTATACCTTAACCGATAACTGAATGATGTATGAATAAATGTAATTTAAAAATTCTAAGCTGACAAATGTAGGAACTTTAAATTGATAAGAAAAGAATATTTTTGATATGGTTGAAAATAGATATTGGAAAAAATAAAAATATAATTGAACAATATCACATAACCAAATGATTATTAAAATTTAAAAATGAGTATGCAGATTTCAAAAGGTAGTAGCTTAAAATATCTCAAAAGCTTATTGACGATCTACTATATAAGTTTAAGCTGACGTCTAATTAGGAGTGAAATAGTAATAAAAATCACACCTTCTTGTGATATAGTGAACCGTTAAGTTTGTCTGGGAAACCATGATGCTCATTTATTCAACATGTCCTTACAGTAGTTTATTATTTAATTTGTACTCTTTTGTAAACACTTTTTTTTTTCAACACGTTTCTGTAACAATGTAAAATACTTTGTTTCACTACCTTAATATCGTGTTTAGGCAAATATTGTGTTCGTTTGTGTACTCAGTTAGGGAGACAGTTTTTTTAAGATTCAATTATTCCAATATTTTATTGTACTAGCTAGATCAGGATTTTAAAAAGCTACATTTTAAAATATTAATAGCAGAATGTTTAAAGTCTTAATTTAATATATTTTTAATTCGGCTTACCTATGCGAAGAACGGGTCAAACCTTTATTATATTATACATTAAACATGTAAATATTTATTTTTAGTCTATGTGCTCCACAAACATATATGTAATGACTGTACACTCGACTGATATTGATGGCTGAATTCAATTCAATTAAGCGAAGAATGACAACCCAGACACGGGATTCGAAACCAGGACCTTAGATTAGCGCAATAATCCTCTGCTACTAAACCCTCCTGGTTCATCTCATATTTAGGACCATCTTTTGACCTGATTGTTATATTTAATTTAATATCAGTTTTAGTTAGACAGAGTATGAACTTAATTTGCTATTTCTTAGTGAACAATTCAGAAATTAATAATTAGAGTTTAACGTTTGAACACATTTGAGCAGAGAAGGATGGCTGAATTTTTCTTTTTCATTTCACCTTATCAAAATAGTACAGACTGTATACTATCTTTAGGTTATTTTTACTATCATATTTTCACATGAGTATTGAAAAAGTGCTTTTTGTTGTTGTAAATCATAGAATTGTGTTACTTTTGCATTTCTTCTACTATAATGTCCAATTACTGGTTGCATGCAGCATTACACTTAAATAAGTAATGCAGGGCAATTTCCCAACGTTTCTAATAAATAACAGCTTTTTTACTTATCTATTATTTTTCAGCGTTGTGGGCCCGTGGTTTAGACGAGATAGTGGGTGTTAGGGAGAGAGGTATAAAGGGAGGCAAGGAGATATCTCCAAAGTCGTGTCATTTTCCGACAAAATCTCATATCCCCCTTCCCAGACACCCTCAAACCTACCCCACTCCATTCTATGAGCTGACGTCATAACTTAGATGACAGATAAAACCTTTAAGCCCTCATAACGCAATAGTCGATTGGATTTCAAGTCTTCAAATAGTCCCTTCTTTTAGGATTTCATCAACGGTCCTCTAGTTATTCAATTCCAATTTAGATTATCTTCATTCTAGAATCTTAAGAAACCTCTTAAACTAATCCTAGCCTTCAAGACTTTTATACTTATCTAACGTTAAAAATATTTGCTACTTTTAAATTTAACTCTTTTAAGAGAATTATAGATGTATTAACGGATAGTTAAAATGTTAAATATATTTAGTAATTTGGAGGCTATTGTAAATGGATATTAAAAGTTTGCAAAGGTATGAATTACTTAATAAATTTTCTAGACTAAGTGAAAATTAATATTAATAATGGTTCAAATATTTAAATATTAAAGGCATTTGAGTGAATTATTCAATGCAAGTCTATATTGTTAGAAATAACTTATGGTGACTCTCTTATCAAGAACATTTAAATACAATTTTAATAAATACAATTAGTTACTTACTCTCTCAGTACAATCCGATTTGGATAGGCTAACAAAACCAAGAATAATATTATATTGTGAACTAGTGCCTCAGATTTATTCGCGTGGTTAAATGGTTAAAGACAACCCCCTACCTACATTTTACATTTTCAAATCTTTCACTCTGTACTCACATTAAAAAAATTCAAGTAAATAATAATTTTCTCAACAACAACTCCCCTAGCTGCCACTCTATTGTCAACAAAATGCACTTACAAGGTTTTAGATAATTCATATTAAAAATCCTTTTATTTAAGAAATATTTACTGTAAATAAACCTTATTGCTGTTATTTTATAAATCTATTATTTTCTGATAGTGTTTAGACCTACATTCAAAACATATTGATTGCATTAGCACATGAATTATAATCTAAATAATGCTATAACAGCAACAACTTATAATTCCACAGAGGCTAATAAATTATTTATCACCACGAAAGTGGAATTCTCGCTTTACGATGGTAGATATTTCAGCCTTATTGGAAATAGAGGTTGGTTCAGTTAACACACTCGCTGGCGACTTAGCTAAGATGTTGGATGATTCGGGGGGTTTAGTTAGAGAATCAGTAACATTATTAATTTAAAATTAATATTTGTAATAGAGTATTGACAAATGTAATTATCATTGATAATTTTATTTACAATACATTCTTTGAAAAATCAATGCTCATACACATTCGCACAGACATTCTAATATTGTGGATTATGGCATGGAATATTACTTTCAAAAACAGGTCTTGTGTAAGCTGCCCTTAGGTATGTTTTCATAATAGAAACAATCACATCTTGCTATTCACAAAAATCACTATTGAATAAAGATTTTAAAACAATTGTTCAGATACATTTATGTAAATTTTTTTAATATTAAAAAATAAATTAATTGTAATACACCCTAAGATTTTATAATATTTGTAAACGTATAAACGTATTCTTAGTAATCCTGAAAATCTGTTCCAAGATGACCATTTTAATTCATTTTAAAAGTCGCTTTCCAAACAATTTAAAAAAAATTTAATAAGAAAATTACAGCTAAATTAATTTGTTTTAAATAAATAAATTTACATTATTATTGATATTAATTTTGAATCAATTCACTAAAAGAATTTTATTAACGTATTAAAATTAAATAAATCATCAATAAACTACTCAATACAGTATTTTCCTCCCAAAAAACAAGTAAAGAGCTTTATTTATAATGTTCATGTCAGACACTCTCTATATAACTTGGTCAAGCAAAAGAGTTTTAACAATTTTCTCAATAGTTAACAATTTCAGTAATATTTGATAACTAAACAATCCTTTAACACATTTTTACTCTAAACCAATTAAACAGTGCAATTTATCTTGTCCCCACATTCCCAAGATACCGACTTCAAATCAAATCTTCAGGGATATTTTAAAAATATTTCCAGTTTTTGAAATAGTCATAAGTCAACTTCCCATAAATAAATCCCCCCCCCCCAAAAAAAAATAGCTATACAGTGTTTATTGTCATGTAAACATTCCAAACTTACTCATTTGGAACCAAATAGTTAGATATAATACCTTCCTTAAAATATTACCAATTTAAAACAAATCTGTCATCAGTAAACTACTAATAAACAAATTTTAACCTCAAAACAATTATCTACTACTATCAATCATGTCAAATACTCCATAAAATATCAATTTGGATAGCAAATCGTCTGAGCCATTTGTGAATAATTTCAAGTAATTAAAATAACAGTTTTCAGTAAACTAATCATAGCTATATTTTACTCTAAAACCAATAAAATGTCATATTTGTTAGGTCAAACACTATCAAGATACTATTTTGGAACTAAATTATTGCAGCAATTTGTCAATTATTTCCAAGTGTTTGATAATTCTGTCATTAGTAAATCACCAACAAATGAGTTTTTACCCTGAAATAAATATACAATGCTAATTTGTAATGTCAAACACTCCAAATCTACCAATTTGAAACCAAACTCTAGAGGTATATGTAAAATTATTAAAGTTCTAGATAATTCAATCATAAGTGAACTAAACATAAGTTAACTTTACCTTAAAGGTATTTTTATCGACCGTTATTTTTCATACCAAGAAATTTGCAAGAATAGCATTACATTATGAACGAATTGTTTTCAAAATGTTTGAAATTTTCCAAATTTTCATATCAGTAAACTATCCATCAACGAATATTTTACCCAAAACCAACTGTAGTGTCATATCAATCAAATCTTAGCAATGAGCCACTCGGTGACCGTCACATCATAGGTACACTTTCTCGCCACGTGTCCGGGAAGTCACCAAACACTTAGCATCAGTGGACAAATATAGTCGCCAGGGCATATTATCTTTTGTCTAATATAATAAGAAAAGGAAGTGATTCCTCCCTGTTAGGGATAGTATAAACAGTACATAAAAGCGAGTAGACATGGGAAAACTGTGGTAAGTTAGAGCTGAATTCATTTTCCCGCATCTTACTGGTAATTTTCCAGTATTTTGACAATTTGGTTAACAACCAATCCTTTGTAATATTTGGTGTAACATTGGAAAGCATAACTTTAGGGGATGTCATAGAAATCCTCTCACTGGGACCAAAATATGGTCTGTGGACACTCCCCCTACTTCTGAGAGTATATTAACACTCTCTTATTTTGCCACTAACAAACACACTCGTCCACCACCCATGTTAGACGCATAACGAATATCATGTAATCACACAACATTACCCATACTAAAAAAATAATTATATAACGCTTTACTAGGAACAATAATGTCCAAGACAATTGCCAGTTTGCATTCCAACCGGTTCGACGACATTCCATGTCGTCCTGGTTCCGAACCCAGCACACTTGAGTGACCTCAACTCATGTGGAGGTCAAAACAAAACAACACATCAAAGTACTTTTGTAAATAGACATACACATAATATCCGTGAGGTAGTATAATAAACAATTCATGGCTTGTAACACAGCTTTAACAGAGTAACGCTCCTAACACGTCCTTTCCCTCTGAGATCAAGACAGATAAAAAGACAGACAGACATATGGAGAGACAAAGTAGGCAAAAATCACTTTTTTGGGTTCGTGTTGACATAAAACGTAAACATCCGTCATAATCTCGTGATCGATTCTTTCACTATCACAATACTTTCTCTTGATATGAGAAATTAAAATTTCAAAACACTTAAGTCTATTATTATAATAATAGATGTATAGTGGATGAAAATGTAGAAGTCTCCCCCTTGGTATTCTTTACAAAATGAATGGGTTGTAACGCTGTTTATTTTGTTATAAACACAATCCCACCTTCTTCCGGGAAGAAAATACACATCGCATGAATTTATTACCAAGAAGGTTACGAGAGCTCTCCTGTTCTTCGGCACCCCCTAGAAAAAATAATCCTAAACCCATTCTCTCACGGGAGAAGAAAAAACACACACACACAGAATAACCTACGTCCATTTCCCCACGAAAATAAATTGCGCAGAGAAATGGATCCTGTCATGAGAAATACCCTAAACACTTTCTCATCGTTTTCTTCTTGTGGGCCAAGATAGAGGATGACGTGGAATGGAAGGGGGCGAGGGAGTGTTAAATTGGAGGGCAATTACCTGATAAAATGTTGGTGTTGGTGCCGGGTGTGAGGGGTGATAAGTGACTGCCATTTGTAATTCGGACTAACACCTGACTTTTTAGACAAGAAGACGAAGAGTGGACTCTCCAGATTGCGATTGGCGTCGTGGCGCCTTACGTCTGCTTCAATAAAATGTATTACAGCCTCGTCCAGAGTGAGAATGATACTCATACCTGGTGTTAAACAATATGATAACGATAAGTTTGTAATCATAGGCAAACTTTAATGTATGTATATTTAGTTTGTTAACATTTTATTAACTAGTTTGAATAGTCATCACTATGGATCTTACTCTAAAAACTTATCTCACGTATATGCTGCAAATATTCCACAGCAACTTACTACCAATATGGAATATTCATATTTATTAACAATAGATAGGTTGGGGNAAATGGAGAGGGTGGGGGGGGGGGGGAGGAGAGACTTCTTCACTTATAGTGGAGAAAATTTAAAAATTATTAAAATATAATCACCTTACAGCATCCATACAGCATTTAAACCCGACCTTCATGTCGGTGGCCAAACAGACGTGATGAGCTCGACATAAAATAGTCCCCTTTCCCACTAATGCAGGGCTAAGCAACATCTGTGCACCGGGTCCGATTACTCAACCAGATTCTCCTCTTTTTATTACCAAAACGGGGCACGGATGAGGAATGTAGAATTCAGATTAAGTGTGTCTGAATTTTTGTTGAAAATTAGTGAGGAACCAGTTATGAAAAACGGTCCTCAAAGCACTGGAGCAAGAAATTAGACTCCTGATATCCCCTTCTCAATCAGTTAAGTCTATTGTTGGACCGAGGTCTTAGACTATTTGACATCTGACATCAATACAGATTTATAATCCAGTATGTGGCTTTTCTGGAAAACACTCCAGTTGCGCTTTTTAAAATAATCATTAGCATTTTATTTATGTGTTTATTTAATATGAATCTTGCCCCATGTTTTCTTAAAATTGTGGACTTAGATCTCTGCTTTCAAGGAAAAATAAACACAAATAATTGTCTTTTAATATTAAGTATGTACCTACATATAGTAGTTCCAATCATTGAGCTCAACTTACTATTACTTTTGAATAAGCACAAGGCTAGGAGCACCTTGCACTGCATTGACAGTAAAAAAAGAAACTTATCATATCTTGCCTACTATCACGAGATGGTAAGCATAGTTCTTATCCACTTCAGTTGTTGAATAATCTAAGTCTCGTCTCATGTTGAACTGGCCTACTGATGACGGGGAGATCGGGGTTCGAGATCTGGTTGGGTCAAGAGAGGATAGTTTTTCACCAATAGTTTCACAATCTCCTCCTAAAAAAATGTGGGTAGATTACCTCTAAGACAATTCCTTCCTCATCCCTACATACCTTATAACAGTTTGACCTTTTCTTCGTTAGGTTAAGCTGCCCCAACATTATATTAACTTGGAACGTTAAACGGTTGGCTGTCCACAACTTAATAGTTCATATTTGTACAATCGTGAGCTATATAGATATGAGAACACAAACCAACTATTATAATTAATAAATTAAATATTAGAGACAAAATAATATCTTGGTCACAAACAGTGTGCACAAAACCAACCCAAAGCATTAGCAACGCTGTATTTATCTGAGCACGTTCAAAAAGTAAGAAAAACGAACTAATAGATATTGTTACAAAAATATTTTGGATTAAAAAGAATAACAGTTCGCCCAAAAGAATAAAATTAAAATATTTTTTCTTACAGAAACATGATGAATAATAAATAGCATGGTTTTTCAAAGAGTATTAAGGCTCACATAACTAGGCACCAGCATTTATTTGTTTTTTATGTCACTGCTTAATAGACGATAATATATTCGATTATTTTTAGATTTCTCTCCATTATATCGAGAAATTTGTTATTAACTGTCTCGTTATATTACAGGTAGAGAAAGTATTATGATCGTCAAAAAAATCGGACTTGAGATTTAGATGAATTTCGACGTTTTATGAACCCCCAAATCCAAAAAAATGTTTTTGCATATCCGTCTGTCTGTCTTCCGTGCATTTGTATGTCTATCTGTACCTTCGAGTACAGCCTAAAATGTTTTACTTATTAGGCACAAACTTGGTATCTAGGGTTTTCATAGGTTTGCTCCAAGATATTTATGGGATTGGATATCCAACCCCTAATTAAGAGTAGTTTCCTTAAGGGCGAAAAGAGAAAAAATAGATTTTTTAAATAGGCTCTAACTATTTTGATTAAATTTAATTTCTAAGCATTGATACATATTACAAACCAAATGGCTACTTTTAATTTTTCGCCAAAATGACTGTAATGGTTCCGGTCTGATGGGTCAATTATAATTTTTTATTATATCTTCATAACTATTTGAGATACAACGTAACTTATCATTGCAAAATTGTAGTACTATTAAAATTTTAAAAAACTTTTATTTGAAATATATATTTCTACAGCCAATAGTTTCGGAGATATTGGAAAATATATTGATACAATTTTGTGATCTTTAGTTGTACAGATAAACTACTTAAGTTTTAACTTAATAATTTTCAAATGCCATAGAGTAAGTGAATAATTAAGTCTCTCAAAAAGTTAATGTACTTTTTCCTTTAAACTCTTAGAGTAAATATTTTTACAGAAATGATTCGTCTATATCATTTTAGACTCGATAGTAAATATTGATCAATTTATTAGTCTCAATTTATAAATGAGGAATTTAATAGACATGCGATAAACATAATTTTCAACCCCTTTTAAAATGTCGAAAATAGCTCGGATTTGATAGTGTATATTATTTCGTTTCACATTCATTCTGAGCTGAGATTAGCGATCTCTTTTTTTTAATTGAATGAGAAAGAACATGCAGAGTTCAGTAGCATTTATTTCTCTTCGTCATTTACCGACAACTATTTTTAAATTCCCAACTTTCTCTCCTTTATTTTGGGCTTATCCTTTTACAATTTTGTAAAATTTAATCTTTCTTTCGTGCCAAAAAGAAGATTTTATTATAATTTTGGAAATATTTTAATCTCCAACATCATCCACCCTCTACTCTCTTTCAGGACCCTTTATAAAAAGAAAATATTTGACAATTATTATTTTATTGTAGTATTCCCTATAATATATTTTTATAAAATTTCAATTTCCCACTTCACTAAAATATTTTTTTTTATTTTTACTAAGCACTCTTTCACGCCCTTTCTTCATTCCTTATTTTACACATTTAAATTATGTCTTTTATGATCATTTGGCAATACATTAGTGTTTTTTTACGAAACGGAGAAGTAGTCAATACCATTAATTTTGGAAAGTATATCCCCTTTTCCACCTATTAAAACAACTCCTACTTAAAAAATCTTGATTTTCAAAAGGAAAATGTATTATTATCTTGAGTTTTCTTTCTACCTACGTGTCAAACAAAAAATTATATACCACAATTTAAAAAAAAATTCTTGTTGCCTCCTCCCTGTTTCCCAAAGTAATAATTAAAAATTTAACGTTTGCAGGCCTTAATATTAATTTGGTTTAGTATATTTGCCTGCTTTTCAAATTTCATTTACTATTTGTTTGGTAATACTTTTTGAAATTTTGAAACCGCAACCATTTTTCTCCAATTCACTCTTAGAAATTTCAAGTTTAAAGATTTATTTGTTTTCCTGGAGTTCTCTTTATACTTGTATGCCTAGTTTTAGTTTTATACCTAATCTAAAAAGTGTTTATTATAATTAAATGAAGCCAATTTCCCGGATACCCATTTTGAAATTTCCTTATATTAGATATTTTGGATATATGGGAATATCCTGCTACCTTCCTGCCAGTAAAATATCAATTTCCTAGGACCAGGGGTTGTGAAAATGGGGTGATGAGTGAGTCAGCGATTCCCACACCTCTCTGACCCACTACAATTTCTTAGAAGAAGAAATTTAAAAAAGCCGTCTACAGATCTCACCCATTTCTGGAAATAAACCTTAATTTTAAATTGAAAGTATCTATTCCACTGGTTCAAAAGATACATCTGTGAATTTTTAAAACAATTTCAATCCTCCATTCTCCCCCGACAAGGGGCACATTGTATATATTAGGGCTTATTTTTTATCTGGAATTGTCCTATCTGCATGCCAAATTAAGATTTTTTTTATTACACTTGGTAGTTTTTTTGTGTCCAAAATTTCCCCCTGCTTAACCACCCCCTACATTTATTTGAGTACCATCTACAAACTTAAGGTTTTTAAGACTTGTATGATTATTTAGAGTGGTCCCTTTAACTTGCTGTTAAATTTTAATTTTCTACCTAATCTAAAAAGTTTTCTTCTAACTATATCACCACTCCAATTCCCAGAATCCGTCCTCCCATTATTTAATTTTTCTGGTTACATGAGACAGTCCCTCTACCTTCTTGACAAATTTAGGTGTTATCGCTCATATGGAATTGAGTTTTTATTTACTAATAGCTCCACTTTTAGCTTTATAATAAAATGAAGAAAGCCTGGACATGAATTAAGACGTGAAAATAAAGATTAATCCTTCATGCATTCTCCACAAAGTATTACAACTGCCTGGTTTATAACGTCTGATACCCATCTTTTTAAAACAGTACATATTTAACACTTAGTAATATAGATTAAAACAATGGGGGTTAAATCAAAACCTTAACACCAAAGTATGTCAACAAAATAGCTTAGTATAATCTATGGAAAACCACGAGAAACTTTTAAATTATAAATACAAATATATATAAGTGATATATTTGTCGGGAAAATTTTAAAACTTCTTTGGATAATTTTCTTATTTCTTCATTGAAGAGTTCATAGATATAAGTTATGTCAGATAAGGTAATAATATTAATATGGATTTTTTAAATGTGTTCAAATGATTCACAAACAACCTACGTTATTAACTACACTCAAATGATTGATTTGTTTAATTTAAGGTTCTCTCAATGTGGTTGTTGTTTATAATACTTTAGTATCACTTAACGAAATAATTGAACTATGTTCAGAGATCTGAGATGGACAGACTATGATTGCATTTTTAACTCTAGATAGCACATTCATAAAGGATATATTTGATTAATATTGATTTATTTATAATGAAGCTCAACATTCTTCAATTGAAAATGATTTAAATTTATCTAAGGCTTAGTTTTTAATCTAAATTAATTAATTTAAATGTTGGTTTGATTGTCATAAACATCGCGTGAGATCTACCGAATGTGAAGCATTTTACCGATTCAACCCAAATATTAAAGGTGGTTAGATTACTGAGCTTCCAAAAGAGAAAAGGATGGTTTTCACTAAATTTGATCTAATGATTTTGATTAAATTTGTGTCTAGTCACTGTTTACCATTATAAACAATGTGTCAACTCTCATTTTCCCATGTACATTACTTTGAGGGTACTTTACACTAGCAGATATTTCCTAATTCGATCGTATCTCCACTTTATTTGAGATACTAAGTAGCCTACCATGGTACTTATTTATTTATTTGAGGTATTTAAAGTGCACTTTCCGAATTGACTGATTATATTCAGCACACGATTTATCATTGTTACAAATCTGGTGTATACTGTTAAAAATGAAAATATCTTATTTGAAATACATTTTTATAAAACCAAAAGTTTTTTAACTATGATAAATTAATTTATATCTTTTCATCGAGGTATTTAAAAGAGAAATTGAGTTTTTGCTTATTTGTGAACAAATATCTTCTTTTTTCTCAAAGATTTTGTAATGTATAAAACTCCATCCATGCTCTATGGTCGAATGTTTCTGCAACGATATATATATATAGTTTCACAAATCATACTTATTTATTGTTAAAAATTATTAATAATTTTATATAAAAGGGAGCGAAGGCTTGTGTGGTACACGATACAATTAATTAGTTTTAATTGACTAAAAACTGGCTGAGAAAAAGGTTATATTAATAGAATGAAGAGTTGTTTTGAATGTCATGAGAATTGCGTGATATCCATTCCACGCAAATGTTTAAAAAATTTTAAAAACAATAGTAAGCCCTATGCACGAAAATCTGCACCCCAAAACCGGAATTATAAAATATGAATTTAACTTACACGTATGTACAATGTAATACAATCAATAAACATAAAACATTTTTCTAGGTACAATTTGATTGATATTAATTCTGTAATGACTTTTCATTCGTTTGTTTAATTAAATTGGTTTGTTTTAATTTGATTTGTACTTTAGAAATGTTTTCGATGCAACCACTTTTATTTTAATTTGTTTGGATTTCATATTCAGTAAAATAGCAAGGTAAAATATAAAAAGTTTGTTCCAAACAATTTATCATTATATCATGCTTTGGTTAATAGTTAATGGCTTTACATTGTGTATTTAACGTGTGAAGACGGACACTTTCACCAGTTACTACAATTGCACTCAATCACGCTCATCCTTATAAGAGGGTGAGGGTGAAGGGGGAAATGCCCCCACCATAGTAATCGGATCAGTTTGGACAGTATTTGTACGATCAAAAAAGTGATTATATTTATTTAAAAAGTAATTAAAAATCCATTTATTGAGCAAACCATATAAATGATTAAAGTAACCTTTTTGATATCATGACTCATGTGATTATATTTGGTGAGGAATATTATTTTATTTTCTAATTAAAATTAAAATGTGTTAGCTCTGTCCCCGCTAGTTATTAAGAGTTAGCGACACCTATGGACCCAATGATAGTGGGAATGATGCCAAAAATGAGGTTTAATTGTAACGCAAGTACAGAGGTCTCGCATTCCATTCCCGTATGGATGTTATCATTTTCATTTATCTAAATAGCATTATTTATTTGTGGCCTACGTCTTAACCCCTGATAGGTCTATCTGCACATTCACACTAAAAGATATGGATAGGGGAGATATAATTTAGAGGAAATGTACCTGAATTTGAATAGAGGGAAAGATGGAAATCATATAAGAATAAAAAAACCTCTCTTGGCTGGAATTTGAACTCCGAGTTGACCATCACCAGCAAATCAGATTATACAAGACTGAAGCTTAGGTCCACATGAAAACCACTACAGGCTATAATATAAACATGGTCTAGGTTGAAAGACACATTGATGAAGGCTGTCTAAACAGAATATTTACTAAACGTGTCCAAGGGCCTTAGTACAATAAAAACGAACAAATAATGCATGCAATTAATTTAATATTTTATTTACACATTTATTATTGGTTGCTATAATGAGGAAAACTTATTTTTATTTTGATGAAATTATAGGTTTCGTTTTGATCTTGTGAATTTCTGAAGCTTCTTCCTAACCTGGTCGCATTTTTCCCCTGAAATGAAACATTAACCTCTATCACTGTTTGTCCAATGTTTAGTTTTATTCGTGGTGTTTAAAGTGCACTTTATGAACCGACTGATGGATTATATCAGCACACTTATTGTAAACTTACTTAAATCTAGAACATATAAAACACCAAACCGTTAATTCATTATCGAGAAAGGAGAAATACAACTTTCACCAATATAGGTTTGTCATGCTAACCAGGACTCTTAGCTCAGTAGATAGACATGCTACCCACTAAGATAAGGTGTTGGATGCCTGTGTTATAAATAACAATAATTTTTTTTACTGTATCTATAACTATAATAGTTGCTAAACATACCTGCTATGCGATGTTTGGACGGGCAGTTCTGGAAAGAAACAAAAAAGGTTTAGTTCACTATTTTACCTTTTTATTCAATACGTATAACACACAGATTTGTTGATGGTTTAAGATCGTTTGACCACCAACATTTTACTGCACAATTTTAAAAAGTGTTAAACTATAATTTATAAATATTGTATCAATGATTTCAAATCGTTATATTTTTAACTATTTATTTATTTATTTGAGACATTTAACGCGCACTTTCTGAGCCAACTGATGATATCAGCACACGAGAATCTATATGAATGAAAACTAGTGAGCCTATCAATTTAGCAAGTAAAGGTGTTTCAAATACCCTCCAGGGTTCTTTTACATGGCCCAATTGACAGGGGACCGACGGATTTGCCAACCCTCCAAAGGAGATTGTGCTACGGATAGAAAAGTCCGTCAACACCCACTGGGTTTGAACCCATGGCCATTAGGTCCAGAGGCGAGCACTTTAACCCAAGACCAATGAGGTCAACTAAAATAATTTCAGTTCACAAGCTATAGTGGATTAGACTTAATATTTTACGCTTTTTGCATATTATTGTTAAGGTAAGGTAATTAATATCTGGGAATGAACTTTATTATAGGTCTAATTATAATTTCATGTTAGGTGTACAGAATGAAATAATTATAATATTAATATTTATAATATAAATATGACTGGCAAACCCATTTGTTTGAGACCATTGAGATGGCCTAGGCACAAATGGGGGAATAGCAATAAAACTGAGCTAGAATAGATAAAGATACAATGTTATGGGGGCAACTAAATAGAGCTAGTTCAGGTTAAGATCAGTCATCGTACTTTTGTAAGTGTGGCAGTGAAATTTAGGGTTTATATTAATAATAAAAAACAATTTATATTAAATCTTTATAATATAGTTATTATTATTTTAAATAATATTATTATTGTTAATATTATAGATATCTTATTCTATACACTCCATAAGAAAATATATTTATACTATATGTCAGCACAATGCATTAATCAATTTACCCTAAAAAAATGTGCACCAAACCATTAAAAAAACAGTTTGCACCATTATAGCTTATGAACTTGAAAGATTTGAAATCATTATATAATTAAAATTAGCTTAAAATTATACACTTGTTAAAATGGTGCAATAGGATGTTAATAGTGGAATGACCTTAATCTTAGAATAAAGGAAAGCTATTTTTTGAAAAGGTGCACACCACATTATCACATAGAGAGGATAGTAAAACGTCATTTTATAAATAATATGTAGATAACCATTCTCATCACGCACACCCAGAGTTTGAATTCCGACCTAGTCACCATAAACTGAGGGGAGTAAGAGTCTAAATACTCATACGTCATCACCACTAGCTTGAATAAATAATGTTGTTATTTCATATTGATGAAATATAATATATATTTATTATTATCCTTATTATACTAAGTATTCCGTCTTAAGACAGGTCGATTCCTTTTATACTTGATATTAGACCACCAGTGTTCCTTTTCCTTTGCCTCCTCCTTCAGCTCACGTATAACTGTATAAAGAGATACACATACATATATACATAGCATAAATACATGTATGACTTCGTTTGCATTATAACTGTATTTTAAATTTTTTTTTATCTAAGTTTATGTTTATGAAATTAGCTTAAGTTAATTTTCTCACCCACCAATTGAGTTTCCGCCCATGTGCAATAAAGAAAATCCATTGCGGCTGGATTACATTGCTCAACACCATTTTCATCTTTACGAGACACAGACCCTAAAAATAATTATAAATATCTTTACTACCTTTAATCTCTGTGTTTTAAATACAGCTAATATTTTCCTGTACTTAGCCTAAGCAGCATGTAAAGCCATTTTATAATAAAGTTTATTGATGCATTAAGCCCAGCACATTTTATTTAAGTACTCCTTCCAGGCAGGTGATAAGGGTATTTAATATGTGTAGTCCCATGACTTTCAACAAATATATTAGATCTATTCTTTTAAAACCTTTTAGAGAGTAAATATTATATTTAGGATAAACAACATTGCCCAGTGTTCATTCTATTTGGCTTTTCATTATTTATGGATAACATTGGTAAAGAGTGAGAAGATATAAATTTAAGTTTATAGAAATAGATTATATAGACATTTTGAATTCACAAATAAGGTTTTTTTTACTATAATATTGAATATACAGTATACAACCATCAACCATATATCAAAGGTGCTTGGGATAGTCACTTCTTTAAAATTGTTTCAAGGGGCCTTATTACCTCTATTATTTACCAGCACACATATTAATAGTACTTGGTATACGTATTATTTTCAAACATGTGTTAAGGGTACTTGCTTCCTCTACTACTTCCAAAGACAAATATTAAGAGTACTTGCTATACGTACTATTCCCAGACGCGATGCAAGTGTCTATAGCGTCCGTAGCCAGCTGTTTCTTCCAATTGTCTGAGGACACAGTTTGGAGCATGTACTGTCTGATGCGAGACTCTCGTATGTTGCCATCTTGGTCCAGCTATACTCATTGAGAACCCACATAGGTTGGGTTTAAAACATTCCAATCATTTAAATACAAACAAGTGTTTTATTATATTTAAAATTAGATCTTGATTTTATTACGAATGGACATTTGGAGCACATTCGAGAAAATATAAACGTGTTTTCTTCGGTCAATATTATTGCATTCTACTCTATTGCTATTATTGGCTTAAAGGTATTGATAATATCTATTAAAATCGACCGAATAAAATCACATCTGACGTATGCAAACGTGAATGTAATATATAGTTTCATTTTAACGGTCAAATATAAAATTTGCTAGGAAATTGGGGTAAACCCCCTGGTACGTATAATAAAGAGTGAGTATTAAGGGATAAATATGTTTTATTGTGCCCATTGGGTCTTTCTATGTACAGAGTCGTGACGTACTTCATCTATATTTAAGAGAATCAAAGAGCGACCCGCAATGTCGTCGATGCATAATTCATCGTTGCAAACATTCTTTGAATTCAGTTTCATTTGTGGAAAAAGTATAGCTTATTCGTTCTATTTTGGGGTTCACGTAGTAAGTCCAAGGTTCAATACAATTGTATGTACTGACTGGCTCATGCTGAATAAAAATTAAACTATAACAAGTGGTAATATTAGTCACTTAAACTCCTCCGAGGAATCTCATCACTACTTAATAAAGGTGAACTCATTTTGGAAAGTGATTGAAATAAAAAATAGTTTATAATCACTCACGGTTCATCTTTATTAACTGACCTTAATCCAAGTAAGCGGTGGTCATTACGTAATTAGAGAATCAAATTGAATAGTGAAATTTCCTATGCATTAATAAAATTAATAATGCTACATCATGCACCGATATGTAGGCAGATTACATTTCAAGCTTTTATAGTTTGGTTTGCCGGTGACGGAGAGGTGAGGGTTTGAAAACATGTCGGGTGTACTGAGGGTGTTTTCCCCCCAATTTTCTCCCACCTTAGCTCCACGAAAATATTTCAATAGTTACTACCATTATCATCCCTTATAATGTGGTTACACAAACGCTTATTGCCTAAACACGGAATTGAATAAACACAAACATATTTTTTTACAACTAGACTTGCCGAGGGTAAATGTCCACAATGCCTTAATAAAATTTGATTTTACATATTATAGACACATTTTTATAAAATATTATTTTCATACAAAGCTTATATTATATTTAACGAGAAAAATAATTTTTTTAAACTCATTAGATAATTTAAAAAAATATAAATTATTTAAATCAATCTTTATTTTTTAATTAGCTTTAAAAACATATTTTAAAAGAATAAAGATATAATTTTGAAATATTTAGCTGGAAATATAAAGTCAATATAATCATTTGACGTACTCAGAATATGATCAAAAAATTAATTTAATTTTTTTCAATCCAAAAACTTTAATTTTAGTAAATAATTTAAATAGTTTTGTGGGATGATAATAGACAATACTCAAATATTGGTTTATATTCGTTGCGATTTGTGTCTTGTGAAGGGTTTACGCTTATACATTGAGACCAACATACAACTTCAATGGCAGGAATAATCTTACCTTTCATTGATATTAAGATGAATCTCAATTTAATCGAAATTTATAGATATTTTAGAAGCAGTCAGCTCTTTCAAAAATAAAATGTGGGTTTCTTAAACTTGAGAAGTTGAGATCATTCTACCTTCTCACAAAGTCGAATGATGCAGTGAGTGAGGATAGAACACATTTAGAAGAACTACTATACAATTTAGCGTGGTGTTTGGCCGTGCAGCAGTATTTAAGTTTAGTTTTTTAGACTATTTTTTTCATATTTGCTATAAAAAAATTGGCTACTCACGATGTCAAGTTGCATTCCAACACACTGCTTGATACACTGAAAATTATAAAACAAGTAATTTTAACATATATTTGGGACCTATGAGAATAATACAGGATTGCATGCTTTATAGCTTGATCAGTGATTGTTAAAATATCGAATGTTGTCATGAAAGTATGTAAAAGTCAGGATAAATATGTGTATATAAAACAGTAGTTTGTTCTTTATGGTTGTAGAACTTGTTCTCTTAACTTAAATAACGATACGGAAATGTGTTCGAAAACAAATAAACAATAAATTTATTTGTTCCCAAAAATATACAGATGATTGAGAGAGGTGTAGGTTACATAATGATAAGTTACATACATTATTAGGTTTACCAAATCTCGCAGGTTACGGTGGGCAGGGCATGCAACACGAATGGAACAAACAAGAATCACGTTTAAGCTATTGACCAGCAAAACTAACAGGAAGAGATTCGTGGGAAGATATAGAAGCAGATAGGAGGATAACATTAGAATGAACCTGAAATATTATTTTATTAGCACCGCGTCTTACTACCCGTTTGGGTTATACGCACTTACGCTAAAGTGTAAAGTTAGGGTGATAGTGAGATGAAATTGAGGACCTACAGTTTAACGTGGAATACGAACAACAGTGGAGGCCTGGAATTCCCTACGATTACAAGATGTATTGTCAGAGGTGAAGGAAGGGTTTGGTAATCAGATAAATCTGTGCCGACTGGGGACTGAGGATTGAACCCCAGACCCCCAGCACAACCTGAAATAGATAGTGTGTAATGAGGTAGACTGGATGGAATTAGCTCTAGATAGGGATAGCGTGTAATTAGGTGGACTAAACAGAACTATCTTAAATGAGTAATAGTAATCATACATTAGTAAGTGTGACAATAACTTTTCAAGTTTTTGATGGCATAGATTATGTAAGTAAATGTTTTAATAATTAACTAACCATATTATTTTATTAAGTAATCGTTTCATTATCAATAACATATAAAAGTGAGATTGAAAGTTACAAATAAGCTATTTTTACCACTTGGTACGTGGAAAGATATGTATTCTGGCCTGATCTGGCTGTATCGAAACAGAAAGGTCCAGTCTGGTACAATTAGTTGATTTTTCTTATGTGTTCCTAATCTGACCAATACAATATGGACTATCTTCCTCACTTTAACCCCATGAGGCATAGTATAATGGTATCCTGGATGGGTTGTAAGACGTCAACTTATTGCATATTTTATTAGATAATTAAAAAAAATTAAAATAAGTATCTTACGATGGCCTTCCTTTTAAATTCAGTCATTTGAGTGCAGTTGAAGTAGTCGATTGGTTCATTCTCTGAAATGTAACAAATTGAACAGTGGAAAGAATATTTCTTAAGTGTTTTGATTTTATAATGTAATTAAAATAAGATTTTTAAGTGTTAAAAACATGATATTAAAATAAAAATGTCTTCCACGGTAAATTACAACACTGATTACCAATAAGTAATTCCGCTAATTCAATCCAATAGGTATTTTTTAAAGTATTTTTTAAGTTATATATCGCCAATATCAATATTTTTAGAAAACTGAGGTATATTAATTTTATATACTTAAACAATTATATGCAATAAGAACATACTTTGATTCTAATATGCTTCTTCAACACATATACTATATATATAATATATATATAATATATATATATATATTACAGATACTATATATATTATATATATATTATATATATATAATATATATATACAGCAATACTGTTCTTGGTTAGATTGTTTGATTTCATTTCAAAGCTTAGAATGGAATAATACTATGATATTAAATATGTTTTACTGAAGTATATGTACTGGCAATTTTCAAATACTTCCAATCAATGTTTTATCGAAAATGTTTTTGTACTCGCTAGTTTTGGGTACACATACATATTTATCTTGGTTGCATTGTTTACTTTCACAACTTTCAACGGCAAAACATAATCTAAAATTTGCATATTTTACTGGAGTATTCGCAATAACTATTCATAAATATGAATAGAGCTATTTTAAGATAATGTTTCATCAAAATTGTATCTTGGTTACATTGTAGGATTTCTCAACTTTCAGATATGTTTTATAGCAGTGTTATAGTTTGCATCATCTTTGGAAGCGTATAAAATGTGATCTAAAGGAGAGTGTGATTTTTAAGAAATTATGTTTTTTGGGGCGTGGGGAGGACCCTGGCATTGCTTTTTACATATTTAATGTTTTCTGAGGGTGCTATTTTCTTAAATATTGACTGTAGCTCATCACAATATACCAAGAAGATTCATATGAATTAAAAGAGAAATTTCCAACAAAATCTTAAAATAATTTAGGTGTTTATCTTATCTCTTAGTCATTCAATTTTTTGTTAAATATTAAAATTCATTTTCATTTTATGATCTTACAAATTTCTCTTCTGTATTAATTTTGTTTAACTCATGGACAATATTTGACTTCAGTAGTCTTGGGGTACAGTGCTTGCCTCAAGACGTGGTATTCATTGGTTCAAACCCAGCTGAGTAAGATGGATTATTCTTGAACTATAAAAATTCGTAGCACAACTCCCTTTGAAGGGGAAGTTAAGCCGTCAGTATCATGTTCATTTGTGGTATGTAAGAAAACACTTGAAGTTATGGGAAAATAGCTTCCTGGCCAAATTGTTATGTCCTTTCACGCTGGCTCATAGAAACTTAGTATGGGAGTCACAGAGAAACAACACATTTTATGAACTCCCCTTATACATGGGATCCATACCATACGGTGCAGGCAGCTCTAACCAGCCGAAAGTCTTAGTTCAGGCAGCCCTAACCAGCCGAAAGTCTGAGTGCAGACAGCTCAAACCAGCCGAAAGTCTGAGTGCAGACAGCTCTAACCAGTCGAAAGTCTGAGTGCAGACAGCTCTAACCAGCAGAAAGTCTGAGTGCAGACAGCTCTAACCAGCCGAAAGTCTGAGTGCAGATAGCTCTAACCAGCCGAAAGTCTGAGTGCAGACATTTCTAACCAGCCGAAAGTCTGAGGGCAGACAGCTATAACCAGCCAAAAGTCTGAGTGCAGACAGCTCTAACCAGCCGAAAATATTAGTGCAGGAAGCTCTAACTAGCCGAAAGTCTGAGGGCAGACAGCTCTAACCAGCCGAAAGTCTGAGTGCAGACAGCTCAAACCAGCCGAAAGTCTGAGGGCAGACAGCTCTAACCAGCCGAAAGTCTGAGTGCAGGCAGCTCTAACCAGCCGTAAGTCTGAGTGCAAGCAGCTCTAACCAGCCGAAAATATTAGTGCAGGCAGCTCTAACCAGCCGAAAGTCTGAGGGCAGACAGCTCTAAGAAGCCTAAACTCTTAGTGCAGGCAGCTCTAACCAGCCAAAAGTCTGAGTGCAGGCAGCTCTAACCAGCCGAAAATCTTAGTGCAGGCAGCTCTAACCAGCCAAAAGTATAAGTGCAGGCAGCTCTAACCAGCCAAAAGTCTGAGTGCAGGCTGGGCTTTGGATCGATATAAATCCTATTCAAATAACCCTTGGGTGGTTGACTTAATATATCAAATAGATTATACATTTCAGAACTAAAATACCTAGTTGAAGCTTTGACGATTTGCTGATGTTCAGAAAACATTTATGATTTATATCCTTCACATTGTCATCCATGTTGAAGATATTTCCCCTTCCACAACAAGCACTCTGGAATAAAAATAAATGTTTAATTACTAAATAAAATAAACTAAACTTGATATAAGAGATTATATTATTTAACAAAACGTGGCCATTTGAATGTATTTTTTAGAGGAAGTATAAAATTACCACTTATTTATTGTTAACTATATGTTATGAAGAAAATTCTAACAAATAGGATTCCTTATAAAAAAAATTCCACAAGCCTATTAAATATTCTAACAAATTTTTAAAATCTTGTCTCCAACTATCTGGGCTAGAAAATAAAATAGAAAATATTAATAACTATTGAAATTGAACCATATTTTCTCTTACATAACAGCTAAAACTAATAAAAAAGTAAAAATACCCTTAGTACTCCAGGATGGGACTCAAATCCCAAACTCCTGGTCAGTCACCAGCAAGACAAACTAGATGTGGATGAAGATTAGAACTTGTGCGCAATTATGCGTTACTAAAATAGTTTCAAGACGGTATGGGTCAAATATCTATTAAAACATTATGACACTATTACAATTTAGATGTAAATATGTGTTGAAATAAATTCACCATCAGCGTCATTAATAGAATCATGACCAATAGTCGTATGGTCAAACGCGTCACTTTCACAATAGACTGTATTGACGATGATAGGGAGAATGTAGTTTAAATCCCTGTTGAGTGTAGTAGGGTTAGTGTTGTTGAAATGATTTTCAACTCTCTTTTCCTAAAAAGTTCAAAACATTTTATCTTAATTCTATCACTCTCATTTTCCCTCTTATCTAAGGTGCACATGCCCTGTAGACCATGATCTGCACTTTCCCATATAGATAGCTAGTTCTCTCCAGTTTCCGGAGACAACCTAAGCTTCAACATTCTTCCGTTGTGTTCGAGGGTGGCCTTGTGGTCTTATAATTGTGAATGTCCCACTGAGAGCGCTTTTATGAATTCTGTCATGTGGGCTGTATTTCCTAGCCATAGCATTCTCCTACGCTTTCTGATTTTGGACAAAAGTTAATGAATCTTTGCGTTTTTTCTAACTATACATGTGCTGCTGTCGAGTACGGGTCTCCAGATCTTTCTCAGTGTTCGTCTTTAGAAGACACGCAGCTGTTACTTTTGACCTTGAATAGACTGCAATTTTATGAATAATACAGCATCACTGGGCTGATGATGGCGCTATATATTATTTTCATCTTGGTGGTAGTGGACATAACTTTATTGTTAAGTGTATTATTGAGAGAAGTTAGTAGTTCAATGTGAATTACCCCAAAGGGCAGTAAGACGTCAAGGACAAAACAAAATTTATTCCAAACCAATTAAATTCAGGAGAAAGGATTGAGCCATAAAAATAAATAATAAGCTAAAATCAATCAGCCTAATCTCTTTCGTCGTTAAGGAACTTCTTCCTATTGAAACCTAACTCAACTTCATCTTAAGCGATAAAGTAATGAAGCTCCAAGTCTGGTGACAGGGACGGTCACCGCGAAACTAAGAGGGTTGTGTGGTATTTAGTGTTAAAATATATTCATTAGTGATTATAATAAGTTATCTAAAAAATACATCATTTCTGTTTTCTCGAGAGCTCTAAATAATCATGTTAGATAATAACACTTCTGAATTTTCTACTGGTAGGTTTTTTCACATATTGGTCATGGTACCAGATTTGCCATGAAGTATATGTAGATTGGAGTTAACTCAGATAAAATAGTCAAAGTGGGTAATAGCCAAGTTCTGCTAAAACAAAGAAAGCATATAGGTTTTGGAAATTTTATACTCTAATTTAAAGGTTTCAAAAGTGAGAAAACATTTAAGAAGCATAATCATCCTAATTTCACCATGCTGAGATTCAATCAATGTCAAATCAGATTACATGAGTTTGTTATTGATTCGCGTGACCACCGATGTGGATGATAATTACATCAAAGTCAATATATTAAATCCTTTTTTCTGTTTATTCAAATTATTTGAAAATCTTCTATCTTAAATATGTATAATTTAAGAAACCTATTCCCGGTTGATGTAATTAGGTTATGGCAGAATATTTGAACTGATCTTAACAGCAACAAAACATTTAAAAATAATTAGGTTTAGAATCTTGGCATGAATAGTAGCTTCTAATGAAAACCTGATTTTCCTAGCGAATGTCCTATTTTCTGTCGTGTGTGCAGTTATTCATATGCAATCATTCTTTGTTTACATCACGATCCTGAATATTTATAATCGTATATCTGTATATAAAATAGTTATCATTCGTTAAAAATAATTACTCATTCTTACTTAATTGGTATGGTGCAACCAATAGATCGAAAGCTGGTCGAGGGGTCATTTAAAAGTTATCATCATGGTGTAATGGGGGAAAATATACGTTTTGGTTGAAATAAAAAAAGAAGCTAAAAATCAATAGGAATTTTATGTCAAGCCTATGAAGAGTAAACATTTAACTAAAATGTCGAGTAATGTCTAATTCTATAGAACCTTTCCCAATAACAAATTGTTGATTACATTTCAGTGTAATAATCTTCAGCCATCACGAAATGATCCACTAGTATATTAAAACATTTCGGCGTAAAAGTATTTTGAATGTTTGTCCCTATATTTGTAGGGACATTATTTTTAAAGATATTTCTGTTATTTTATCAAACAGCAAATATATATTAAATGAAAATTCTCTCTTAATTAAATTCGTATTGCCTAAATTGCATCTTTATTAGTGAAGAGAAATGCTAGTAACTATTGTAAACACAGGTAGTTTTTGAGAATTGAAGAATATATATATAATTTTTTTTAAAACAAGAGGTAAAACAAACCACGTGACTCTTCTCTGGATCAAATATCGTCAAACTCAGAACAGTTTTTTAATAAACTGGACTGCATAAAAAACTTTGAGGAAATTTATAATGTGTGTGTGTGTGTGTGGCTGATGAGACGTGCAAGATCAGGTCAGTACGTTACTAATCTAATTTATTGAAACATTGATCAGGTGTGAGCTTAGTTCAAGTCTTGCTATTTCATCTAAATCTGAAGGTCACTTTCAGACAGTTGTTGTCATATTATTTCCTGAATGGACATAACACTTTTATTTAACCTTCTATGGCCAAAACCTTGGTTTAAGTAAAGTGGTATTAAGAAGAATTTCTTAGATTCATATTATCAAATTATAGTGAAAACTATAGTTTCTAGCTAGCTCAGAGAGTTATTTTAAGGAATTCTCATGTAATTAATATTCTCAGTTCATAATCTAAATTTAATACTCTAATTTGTATTATTCAATTTACTGTTATATTTTCTGTTGTTTAAAAAATTTTTTATCTATGTATATTGATTTTCAATCGTATAATTTATTATTATTATTATTATTACTATTTTTCTTATCTTTCAGTGGTTATTTATTTCTATGTATCATTAAATAGCTTAGATTTTTTTTTATTTACTGGTGTTTTATGTTTACATGTCAGGTAATTGTGTAGTTTAATGTGATTGACTGTTATATTATTATTATTTATTATTAGCACCGCGTCTTACTACCCGTTCAGGTTATACGCACTTACGCTAATGTGTAATGGTAGGGTGATTGTGAGATGAAAGAAGGACCTACAGTTTAACGTGGAATCCGAACCATGGTGGAGACCTGGCATTCTTCACATTCTCAAGATGTCTTGTTAGAGGTGAAGGAAGGATTTGGTAATCAGATAAATCTTTGCCGGGACCGAGGATTGAACCCCGGAAGCCAGCATAGAAGTCTGACACCTTACCCCTAGACCACCAGGTCACCCATATTGACTCTTATAGGTCGAATGATTGTTAGCTGGCATTATGATAAAGGAAATTGAAATTGATATAATTAAAAATGTATTTAAGAAATAAAGCATTGCTAAACGATTAGTTATTCAATATATGAGTTTAACCCCATTCATTTGATGATGACGAATATTGTTCAGAAAGGAGAAAGAAAGCGCTTATCTGCAAAGTTTTGCATGGATTCTGTTGAATAAATTCTTAGTATTATTTGAAATCAGTAATAACATATTGAGATGTTTATATATTCACTTTCATCAAAGAAAATACCTGTTCACATGTATATGTTGAGTAATACAAACCAAACGGTGGTGATCATTAATATTAATATTTGCACTGTTTAATTACTGGGGGGGGGGGCCGGGGGGAGAGNCGGGGGGAGAGAGACCACCAAACTGGATATGATGAAGTTTATGTTCCTATGGAAATTGTATTTCTAATAATTGCTTAACACGTCTGAATAATATAGTAGCTTGCATATTATATGATCATTAACTTTATAGATAACATTTAAATTCAAATTATTTTTCTATGAACAACTTGGTGTTGTGAGGCCTCTCTGAAGTCTTAATCGTGTCATCCCATGATAATGCATTGGCTGGAGGTCAGAGGGTGTTCACAGGCTTAAGGTCTGTCAGAGTCGGTACAACTTGACTGAGGATTTGAAACAAGCCCCCCGCTATGTATTTTGATGACAAATGATATTTGACCATGAAGATAGTAGTTCCCACGTAGATACTTCTGCGTGACTGTCCCTTGGTATTATATAATAAATTAAAACAGCTAATAACTGTTATTCGGCTATTTACATTATTTTCATTAGGGGTTGTGAAAGTTTTGTAGCATAATTACGTGCAATCTGGGATTGAAGGTTCTTCTTAACAATGGATTATTCATGGCTTTTAATTGTGAATGGATTGGTTTATGAAGTGACCATGGATTTATTGTGTGGAATATTATTTGGCTGTCTAAATCAATGTGTTAGTTTAATACATTTGTTTAAATTTTGATGTATATAAGGGTAAATAAGCTGCTGAATTTAAAAGTTTAACAGGCCTCAGTAGATTAGAATCTTACCCAAGAATCCTGGGTTCAAACCTAACCTAGACGTGCTTTTATATCCTTTCTTTGCTATTTCACAAAATTCCTTATTTATTGTTGAAATCATACTACCTTATCCTTTGTACTTAAATTAATTCATGTTAATCCAAACCAACTGTAAAACACTCAAAAGAGTCTAAGGTAACAAAAAAAGATACTGCTTAGTTATAGATGTATTTGGAGGGGATTTCCATTATTCCTATGGTTAAGAAAGTAGCCTACTGTAACTTTGAAACCTTCAGACATTCTGTGCTATTTGAGAAGTGGATTGTTATTTTAAAAACCACTGTTCCAAGCCAAAATTCATTTGGAAGGTGTCAGAACGTTCCTATTGGAAACTTTAGCTTTTAAGTTTTATAGTTAAACAAAATCAATATTAAAAGTAAAATTATATCATTTTATAGTGAAATTACATACACTCTTAATATCTCAGTTCTGAAATCAAAGTAAATGGTTATAAATATATAAAAAGCCTTTTTAAACAGAAAAAGTAAAGCTTTAACAAGGGATCAACCAAGATAGAGGATACAGGGGCCAGGTCCCACCAACATTTTCCAACATAGTGTTTCTTTCTATTTAGTCAATAAAATAGTTTGGAAAAAACATGAAAAAAGTGTAAATCCATTCTCTTCATGCAGGGAATTATTGGATTAGTTATACAGTATTAAATTCAAGACTATTCATACCTTGCTCCAATAGTCACATGAGAACTTTACCAACGCTCTATTGACTGAATTAATAGAAGTTGATCAGGCCCAGCTCAGACAATGTAAAGAGAATAGATAGGTAGCACCATTTGTAAGAATTTGTTGATGTAATTGCTTGCGTCAGCCACGAAACTACGTCACCCAGTACACATCAGTTAGTAATGTGTCATGCAGTCCATGCATTTCGGACGGTCCAGTCATTTATCTTTATAATTATTTATTTATTTGTGTTTGCCTGGTAGTAGTTTTTTCGTGTATAGTTAGTAACTTTATTATGTTTACCACTCAAGTATATGATTTAATATGCTGATATAAACTACACCAGGGATGTTCTAGTTAATGATTAATTAGCAGTAACTATAATAATAATAATAATAATAATAATAATAATATTTAGCCCCGCGTCTTATTACCCGTTTGGGTTATACCCTTTAAGTACTAATTACACTAGTGGATTAGGAATTGGGAAGGTTTAATCAGAGGAAGTGAACCCGCATTTGCGTGGAGGGAGAATGGAAAACCATTTAGGAAAAACCACCCCCAGTTCACCCGACCGAGATTCGAACCTCCATCTCCCCGTCCTCAGCAGTAGAGCTCAACACGACAAACGCGTTAGCCAACTACGCCACCGAGGCGGGTCAGTAACTATAATTTTATTTATATATATATATATATGCTAACTGTATGTAGTTGTATTGTTCTTATAAAACTGTTTATTATTTTATAATAGTTTTTCTTTTATATAATATATAATATATGATACAAGTGATTGTTGAACAATCAGACTTTTAGGTTTTTTTCTAATTTATTTGCGTACGTTCTTCAATTTTAACTACATGTGTTTTTAAACAGACATAAAAAATGCCTAGATTTGCTGTTGCACTCTGTGTAGATAATCAACGAAACTTCAAGGGTAATTATATATCGTTTAACTCATTTCTTAAGAATCCAGACATTTTTCGTACATAGGAGCTCCAAAGGAAAGATACAATTAATAAAAAATTTGCTCGGATATGTTCCAATCATTTTGCCGATAGTGACTTTGGCATGTGTGGTGCTAAATTGAAATTTAACTAATATGCCAAGAACTTTAAAAAAATTGAATGTTGTCAATGTATACAATAGTTCCAACATATAAGTAATTTTGAACATATGTTAATAGTTTTTTTAAGTGTAATTTATTCAGTTTTTCTCATTTATTGATGTGCATTTTAAATATGTGTTAGTCTGTTCAATGTTCCCAGACGTGATATTATAATTTCTATTAATAATTATTTATAAAGGACTTAATTTGTCTTCCATAAAGATCTGTAAATGTTAAGCCATTTTCTCACGTGTCATTTTCAGTGATTCCCTGAATATTATTACAAAATGAACGTCAGAACACTCATTTCATTCGACTGAATTATTATTTCACGCTTTCATTAAATGTTAAAAGGAATTATACTTTTATTCATTGTTAATTATTATCATTATTGAAAAATGAAAACAAAATGAACCACGTGAACACGTAAAAGAGTTAATGAATTTGTTTTTATTTAAATTTAAAAATGCCTTTAAATATTTACAGACAATGTGTTGTTATAATGGTTCTCAAATATGTTATTTAATTGGCGAGACGAAAAAACCGGGGACGTGGCAGTTGGCCTAAAATCATTTGGCCTAAAGGCATTTGGCCTAAAAATGAAACCAAAAGTCATTTGGCCTAAAAGGCGTTTGGCCTAAAGGCGTTTAGCCTAAAGGCGTTTAGCCTAAAGGCGTTTGGTCTAAAGGCATTTGGCCTAAAAGGCATTTGGCCTAAAAGGCATTTGGCCTAAAGCAGTTGGCCTAAAGGCATTTAGCCTACACTTTAGGCCAAATGACGGGTACCCAACAAACCGACTCACTTTTGGACTGTTACAAATAATTTAAATGTCTGTGGTATATAAGTAATGATTTGTATAAAATAAACAGCACGTTGCGCCATTTTAGTAAATTAAACGGTAGTTGATTATTCTCAACATGATTATTATGATAAATGCCACATGTGAAAAAAATCCTTTGATTTTTATTTTCCTTAACAAATTATTCATTGAAAGAGAAATGCTAGAACACGGCTTTAAGCGCTTGCTTGTGTATTGAGTGTCGTCACACGCTCAGCCAATCAGATGTCGTTCTCCAACTGGCGCTACCTTCTATTCTCTTTACATTGAGCTAGGAAAGGCTTTCTCAGAGAATTAACACCCAGCTTGAGCTGTATGTCAAGGTCATTCCCTCCACCATTCCAGTAGCAGCTTTACACTACCGAATAGGGCCAGCCTGAGTTGTCCCGCTATACGATAGATATAGTATATAGGTTTATTTTTTTAAGTGTCTGTGATTTAGTATGTGATAAGACCCAAGAAATAAGAGTTATTAATTAAAATGAATACAATAAATTGTTTATTAAAATCTTGGTCTTTTTCATCGAAACTGCAAGAAAAATTTGAAACTAAGTTATTATGAACACACAGTGACTTTTAATTCATGCAGGTGGGTGGCAAGAAAAAAAACAATTTTTTCTATTGCTTTGTTTAGTAAACAAATGTGGTTAAATATGATTGAAGGAAAAACAGCTTTTTTTGTTTTCATTGTTTATTATTTAGTGGTGAGGGTTTGTGGACAACAGTTGGCTGTAAAAATCTCAAATATTTAAGTTAAGGAATTTAAAAAAAATGAGGAGCATGGAATTAATTTGGAAAATTAATTTAAGTTTAAAATATTCGGAACAGTAAATATTGCATTTTAGATTCTATGGTCAAAATTTCAGGTTAAAAACCCCTTAACAGGTGTAAAAGAGTAGATATATAATGGTCATATTAATATAATTCTTAAAATACTGTGGTACTTATAAACTGGCCTTAAGAGACAGACACAACTGACTTTTGTACAAGTAGTGTCATCACTTGGTATGTTTAATTCAAAGCCTGTATTCTTTTATTCTTTGTTTGTAGATTTGTTTAGTGATTTTGTAATTCTAGTGATTTTTAAAACCTAGGAAAACTTTAATGAATTTAATTCAACATTTTAACTTATGGTGAGAAAAAATCACTACTGGTAAGCTTTGACCTGGCCCCACAAAAAATGAAGACCACGCTCCGCCACTGGTATCAACGGAATAATTTAAGAGAACATTTTTTATTGGTTTTTAAGGTCTGGACGACGTTTCTCGTTAAAAAAACGTCAACTTAGGGATATTTATCTTCTAGTATATGATGATGCTCTTAAATACCACTCAAATTAATGTCATAGAGGTTAATGGCTTAAGACGCATAATTAATAATCGTGCTGTTGACGGGAATTGAATCGTGCGTGAGCTGTGAAATTGGGATCGTTTCGAACATGATATTTATTATTCTGGTTTTCCACCCCGGAGAGAACGCACATAATCTACAGTAAGTTTCACTCCTCTCTACCACTTAGATCAAGACGCTAATGTATCATGTGTTAAACGTCCTAATTTAAATAAAACGGTTGAATAGCAGTTCAGTTCTTCTTACTTACCTCTTCATCCTTCTCCATTAGTTTAGAACATGAAAAGTCTTGTGATAAGTCCAGAGCGAGCTAGGAGTGCTAAGCGCTAGGCTTAATCCCTGGCAAACCGGCTCTGAGGGTCTCAAGTGAATTAATGTTCATATAACGTTTGGGGGTTTCAAGTGTGGGCTTAGTAAGTTTGATTTGGAGTCCAAAATAATCGCAGGGCCATATATGTTGGTAATTCAAAATGATCAGATAGATAGATATACGTACGTATAATCTAAAATGATTAAAATCATATTGTTGTATGACACAAACACAGAAACATATATTCCAAAATAATTAGAGATTCGTATAGTATGGGCTTGATTGATTAGATAATAATAGATGCTCACAATTAACTATCGAAGTTACAGGGACTTATATAGAGTTTATCAATGTGGGGTCCACCGTGTTCATCAAGAGGGTCCAAGAAATCAGTCAGGAAATCCGTCACATTCCTTAATATATTTTGTTATATTTTATAAAATTGTAAATAAAAGGCTAGATCACTGGTATTTACTAAACAAAACGGAGATACCCTCTCATATTAAAGCCACACAAGAAAAGGAGGCCGATAAGTGGGCTTAGTTCACTTTGACTAAAAAATATTATGATGACTAATTTATCGCTATTATATAGATACTATAAAATTATAATTATCATATTGTTTTATCATTCATCCCACATCAAGGAGTCCACGAATCAGCTGTACCATAATTAGAGTGTCCACGTGACTAAAAAAATTGAGAATCTTTAACTTAAATTTTCATATAAAGTCTTACAGTCTCAAATAGTCGAGTCCCTAATGTTTATAGTCCAAATATAGTATCATAGATGCTTATAGTATCAAATAACCAAATAATCGTAATTACCGTATATGCTCATATTTCAAAATAATCAAAAACTTAAATATGCTCTTATTCCAAAATAGTTTTAGAGTAATCATTAATAAGTATAAGAAAGGTATATGCACAAATGAGTCAGACTTTTAAAATAGCTAATCATATATGCTTATAGCTGAAACTAATCAAAGGATTGTATTTGTAAAATATGTAATTACAAATTGAAGAATTCGGTCTCCAATATATCAAATTGCGAATAAACAAACTGAACCGTTACGCCTAACTAGGCGTGTCCAAATACAAAAAATAATAATAATAAGCTACCAAAAAAATTTAGAGTGTGCTGGGTGAGTAAAAAAGCAAAGTAAAACTGGGCAAAACCTAACTGTAGCCCAGTACACGCAATAAGAACTATTGCGGGACTCGTCCCTGCGGTCACCCTCAAACTCAATAATACATGTCATTAACTAGAAACGTGCCTACTCCTCTGGTTTGAATATTAGACAACATATTATAGTAAAGTAACCTACCTAAGGATGAGCATATAAAAAGGTAAAATACAAACATGATAGTCTAGAGATCTTTTATTTAGATTCAACAAGATACGGATAACAATTCATTGAAAGCAATAGCCTCAAAAAAAATAATTAGAGAATACAACATATGCAACCTTGCGTCATGGCCTCATAGGGAGGGCGCATAACGTATTAGCGAATAGCTTCGCTAATAAAACTGGGTTAAGCCAAAAAACAATAACTGACTCTTGACAATAACCTTAGCATAAATGTCAATGTTCAACATAAAAATATTGAGTTATTTCCTGTCAGCCGTTTATCATCTCTCTTTCCCATAAACGGGAAGAATATACAATATCCCAAATTACGGAAAACTAAAGTTGATGTTAGTCAGATAAACCAATAGTAACTCGCCAACACAAAACAAATATTTACCCAACACTTAGTCGTCATGGCGGCTATCATTAACTTCTCATACGCGCTGATGGCGCCTAATACTCTAAGTTCAAGCGAGAACGATTAAACATAAAATATGAACAGAACAATTCAATAAACGGAATCTAATGACATTATATTTCAATAAGCAAAAGCCAAAACCTAATATCTAACATGGATTAATTTAAATTAAAGTCCCTTATGCTTAGAGAAAATATATAGTACTCAAAATAAATATTAATGTCGCCAGATATTCTACTATTACCCAATTCTTAAACTTAATACTCAAAACAAACATCAAGGACAAAGTTTAAAGTTACAGTATATCGATATTAAAAATAATCACAAGTGAAAAAAATATATTCTTGAAACAATTTATTTTCATTGGAGTTCGTTATTATCAAGAATAAATACAAGTCCAAAAGAGATCTTATCAAAAAATAACTGCAAGTCCAAAATAAATCTTATTGAAAAAGACCCCATATTTCAGCCCATTTAAGAGATAAAAGCTTAAGTCCGCAAACACTATATTTTCATTGGAGTTCGCTATTATCAAAAATAAATACAAGTCCAAAAGATATCTTATCATCAAAAATAACTACAAGTCCAAAAGATATCTTATTGAAAAATACACCATATTTCAGCCCATTTAAGAGATAAAAGCTTAAGTCCGCAATACTTGACGTCAATAATACGTGCAAATATTAAAGTTAGAGTTTTTGCGAAGATTAAGAGTAGAAAGTGAATTTTGAAAAATAAATATAATGCCAAAAAGGAATTTATCTTACATGGTTAATATCCGAAGCCGTAGCTTAGCACAAGCTACTTCCAAAGCCAGTCCCAGAATGGCGCTTACCCAACTCGGTCACCCTTTTATACAGAAAGCACAGCTCACAGCACACGGAGCGAGGGGAAGATAAGGGGGGGTTTCCAAAGAATATAATCAGGCGTGGAATGTTCTACTAGCATCTCGGTGGGAGACTTGAGCATAGGTGGAGTGTTTCTTCTTCCTTGTTGAAGATCTTTGCTGCGGGAAAGTCGTTGCCGAATGTTGGGATAGGCGTGGCCTTCAGAATGTTGCAATCAGTCGTGTCGTTCGTGCGTGTAGTTGTGTAACTGAGCCGACCGCCGATGGAGTTAGTAAAATAGGTAAGTTGATTGTTATTGTTTGGTTTCGGGTATCTTGTGGCAAACAATGCTACAAAACTACGGCATATTTATCTCAGAATAAATGAATATTATTTTAACACTGAAATTAATGACCATAAGATTGTCATCGCATCAAATTACACTTTGTAAAATTAAGTTTTAATTTTTAACTACTAATTTACCACTTTTTCGCTAATTTTTAAACTACTACTCGTGCGGACAAGATTCTCCCGCATGTTAATAGATATTTAAAAATGGACACAGGTATACGACGGTCAAGATAATTACCTGTGTTTGGCTGGAACAGTGAAGGACCTGTGTATGTGCCTTGGAAGGGCTGCGTTGGTTCGTTAGTGAGCGCTTGTAGTGTCTATATACTTCTGGGAGTCCTTTCATCTCCTCCATTTCTAACAGGAGGCCATTGTCTGGAACAAGAACAAGCTGATTGTAGGCTTGATAATCTCTGTTGGTTCGTTAGTGAGCGCTTGTAGTGGCTATATACTTCTGGGAGTCCTTTCATCTCCTCCAGTTCTAACAGGAGGCTATTGTCAGGAACAAGAACAAGCTTAGTGTAGGGCTTGATAGCTTCTGTTGGTTCGTTAGTGAGCGCTTGTAATGGCTATATACTTCTGAGAGTCCTTTCATCTCCTCCAGTTCTAACAGGGGGCCATTGTCTGTAACAAGAACAAGCTGAGTGTAGGGCTTGATAGCCTCTGTTGGTTCGTTAGTGAGCGCTTGTAGTGGCTATATACTTCTGGGAGTCCTTTCATCTCCTCCATTTCTAACAGGGGGCCATTGTCTGTAACAAGAACAAGCTGAGTGTAGGATTTGATAGCCTCTGTTGGTTCGTTAGTGAGCGCTTGTAATGGCTATATACTTCTGGGAGTCCTTTCATCTCCTCCAGTTCTAACAGGGGGCCATTGTCTGTAACAAGAACAAGCTTAGTGTAGGGCTTGATAGCCTCTGTTGGTTCGTTAGTGAGCGCTTGTAGTGGCTATATACTTCTGGGAGTCCTTTCATCTCCTCCATTTCTAACAGGGGGCCATTGTCTGTAACAAGAACAAGCTGAGTGTAGGATTTGATAGCCTCTGTTGGTTCGTTAGTGAGCGCTTGTAATGGCTATATACTTCTGGGAGTCCTTTCATCTCCTCCAGTTCTAACAGGGGGCCATTGTCTGTAACAAGAACAAGCTTAGTGTAGGGCTTGATAGCCTCTGTTGGTTCGTTAGTGAGCGCTTGTAGTGGCTATATACTTCTGGGAGTCCTTTCATCTCCTCCATTTCTAACAGGGGGCCATTGTCTGTAACAAGAACAAGCTGAGTGTAGGATTTGATAGCCTCTGTTGGTTCGTTAGTGAGCGCTTGTAATGGCTATATACTTCTGGGAGTCCTTTCATCTCCTCCAGTTCTAACAGGGGGCCATTGTCTGTAACAAGAACAAGCTTAGTGTAGGGCTTGATAGCCTCTGTTGGTTCGTTAGTGAGCGCTTGTAGTGGCTATATACTTCTGGGAGTCCTTTCATCTCCTCCATTTCTAACAGGGGGCCATTGTCTGTAACAAGAACAAGCTGAGTGTAGGATTTGATAGCCTCTGTTGGTTCGTTAGTGAGCGCTTGTAATGGCTATATACTTCTGGGAGTCCTTTCATCTCCTCCAGTTCTAACAGGGGGCCATTGTCTGTAACAAGAACAAGCTTAGTGTAGGGCTTGATAGCCTCTGTTGGTTCGTTAGTGAGCGCTTGTAGTGGCTATATACTTCTGGGAGTCCTTTCATCTCCTCCATTTCTAACAGGAGGCCATTGTCTGTAACAAGAACAAGCTGAGTGTAGGATTTGATAGCCTCTGTTGGTTCGTTAGTGAGCGCTTGTAATGGCTATATACTTCTGGGAGTCCTTTCATCTCCTCCAGTTCTAACAGGGGGCCATTGTCTGTAACAAGAACAAGCTTAGTGTAGGGCTTGATAGCCTCTGTTGGTTCGTTAGTGAGCGCTTGTAGTGGCTATATACTTCTGGGAGTCCTTTCATCTCCTCCATTTCTAACAGGAGGCCATTGTCTGTAACAAGAACAAGCTGAGTGTAGGATTTGATAGCCTCTGTTGGTTCGTTAGTGAGCGCTTGTAATGGCTATATACTTCTGGGAGTCCTTTCATCTCCTCCAGTTCTAACAGGAGGCCATTGTCTGGAACAAGAACAAGCTTAGTGTAGGGCTTGATAGCTTCTGTTGGTTCGTTAGTGAGCAATTGTAGTGGCTATATACTTCTGGGAGTCCTTTCATCTCCTCCAGTTCTAACAGGAGGCTATTGTCAGGAACAAGAACAAGCTTAGTGTAGGGCTTGATAGCTTCTGTTGGTTCGTTACTGAGCAATTGTAGTGGCTATATACTTCTGGGAGTCCTTTCATCTCCTCCAGTTCTAACAGGAGGCTATTGTCAGGAACAAGAACAAGCTTAGTGTAGGGCTTGATAGCTTCTGTTGGTTCGTTAGTGAGCAATTGTAGTGGCTATATACTTCTGGGAGTCCTTTCATCTCCTCCATTTCTAACAGGGGGCCATTGTCTGGAATAAGAACAAGCTTAGTGTAGGACTTGATAGCCTCTGTTGGTTCGTTAGTGGGCGCTTGTAGTGGCTATATACTTCTGGGAGTCCTTTCATCTCCTCCATTTATAACAGGAGGCCATTGTCTGGAACAAGAACAAGCTGAGTGTAGGAATTAATTCTACCTCATCGTAACTATAATTTTGGCATTTCAAAGAAGTGGACTTTTAAATATAGAGTCGCAACATTATATTCACATTTGTGGTCGGTTAAATTATTCAATTTGATAGGCTTACGTTCCCCTGGTAGAATGTTTACCTCTTAGTATTTGCTTTTAAACAAGACCAAAAGGGGCGAAAATAGTCGTTATTTTACAGTCTCGCTAGAATTCCCAAGTTATAATAGCGTTAGTGTTCAAAGACTCTTCTCCAATCCTGTATTGTGTAATTTTTTCTATGTCTAGATGAAAGAAATCTGGGAAAAACGGAGATGGTGATTGTGAAGTATCTTAGATACTTTCCATGTTAAGCCATACTGAACCGCAGTCTGACTTGTGAATCCTAATGTGATTCTAGTCTGAAACGTTGGTGAGGTTTAGTGTTGTTTGAGGTTAGAAGTGCGAGATGCAGTAAGCGTGTAGAGTGTGGTTTTAGTTGAAATCCGCAAACGAAATAATAAAATATAATATAAACTTACCTGATCAATAAATCGATGACCCGATCCAGTAGTTGAATGTTCTATTGCATCACTCTCACAATATACTGGACTACCGATGTGGGAAGATTGGAGATTTGAATCCCTGTCGGATGTACTGATAGTGTTTAGTCCTAAATGGTTTTCTACCCTCCCTCCTTCTAGATCCAGATACAGTTACTTAAAATACTATTTCATCAGCCCAATTATAATAAGTGTGATTAGACTTGATGGGTGGTAAGAGATGGAGCGAAAAAAAGTTTTATTCCGTGACCAAGAATCTGTTTAAAAGAGGGAAATCATCCTATAAATAGGCAAGGTTTTGAAAGTACTTTAAGTCATGTCAGGTCTAGATGCCAAAGGAACAAAATTTGGTTACTTAAGGTTGGCTTTACCTTAAAATAATACAAAATATATTCTACTTATCTAATTAAGTATGAAAGTGGTTTTTATACATCCTAGTTTTGAAAAACGTTAACGCAGATAATTTAGACCAAATTGACTAAATTATCACGTGTTAACTGTTTTCTAAATTATTATTTGCTTACAGAGTTTGATTGAAATTGGATTAACTATCTTCTTCTGATTGTAATAAACATGGCCCAGCAAATATTGTTCTAGAAACCAAGTTGAAAGCTTAATTAAATACTATTGTGTTAGTGGAAGTCATATTGAAAATATTATCTTTGCGGCTTTTCAAAAGGTGTTGCGTCAATTTTGTACATTATTACAAAACTAACATTAAAACGTCTTTAGAAAGTACATTTTAGTTTTGATAAATGTGATAAAAAGCATTGTTATAAGCTAATATGTCTAAAAATGTTATTTTTTAATGTTTGGACCTCTTTGGCAACAGCATTGTGTATCTAGCTAAAACAATATGTCAACCCGAAGGTGTCCTCGTATTTGTCTACCCGTGTTCCGAGTAAGGTCGAGATATATTCACTATTTCAAAATATTTAATGAACACACATACAAGGACGTCAAATTTATTTTTTAAACGTTTCGTTTGTAATAGAGTATGAGTAAAGGACGTACAATGTGGAGTAAATGGTACGGAACTCCGCATTGACTTTCTCGTTCCATTCTCTAAAAATGATAACATTTACTTAAAACCCATTCTACTTACGTAAAAGTTTTCTGATTCCCAGTTTTAAATTTTATTTTTAAAGGATTAAAGTCCTCATTTGTATATTTGGACCAAATAAGATTTTTCTATTCGGCCTAAAAGTGTAAACACTTTGTATTCCAATTTCGACTTCCAGTTAAAATGTTCGACATTTTATAAGGAGATGCACATATTCAAGTCATCGCATTGCTGTTAAATTCCTAATTAAATATAATTGACCAATAAAATATTCATATATTGACTACGCAGTTTACATTGATAAAAATGGATCAATACTTTACAAACATTTTCCATAATAAGTTAAATGAAAAGAACATCAATTTTTTAAGAGATTTATTTATTTACTTACTCTAGGGCATTAGAGAATTATTGCAATAAAATTTAAATATTACCTATGAACAGCTAAATCTCACAAAATTGTATTGATATTAATATGTTTGCCAATATCTCAGAAACTATTGGTTTTATAAAAATATTTTTAAAATAAAAATAAATAAATTTATATAGTACTACCATTTTTCAACACTAATCTATCTAGTATCTCAAATAGTTGCGGGGATATGGAAATTTCTGCTTCTAGAAAGTACTCTAAAAGTCATTTTCTTGAGAAAATGAAAATGCAATTTTGTTTATAACTTTAATTGGCACCTAGATACAAATTTTAATCAAAATTGCTATAGCCGATTTTGAGAAAACTGAGTTTTCCCTTTTCGCTCTTTTATAAACAATTCTTAGTTTATGGTTGGCAGACACACAGATAGATATCTTTGCAAAAACTACACTTTAGGCTTCCGTAGCTCATGAAACGTCAACACATTTAAACGTCTCGGGATGGATTTTCTTACGGTTGCAAAACTTTAACTTAAGTGTTCGGAAAGCAAAAACATATATTATATATGCATATCTTGAAAACTGTTGGTTTTATAAAAATATAATTCAAACAAAAAATGTTAGTATAAATAGACCCAAATATTTGCAATGATACATTTTTAAGTAATTTAATATCTAAAAGAGCTACGGCTATATAATGAAAATTTAAATATTACACATCTGTACGGAACTTATCTTTTTGAAGAAAAATTGATAGTAGCCATTTCTTTTGTAGCATTGCTCAATACTTAGAAATGAAATTTAATAAAAATAGTTTGAGTCGATTTTAAGAAAATTGATTTTTTCTTTTTTCAACATTTAGTCAACTACTCTAGTTTTAGGCTTGTACAGACACACAGACAGCTGAAATTGCATTAAACACTTTTTAGTGTTCAGGTCGTCATGAAACGTCAACATCCATCAACATTTTGAGCTATATATTTTTTATGTTTGATTGTTTGAAAGTTAATATATATATTTATATATATTCATATCTAACTATATATATATATCTAATATATATATATATCTAATATATAGCTTATATATATAATATATATATATAAGCTATACTCAAATAAATATATATATATATTCATATCTAACTATATATATATATATATAATTATATATATATTTATTTATTTGAGTATAGCTTGAAAAGTATTGATTTTATAAAAATATGTTTTAACTAAGAGATTTTTAATCCATATAGAACTACATATTTTAAATGATAAGTAATTTCATATCTCAAAGAGCTAAGAAGATATAATAAAAATGAGAGTTTACGCATCAGACCAGAACTCTTAAAAAAAATTACTAAAGATTAAAAGTAGCCATTTTGTTTGTAAAATTCATCAATGTTAGATATTTAATTCCAAAAATACCTTGGGGCCACCCTTTGAAAGCAATAGATTCAAAGTTTTAGCCCAATCGGTAAAATAGTTTATGCTCTATTCCGAGATACAATTAGACAGACAGACAGACGGCATCGCGAAAACCACTTTTTTCGGATTCGGTGGACAATGAAACGTCAAAATTCATCAAACCCTTGAGTTCGATTTTTTTGTTAATCACAACAATTTATCTACCTGTCAGTTAACGATAAAGAAAAAAGGGATGATTGGAATTACAATTCAATTCAAATGGATATAATATTTTTCTATTTTCATTGTGTAATATATTATTTACTGATCATATACCTTAGATCTCTGGTAAAATCAAGGGTAATATACTTTCTAATTTTTTTTAGACATACGCTCTTTTTGAGATGTAAAATATATGTATGGATAGGTATTTCCAATATAGGTAAACTTCTAGGTTTTTGATCAACTATGTTCCAGAGAAGAATAAATAACAAATCATTGGTTAAATAATAGTTAAGGCCACTGTATAGTGGGCAGTAATAGCAGGAAAAACAATCTACTTAGAATTTTGTACAATTTCTTCTCTTTGCGGTAGATGTTTTATCACATCGCGTAAGGCCATAGGCAGGTGAATATTGGATGTTCAATAACCACCCCTTCCCCATAAATAAAATTGATAAAATAATTAATATTGCCCCATTATGGTCTAAGATAAACAAGAAAATACGTGTTTTTTGGTTGTAAACACATTGTAATGTTGAAGTGAATTAAAAAAATATTTTCTGACTGTTCATTAGTCAGCAAACAAAGATGACTCGAATGAGTAAGTACCGACAAAGAAAACTGTAAGTATTAGTGAGAGTGAGAACTGTGGAAGTGGGTAAATATTTGAGAATAGAAAACAACAAAACCTTTCAACTGCATATTAGTCGAAAAGTAATTCCGAGAACATCTCGCAGAAAAATATGAATGATAATTTGATTTAAGGAGATTAGCGGTGGGATTGCTATCAGCCCCTCAACTGCTTGTAGATTGTGAAAGTAATAAGTACTAACAGTGGTAGTTTGAAGAAAGACTACCTGAAGATAAGAGCGTCTTAATACTGTGTTGTGTGAATGCTTTAAGTATTGCTAATTTGATGTATAATTCACACCAGTGCTGGATTTATAGTAGGGTTCAGGGGGGCTATAGTCTATGGCGGTAATTTCAGAAGGGCGGCTTATTTTGTAGAAAAAAATATGTAATTAAAAAGTAAAAATTATCCATAGCTTTGTTAATCTACAAATAGCTTATTTTATAAACACATACTCGACCTCATAATAATATTAGTGCATTGCTAATTTCTCTAAATATTTTTGCTATAATTTAATAAAAAATATGTTTAACGTAATATAAAACACAATTTTAAAACATCATAATTGTGATTGAATTCTATTTTATTTCAACACATTTAAAGGCAAGCTTTGTTGGGCTAGAAGAAGGGGTCCTAAGGTCTAGACCAGTATTGAGTAAACTATTAATGAAATAAAAGCCAGTTTGAGGATATGGATTGGCCACGTGCAGGTTTATATTATACTTTAAGTCCCTTATAACTTTCATTCACATAAGACTTATCTGTATGATGTCTTTAGTTTACACAGGAAAGAGGTATGTGGGAGGGGAGGGGGGTGACACGGGGCTGTAGGGTCTGCATTGGTTTCCTGGTTTAGGGGGGTGGGGTGAAGGGGATTACAGTAATATCTGTGTATCCCCTAAGTATCCAAAATATAAATCCGCCACTGATGTAGACTAATGTTAAAACTATTCTAGTGTACTTTCATTTATTAGGAAGGTCCTTTTTGGAAAGTACAAACATATATTTGAACTTTGTGGTCATCATCGATACAATTTTATTATTATATAGATATTGGTAATATCCATCAAATTCGATGGCTACAGATCACATGAATTGATTTATTATTATTATATATATATATATATATATATATGTGTGTGTGTTTTAAATATTTTTAAAACTGTCAAAACAGTTTTTCCCTTTCTGAAACTGACTATAAACAGGGTCGTTGGGAGAGTGGGTTGACTACTTAGAGCACAAATTCCCCAACCCATTCTACGGCTATATGTGGCCCGTTTAGACATCTCTGTGTCTTATATTTTATCTAAGAGTCATTTGGGTCAGTTTTGGTGAAACCGTATTGTGTATAGTGGAGTAAGTAAATGACCAAAAAGGGTTATAATTGTCTTTAACAACCCCTCCCCCTCAATCCTAAAGATCTAAGGGGGATATTCTCCTGGCAAACCTTTGACAATTGGATGCAAAATTATAAAAATTATCTTTTCTGTATATATTAAACAAATTTAGATAAGATACAATTTCAATAAAATGTAATTAAAAATATTTCATAATTGACATTCTTGAAGGCTTGAAGGTATTCGGAACATTACAATTGACTACCTTTATGAAAAACCTATGTTAGTTTTAACGCCAATTAACAGATTTTTTATGTTATTAAATCCATTCCTCTCTTTCACCCTTTATTACTCATACCTAGGAAGTCATATACTGTTGTAACAATTTGTAAATGTGTCCTCTATTTTTCTACCAAAAATATTATATCACTAATTAAGGTTACCTGGATCTTAAATAATAAAATATATTTATCAACTTTACAAACAAGTTTTCAATAATTGTTTAATAAATATTCTTCCAGAATATTTGTGGCTGCAACATCTAATCGCTAAACAAAGACATTTTCCGGTGAGAAGCTGGGGTTTAAATATTACATATAAATGTCATGTACATTTAGTGGCATCCTCATTAGTCAGGGCCAACATTTTTTGTGTAAACTTAACAGGTAAATCTTTATTTATAACCAAGTTAAGGTAGTTAGGAAGGTGAAATTTTCGAAAAACAAGATTGCACTGCGACAAAGGGAGGATTTTTGTGAGAAAATCTCATCCAATGCAGCGAATAAAAGTTATTTCATTGTACTTTCTTTGAGGAAGAAATTGCCATTTTGATCCGTCCCCTTTCATTCTTATTTTTAATTTGTACAGCATAAAATATAAATAATATTAAATAAATATATATGACTGCAACTTAACCTAAGATAAATGAACAACCAGCCTTATAACTAATGTTAATAAGAGTGGAAAATGGTGAATAAAGGGGAAATAAACCAGATTAATAATATTGATTATATTTAATAAATGGTTCGGTTTATCTAAAAAATTAATCGTAATGTAGTTATTAGGGTTATATTATTTCTGTTATAGGAGGGGTGATTTTTAAATACAGTTTCCTCCACCATGACTATAAGAACCTAGCTCTGCCATTATCTCTAATTACACAATAAAATACTAACGTGAGTTGTCAGAAGATAAGTGACATTTCGTCCCCCTGGGCTAGAATACTCACTGAAGTACGGATCTTGGAAGTGGTAGTTGAGCACTAACTGCACCAGAGTCATCAGCACCACGGTGATCAAATCGTAGTAGACCATGTTGGTAACAAGGGACCACGACTATCACTGCCGTGCCTCACTGGTTCCCCTCGACATGAAACAAGCGGCACATCCGCTGTACGTCATCCTACTCACTATTCCACTAGCCGACATGAGATCTGTGTGGATGGAGGAGCAAGGGTCTAGATACTGCAGCCAGGGAGACCAATGACGTGTGGATTGTAGATACTGGAGCCAGGGAAGACCAATGACGTGTGGATAGTAGATACTGCAGCCAGGGAGGACCAATGACGTGTGGATAGTAGATACTGCAGCCAGGGAGGACCAATAACGTGTAGCTAGTAGATACTGTAGCCAGGGAGGACAAATAACGTGTGGATAGATGATACTGCAGCCAGGGAAGACCAATAACGTGTGGATAGTAGATACTGCAGCCAGGGAAGACCAATGACGTGTGGATAGTAGATACTGCAGCCAGGGAGGACCAATAACGTGTGGATAGTAGCTACTTCAGCCAGGGAAGACCAATGACGTGTGGATAGTAGATACTGCAGCCAGGGAGGACCAATGACGTGTGGATTGTAGATACTGCAGCCAGTGAGACCAATGACGTGTGGATTGTAGATACTGCAGCAAGGGAAGACCAATTACGTGTGGATTGTAGATACTGCAGCCAGGGAGACCAATGACATGTGGATTGTAGATATTGCAGCCAGGGAAGACCAATGACGTGTGGATTGTAGATACTGAAGCCAGATAAGACGAATGACGTGTGGATAGTAGATACTGCAGCCAGGTAAGACCAATGATGTGTGGATTGTAGATACTGGAGCCAGGGAGGACCAATGACGTGTGGATTGTAGATACTACATACATAGAGGACCAATGACGTGTGGATAGTAGATACTACAGCCAGGGAGGACCAATGACGTATGGATTGTAGATACTGCACCCAGGGAAGACCAATGACATATCTATATTATGTATTGCATTAAAGGGAGGACCACCCTTAGGACATGCTGCAAGTATGAATTAATTTGTATAGCTCTGTGACAGACTGCTCTTACACTGCAAGGATTAATTTATTTGCATAGTTCAGTCACAGAATGCTCTTACACTAATATTGACAAACATTTTTAAATCATCTTACTAATAAAAAAATCTCATCACTGAAAGAATGTACTAATCTTGGTCAATATTGTTACAGGTATTATTATTATTACATATTATTATTGTTATCTTAGAGTTATTGATAATGTCTACCGAATTTTACAGCTATATATCACATGACTTGATGTATGAGTAGGTGAAAATAGTTCTAGTAGCTTTTCTATTTGTCGGATAAGATACTTATCTGGCAATTTTTTCCAAAAATCTCACAAATATTACCAGGTATCCTATTTAATTAAGTTTTAATGGCACTAAGTTATTGTTTTGATGGTTTCATAAAAGAGTGTTCTCGTAATGTAGCTTTGGGGAAACTCACTATGACACAATTTTTCAACTATAATGATTTCATTTTCTTTTACAATCGATATACTTATTGTAAGCATACCTTCCTTCCACTTTCATGACTTCATAATTCAATCAGTCTTCAAGGCAGTTGCTTATAATTATTATATATTATATATCACCCCTTTTTATACACCCAGGATACCCGAATAATAATAATACTGTGGGAGGAATAAGAAAGGCAATTTTGAGAGAAAAAGTAGAAAGATTTGAATGGAAGTAAAATCAGGAAAATCTTCTCACTAAGCCCAGCTGAGATCTGAACCCGGACCTCTCCACTACCAGAAAACCAGACTAGAAGAGTCTGACGTATTAGTCAGTGTGCACACCGAAGATGGTAGCAAGTTTTTGAACATATGAATTGTATAAGTTAATTGACTGACCGTAGCGAGGTCCAGTATTAGCTTGCCTGTTTGACATTTCACCTGTTCAGTGCTAGAATATCTGTTCCACGATTAGGCCTACTGCCAAATGCGTTGACTAATTTTAACAAAATCTGGAAGAAGCATTCATTGAACTTAAGATGAAAGATCTGTGTAGCCTATATGCTCTTAAAATCGTACTATCTGTTTAGAGATGTCGGTCGCTTGAAATGTGGTTTGATTACTAGCTCATCCCAAGTGTTTTGAACAAAAAGTATTCTAACTACCTGATTAAACATATCGGTTTCTTTATACCTATTGTGACTAATGTCTTAAGCCATACTGACAGAGGCTATTTTATAAAAATATAGTTATTTATTTTTCTGCTTAATTTAATCGCTTAAGAAAAATTCTGACTTCACATCTAAGGAGAAATGAATGGAGATACTTCCACTTTAAAGTCAAAGATAAATCTATACTGAATTAACGATATTATCATGATACATCTCATATTAACAAGATTGGAGGTCTACTGTTAACAGAACTACTAATACTCTTACTTTTTATATAAATCAATTAAATAATGATAAATTAATTAATATAGGAATTGAAATTTTATTTGTGTGCACCCAAGTATTTTTATTATTTTTCATTAACGTCTCTTCAAAATTTACGGTTGATCCTCACTAAGGTGAGCTGACAAGATTAGAACGTCAACTAATCATAAGCCTTGTGTATACGAGACAATGTCTCGCATAAAAGTATGTACAATATTTTCGTCACATTAATTGCATTAAAATTTGCACATAAGCAATTAACATAGCATATACAACTACAAACAATATATGATCAATAAGATGGCTTCTTTTCCTTGACAAAGCATTTAAATCGTAAAAACACCTGACTTCGAGATTAGGATGAATCTTTAAGTTTTATATGATACCGAACAAAAAAAAGAAGTTTATTTTACAACTATTCCTTTCTCAAATAATTATGTGTGTGTGTCTGTATATCCATGGGAACCAATCTGAAACAGTTTGAGATATTTTGTTCGTGATTTTAAAACAACTAGAACCTAGTTTTCAAATTAAGTATAAATAATTTATTGATGACGGATATTTTTAAACTCAATTTTTTCGATTAATAACGATTATATTTTAAATTTTATATCATGAGAGTATTTGACCTGTTGAATAACACATTTTTTTGCAAACATTTATTTAAGGGTTCTTTAAAATGAGTGATTTTTTAAAATTCAAAATTTTACCTAGAATGCTTTAAACTATTTTATTTAGATTATATTATGCGGAGTAAAGTATTTAGCATGAAAACTTAGACTGTAAAATTGTTTCGCGGTTAAATACTCGTCTAAAGTCTGTTTATCGAATATGGGTTTTCCTAAATTCCAATATTTTAAAAATCGCTCAAGTGATTTGGTTCATAATGGGTTTTACTTTTGTTTTAAATTATACATGAAATCAATGTATATGATTTTATTTAATTTAAAAGAAACATAATTAGAATATATTGGTGGCAGAATTTTTTTTCATATATCTCAACTATTTTGATCAAAATTGGTGCTTTAAGACTATTAGATAGATAGGAATGTATGCTCATGATTTTAAACTAATTAATTTTAGGGTAATTGTTTTACTTTTGGTAGATTTTATAAATATTAGCTCTTTAAGAAAATATACCTTAAAATTTAGTTCTTTTCAGTTCATCTCAGTACTGATGTGTTAATTCAATGATGGTTTCCAAACTTTCTGCCATACAAATGTAGGTACATTTTCTCAAAATTCTATTTATATCAAATAATTATTATTAGTATAGAATTGTGGATAGTTCAGAATGCGGGTATGGTACAAGATAACAAAAATAAAATAAAATTGAGATCGAACAAATTATACACCTCAATGCCAAAATAAAATAAATGTGGCCTAGTATTAATTTTTTTAAATTTTTTCCATGTGTTACAAAAATTATTTACCTCTATCTGTGTATAATTTCAAGGTACAGAATAGGTAGTCTTTGAAACATTCCTAAGAGTTAAATTTCTCCTGCTCAATAATACAGACTGTGACATTAATGGATTCTACCGAAACATAATGATCGCTTAAAATAGTAGACTACACACCAAATATTCTAGCTTACTGCTATTATCTTATTAACTACTTCATTCTACTAATATTAGACAGTCCTCCTTTGACGTCTGAATAATAGCGAGCCATTTGAAATAATGGTCCAATTTACTAATTAACTGCTCGGTAGGATGACTTGTGCGTCACGTTAATTGCTAATATAATTGAGTTAGATTGAATTGCCGGAAATGACCAAGGTACAGTATTACCTTATAGAGATTCTATATTAATAGAAAATTAGTACATGCCTTTTCATCAAGATTAAAATAATGGACAAATCCTACAATCACTCTCATCGATCTAAGTGATCATTATTTTGAAAATATAAACTATATGATTTATTTTAACTATAAATTACGCAATTAGTTATTTTTTAAATATTATGTGAGATATGTAATATACACATTCTGAACTGACTTGTATCAGCACAGTAATTATAAACAAGCTTAAATTTAGAACACACACAACGCCCAAAGCCCACCCTTTAATTCATGACTGTGCAAGGGAAAACCCATATTACACTAATTATAAATTATTTGGTCATTCCGGGCAGTGATACCAGGCAAGAACACTACTGAGTAATCTAAAGTGTCTGACAAAGTAGCAATTAAAAGGTATAAACAATTAATTTAAAATGATTCAATTCTAGATAATTGTTTTTTTTTGTATGCTCTTAGCCTCTTTGGTGAGAAAGTGATCTAAGGTGTCAATCGCGTCTTGTCTGGTTCACCGGTGAAGGGTAGGTATAGGTTTGAATTCAATGCAGGTATTTTTACCCTCATGGTTTTAGCACACTATAATCCTTCGTGCAAATTCTGGTACCTTTTCTCTAAAATCTATCTGCTTCATGTTTATTCTCTTAGTGTGAATATACGTATAGCTCGGATGGGTAAGGCGTGATATATAATTATAGTGTTTATTTTTGTGTTGTTTGGTAATGTTCTCATTCACTGGTTAAGATATTCCCTTAACTAATTAAGTGGAGCATATAGGCCTATATATTTTGATTTGAACCAAATAATCCGAGTATCCTATTAATATTGACTAAATTTAAAATTTTTATGATGTATCTTCCATTGTATTTTCTAATTAAAAAATAAATATTATTATAGTCCATGAAAGGTTAATTTATTATATCTCAAATTTTGGTCATTAGCTGCTAGTTTATAATCAACACAACAATAATTGTCAAAATAAACTTTTAAATTAAGATAAAAAATGTATGTTATTTTTACTTCAAGGACAATTAAGAATATAGAATATTCTAATTAAAGAAACAATATTACAACAACAAAAAATTAACTGTAAGAAAACATAAAATTTATAATTTACATTTATTTACTATTAGCTGGTGTACAAGTTCTTCTCATGGGGAATCTATGAAGTAGATTTGTTATTTTAAATATATTAAATTAACCACATTAAGCTTAAATAATGTTTAAATAGTAATTATTTATTGGTATAAAAATTGTTACAAAACGGGAAAGTTGGCCGACTATTACACAATATCAGAATGGAGACATATACTGAACATATTTTAAAATATAAAATTTATGTTGAAAATTAAGTTATAACTTATACATTTATAAATTAAGTTATAACTTATATATATATATATATTTATATATATATATTAATTTAAGCTATTGAATTTTGGTGCTAATAATAACAGAAATAATAGGCATACATGCAAATTAATTTACATATTAGCAGCTTAGACTTTAGAAAAGGTTTGAGTCAATTTCAACTTTTATGGCCTAGTTCGATCAAATATTTTGAATCTAATAAGTCAATTTTCATTTTTTGGGATTTTCTAGAAAACATTATATTAAAGCCTATCATCATTCCAAATTTTAGATTATTTGGATGTTTAGATTTGTTAGAATGACTTATACGGACAGACAAAATCAAAACTATATCGAATTAGGATGACTTACATCCGGTTGCACTCTTTATATAATTTATTATTTTACAATATAAAAATAACCTTGACTATTCCAAACCAAATATATTTACAAATAAATTTAAAAAATAATCTTTTTAACGAAACATTAATCAGCTCATACCCTGATGGCACAAATGAACGCAATCCATATAAAATGCCATATTTGCCTAAGATCGGTCATAAGATATGAGCAAATAGATTATATAGATAGTTACCAAAACCTATCGGAATAAATGATACTGTGCACTGCACAAACTTTCTCCCATTTTTATTTTAAAATAGACATTTACTAAAAACTCATAAGATTTGGGAAACTAAACAACAGGTATACACATTGTTATAGGAACACTTCACCAAATATAATATATGAAAAAAAAAATGTACTTACTTACTCTTAGGCATTAGGGATTAGGAACACTGTTAGAGAAAAATAGAGAGAAGATAAACATCTTTGTACACCAAGGAGGATAAGAATAAAATCTATTTTCAAATAAGTGAATATTAAACGGTATATATATACATCTCTCTATATATACATATATATATATATATATATATGCTTATAGCTCAGAATAATAATAATATTTAGCACCGCGTATTACTACCCGTTCGGGTTATACGCTTTAAGTACTAATTACTCTAATGGATTAGGAATTGGGAAGGTTGAATTAGAGGACGTGAACCCGCATTTGCGTGGATGGAGAGTGGAAAACCATTTAGGAAAAACCACCCCCAGTTCACCCGACCGAGATTCGAGCCTCGATCTCCTCGTCCTCAGCAGTAGAGCTCAACACGAAAAGCGCGTTAGCCAACTACGCCACCGAGGCGGGTATATAGCTCAGAAACCTTTGGTTTTATAAACATATTTCAATTACAAGATTGTTATCATTAATAGTAACTTTGCGATGTTAAGCTATTTCGTATCTCAAGTAGTTTGGAGCTATGAAGAAAAATGGAAAACTCCCCTATGTAAAGTACCCTCAAAATCTTTTTCACAAACAAATGAGAACTGCCAACTGTTTTATAATAATATATTATGTTCATATATAACATTTAATCAAATCATTAGAGCAAATTTCGGAAAAACTGATCTTTCTCTTCTTACCCTTCAGTAAATACCCTTAAATTGAGGGTTGGACATCAAATTCCAAAAACCACTAAGGGGGACATAATGAACATCCCTAATACCAAGCTATAGCCCATTCTGTAAAATAGTTTGGCTCTAGCCCAAGGTACAGACAGATAGATGGCATTGCGAAAAACACCTTTTTATTTCACGGGGTCATGAAACGTTGAAATTTATCAATATGTCGATTTCAAGTTTTTTGGCGATCATAATACATTCTCTCTGAGGTGACGAGGGAAAATAAAAAGCGCATCACAGCTTAACAAAGATTTTAATGGAAATAAAAAGTTGTTAAATAGGAAGATTGGTCCCTACAATTAATCGTACATTTTTCTTTTTAACTAACTATATATATAATAGTAGTTTTGGAAATTTTTAGCCCCTTATTTCTTGGATCTAATTTTCAAATTTATAATCCTCATTTTTTTGATCATTCGTTGTGGTTACTATACCCACAAGATTTAAATATTCCAGTATTTTACTACACATAGAAATAGATTTTATATTAGTTTTTGGGGTTCTAGCAACCCTCCTTCCCTTTTTTCCAATCTTTATTATAGTATTAATAACACTTTTTTAAGGTTCTTTTTATTTGAGATAGCCCATTCATCTTCTTGACAAATTTAAATTTTCTTCCATACAAATAATAATGTTTTAGGTTTTGGAAATTTCCATTCTCCAGTCCCAGCATAACCCCATTACAATGATCCTTTTCTTGAAATTATAATTTTTGATTGAAATTCACTCAGCCATTAGCTAAACCAGCGTGCTGTAAGCAGATCTGAATAGCAGCCATTGTCACACTCCTCCACATGTTGTAGATAAAGAAATACAGAAAAGTATAATGTCTATCTATGATTGTTGCAACAACATTATCAAGATTGAGCAAGTAGGGCGGGGTGAATTGAACGTCTGGTGTTCTATGTGCCACCCAAATAAGAACTCTTGTAGAGAAACAGTTTCGGAAGTATTTAAGTTCATACAACAATATAGGTTGGCTTTTAAAGAGTTACAATTCTATAGTGACATTTTCTCTTAGTCATTTAAGTTTTTAGGTTCACTAAAATCGAGAATAATGATTCAAAATAAACGAATATTTTAAATATATATGCTTTTAAAAAATATGTGTGAATTAAAACAATCCATTTCGATTAATTGTAACCGTATGCTCATTACAGCCACCAATCCAAACTTACCTATAGGCTCGTTTAGTTTAGGTTAGGCTAGGCTAGGCTAGGTTAAGCTAGATTATTGGTTTACTTTTGAGGGCTGGTCCAGGCTAGAACTGGTGATCATCTCTCCTACCTGACTGTGGAGATGGTAAAATCTCAAAATGTAAACACTTTCTAAGACATTTAGGAATTTTACCAATTAATTTTGTAAATGTAAGGATGTATTGGTAGATTCTAAAATATACCAGTATTCGGACTTTTACAATAACATATACAATAGTAAAATAAAATAACAGATACAAAGGCACACCTTTAGGTTTCTTTGAATAAGAATGCCTATTCCATACTTCAGTTTGCTCTTTTTCTTTGTTTTGTAAATGCCCATGGGAGTATATAAGCATTCTTAGGAGTAAAGTTAGAAATGTATAAATTATTATTATTATTATTATTAGCTCCACGTCTTAATACCCGTTAGGGTTGTACGCACTTACGTTAATGTGTAATGATAGGGGGATGGTGAGATGAAATGGAGGACCTACAGCTTAACGTGGGATCCAAACCACGGTGGGGACCTTTCATTCCACACATTACCAAGTTGTGGTTAATACACGACTCGTCAAAGGTGAAGGAATGGTTGGGCAATCAGATAAATTTGTGCCGGACTGAGGATTGAAACCCGGACTCCCAAGCACAGAAGTATTGACACCTTATCCCTAGACTGCCAAGTTACCGAAATATAGATAAAAGTTAATAAATTGTGCCTGTGTCGTATTCTCTAGGTTACCTGCATGCATATTATAAGACGCCACGCCCGTTCTATATTATTTGGTTTTGGAGTTCTCCACACCAAAATAAATCTAAATAATATATACACATTTACATCCCAATCATTTATAGAGTCCCATACATCTTTAGCAGCTGACATATAAACCAGCACTTAGAACTATAAGTATCAAAGATATAAGATAACAAAAGTCTACACTACTTTTTGTCATTCTGTTTTAATTGTTTTGGTGGTATGCACAGTTCATTCGTTAATGCAACGAAGGGTTCAAGCAACAATAATAGACCATACATGGTATCGAGCAAGTAGAGATACATTTATCATGAATACACATCCAGGGCAGGTGTGGCATTGCCACAGTGACAAAGCAAGTTAAAAGCGCTAAAAATGAACGGATTAGAAAAACGCACCCCAATGTCTCACATAAACTATATTGATACATTCAGCACTGATATAATTAATTATAAGTCGTGAAGATATAATCAAGCCAAACGATAATGCATATAAAGGGCACTACCTTTGCTGAGAAATATCTGAGAAACGAACTTTAGGGCCTAAGATAAACTAATTTGATCCATTCAACATGGATAAACTAGTTACTTATTCAATGGTATTAGGGACTCAAAATTTCACTGCCGCACTTACAAAAGTACGCCACCTATCACTATCTTGAGCTAGTTCCATCCAGTTTACCTCATTACACCCTATCCCTAACTGGATCTAGTTCTATTCAGTCCACATTACTATACCCTATGTCTAGTAGGTACATTCTAATAATATCCTCTTATTACACTAATATAATGACCATTCAATAAAGACAGTTAATAGTAATGGCTAAGACTTAGATATTATATCGATAGTTACATTGTAAAGAAATGTATGGGTCTAAATTAACGATATTGTGATATTTGAATTATGTTTGAACTTTATAAAAAGTTTAGTTGCTTGGTATACAAATTAATTGTAACATATACTACAATAAGGGTCAAATGTAGTAAATTAAAAATATAAAATACATAATATTATTGAATGAAATTCTTTTATAAGTCAAATCATAAGCCAACACTTAATAAAAAACATTGGTTTACTGAGATGATTAAAATATAGTGTAGAAGTGTACGTCAATTACAAATAAACACATTAAATGAAACGATATACTATAATTGACCACTTATTTTGAGTGAAGGTAGAAAACTAAACATACACTACATAAATAGTTAAGTTTAAAAGGAGTTAAAATATAGAAACGATTTAAAACACAAGTTAAATGAGCTAATAAAATTGATGTTTCAGAAAGCAAACTTAGTATTTTTACAGTTATCTAATCCTTATCTGGAAAATTTTGTCCCTTTACTAATTTTTTACCTGTTCCTGTATTGCTGTCTCCTTAACTAACAGCAATCAAACATCGCTAAATCAAACAAGTTTATTAAAATATTTTATTTTATTAAAAGTTATGTTTAAAAAAATTAAATTCTAAAACTTTAACTGTTGTTATTTTACCTCTCTAGATGTTTGGTCAATTCATACGGAGATGATTAACTGTATTATTTATTTTTTGTACCTTGATGAACTTTGTAAATTATCATCCAAATAATTTAATTTTATCTCAAATTTATGATGACCAATTTATTAATATCGGCTTTTTGACTGTATAACTAATGTATTATGTATTGTTCGTTTTGATGAAAAATATAATTTTTGTTCCAATATAGATAAAAAAAACATTGGTTTTATTTGATGTAATAAAAGGTTGGCACTAAGGACTTCCCCTTGTGTGAACCCTTTCTAGATTAACGTTCATTGGTTTCCATGTTGTTTTCCTCTCCTCAGTTCCACACCTTCCTCTATCCGCTTCCCTTTCTCGCTCTACAATGTTGATACTGTCTTGTTTCTAAATCCTATCTAGACGCTTGTTCTCTACTTTTGTTTGAAATACTTTTTGGAAGGAAATAAGTAAAAAATAGAGGGAGGAGTTGTCGTGGAATTAGTAATGCAGAAAGAAGCGCACAGAGCGATGGAAGCTTTACAATCTAAAGAGAATGAATTCAACGAGAACCCACGCAATAGTTTCCCTTCTGATATCTCTACTTGCATCAGTGGTCACGTAATATATGGCGTTACTCTCGTAAAATACAGGAGTATTGGATAGGTCCAGTTTCAAATCCGGACTGCAATGGTTCCCCTCAACAACATCCCACATTTGATCCACTTATGAGATTTGGCCACCTACTTTCCTCTCAAATGCGGATGCATTTCCTATAAATTACTCTTTAGATGATTGTATATTAAATGTGGTAATAACACAAATACATTACTATTCGTCATCTAGCATATGGTACGTCAGCTTAGTAAACTGATGGTCCCGAATTATCTTTCTGGCACGACCAAAATATTTGTCACTAATGAAATTGAGGAATTAATTTTCCGTATTGATAAATTGACAGACGATGGACTGTGCATAATGACAGTTCTGTATCTTGATTGGTTTGTAAGTGCTTTTCCCAAGTAATCAGTTTTTTAAGTAAGGGCACGTATAAATAGCCTTAATGATTCTGAAAATTGTTCTTATGGGTGAGTGGTCTGGGGTCCGTAAACCGGCCAAATTTTCTCTTTCTAATGAGTTCATTAATTAATACTTAATATTGGTTTAGAGGAAATTGAAACTATTTTTATTGCCTTAGAGGTAGGTTTTTAGTGCGAGCTATACTGTACTAGCTTAAGTTAATTATTATGTTTGGCACTGATACGGCCATTTGTTTTAACGACGGGCTTCACAAATCATAAATTAAATTTCAATATCCCCATTTTTACAAATGTAAATGTGAGAATGTTTATTTGGACTGGGTTCCATTAAATGGAGCTCTTGTTTTTGACAACAATGATCACATCTCCTTACTATCATAGTTTTCATGTGTTCATACCACCCCCTTTGTAGTGTATTGAAACAATTAAAGTGAACGACTTAATCTACTCGGAATACGGCAGACTCTAAGATATTGAAAATTGAACTAAATTAGTTTATCTATAAACAAAGAAATTTACTGGAAATTATCAATCTATATCGTGGATGATGTGAACATATAGTTTAAATACCTTTCGATTGTACTAAGATTTTAATCCTAGACTTTTTACCAATCTTTCCTCCCGAAAATAATGGTACATTTACTTTCAAACTTAACCTTTATCATATCAGTCCCTCTAGCGTAATTGATGTGTTATATAACTCGAAATGATTTTCTTATCCTCTCAAAACGCTACTGCTGGTGCACTTAACTCAATCTCTAACAATGGTAATAAAAGTGTTATAGAAATACCAAGCCCATAATAATCTCGTAATGCCAACTGTTCATTCTTGCAAGACGCCAACAGTATCTGCAACACGTCAAGCCCAAAAAAGAGGGCGTCTTCCAACAATTCCCAACAACGGCAGCCAACATCGTCTGCTAACTTTGTTTCTCTAGATGTAGAGAGAATCGGAGTGGTTGTCGTTGGGAATCGCGGCAACTACTTCTTGAACCAGTTTCAAGGAATGGAGGTTGTTTCGAGGGGGAGAGAGAATGGTTAAATTGGGGGGTGAGCAGTGGGTGTCAGAGGGCTGGAAGAAGGGATGAAAAGGGAGGTAGAGATTTCGAAACAACACAGCGACTAACTTGCCTTAATGACTTCCCCCTTAAGGGCTGGCTGTCAAATTAAGTTTCCAGATTTCAGAATACATCCAGAAGCATGAACTCAAGTCTTTAAACTCTATTAAGCTCTGACGTTTAGAAAGTTTTTTTAAAGTGCCAGTTGTAAGAAATTGAAGAGAATATAGTGGATGAGCTATATAAAAAGTACATTACATTTTCAGTCGGAAAATTTGCTAATAGTTTTTCCCCAGTGTCAGCTTACGATCTACAAAGTAGGTTAAGGGGCTGGTTTGAAGAAAGCAACTCCTATAGATTAACAAATATAAACATAGAACCATAAAATAGTGTGTGGGAGGTGAAAGGTGAGGGGGGAGTGTTTGTAATCAAATGCTAAATATTAACAAATTTTGGCAATGGGAGATGAAAATTTGTTTGTAATATTTTCAGAGGATTGAACACCGAGGGAAGGGAATGAACTTGTTCGTAATAACTTTGGTGAGGAATCTGATCTACAACAGACACGACGATAGTAATACAATCAACTACAAAGAACTGTAGTCGATACGTGAGTTTGAGATGGGAATCCAATGGTACAGGGGAAAGAGTAGGCAAGTCTAATTATAGCTCAAATTTAATTAGTAATGGCATCTGTTAGACAGTCATGATGCCGTTACAAATCTCTTGATATTATGGCTAAAAAACGTATCCATCAAATTTAACTTAATTTAAATAAAGTATTTACTTGGGTATTTAAGGAGTTTGAGTCTTGTCCTAGAATATATGTGTGATATTTCTTTCTTTTTTCCATCCACATTTCAATTTAAAAAACAGTTTACGAGTTATTCTTACTCAGGTGATAAAGTTTATGGTATTAACGTCCTTGGGATGAATTAAGGTGAAGTGGAAACTTGAAAACATTGTAATATTGAGAATGAATACGTTCCAATTAAGTAACTTGATTCTTTTCCTAGTAATTATAAAATTTCCACAAAATGTTAAATTTTCCATCTTATGGCTCAAGTTATTTATAGAATATATGAAACGATAAGTGCATCTGTTAATTAACGCTTGTAAAAGAAAATTGTAACACAGTTTAGCTTATGTTGAACGTTTTGTAACGATGTTACAAAAATATGAACAACTAACTCAATCGAATGGGAGTACACTCACAATATGCCTTGCTGAACATAAACACCGGAGCATACGTGCCGCGACATACTCTCCCTACAACTCAATCCCACGGACTAAATGGAGATACCGCCCAACGATCTGCTCGTGATAGAAGCCCCACACATAAACAAAGTGAGACAACAACTTGACCAGTGTAGTTTCCAGTTCAGCCGCCTGGATGGTTCTTGGATTTTCTTTTAACTCCTAGAGTAACCGCTATCCCTTCTAAGCGCTGCTGGTCTCCCCTCTTCCACTCCATTTTCTCCCTCCCTCTTTCCCTCTAACAGTGGGAATTTCTGGTATTTGTATCGACTCTATATATTGTGATGTATCTTTTACGTGGTTACTCATTGTACCACTGACTTACTAAGGTGAGAGCGCCAGATTAAACTTAGGCTTATTTGCATTATTCTAAATTCTGTTTCAGCTTAGAATGGGGAAATCTTTTCTGAATTATGGATTTTGGTGGATTAAATTTGATTGCTAATATTAGGATGGTTTCCTTTTTAGCCACAATTAATTAAGGGTTGATTGTTTGGGGAACCAAATCTATGTTCATGGGCGAACTTTGTTTTCTCGTCGCCAGTCAACAAATTTAGAGTCGTGCTCTTACCACCTTTAGTTATTTCTTTTGCAACTTGTGCAGATGGATATTTTTCTGGGAGGCGAGCCTTGGCTGCATTATTTATACTTTATTACATTGGAAACTTGACTTGTTGTACGTAACAATGGTTACCATCGTCGCCTTAAGCGGGACAAAGGGAGATGGCCATTGCAGATTTGTATAGGATATGGTAGTAGTCTATCTCTTTGTGTGCCATGCCTCGATAGGGTGCCTAATCTTAATTATAACTTTGTTCATTGTAAGATACAGGCTAGCTTGTTTGAGGTTGTAATACATCCCCTTGTTGTCATATTGTATTTCTTACGGATCTTGTGCGCCGTTTGTCAGGTCGTTAGCTCTGGAGGCTGGCAATTTCTTATAAGCTTATAACTTAAGTTAGGGACATTACGCCGTTATTGGCGGGCTCGGTGGATATTATGGTATTTACGTGAGTGTGCTCTGGGATATATATCTTTACTATTGTAATGTTTTGGTGTTATATTAATTTCCTCATCTTTTAGTTATCCTGTAGATCTGTATATTGGCGCCGTTTCATCATTTTTCATGACCATAGGCAGTTGGGTGTCTGATATGTGTTTGTAGGGACGCCATGTTCGGTATTAAAGTCTTTACTTTAGAGTTATGTAAATTTTCTTGGAATGATACAAAATAAACAATATTTCTACATTTGTAATTCTATTTATGTATCTTCCATTTTTTTACTACAAATAAAAAATACAGTTATTCTCTTGTAGCTCCTTGACTTTTTATCACGCTTCCTGGTTAGTTAAGGTGGTTAAAATTTGAAAACAAATAAAACATCGCACATTTACTAAATTAATGTATCCCAAAACCTTAGCTCAGTCAGTAGTGTGTTTGCCTACTGAGATAAGGGTCCTGGAATCAATTTCTGGTATGGCCAATAAATTCATCATTCCCAAAATAAAGTTTAATCTTTCATAGTGATTAATTAACGGCCTGGGGCTAGATACTGTGTCTGTTCTATATTTATATTTGGTTATAAAACGTGTGGTGTTATGCTCAGTTAGTTCAGAAAGAGAACATTAAATACTTAAAATAGATTAAATGAAAGGAAGGTTTCATTGAAGACCTATTTATGCATTGCAGTGCACTTGATGTTGCATAGTTAACTACCACAAATCGTAAATTAAATGGAGTTATAATAAACTCTTTCTTTATAAGATTAATTGGGCATACAGTTTAGTACACTAACGTACAAAATAATAAGATAAAAAAAATTGTTGGATTATCATTACTAACCTTTTAATCATAGAGATAAATATATATAGTTAGATGAATGCCTTTACACAAATATATATATATACAACGTGTATCTAAAACATTGCATCAAACTTTGGCAGGATACTCCTTGGGTGAAATTAGAATAATTCTCATAAGCATGATTATCTCGAAAACGGGGAAAGCTAGACAGTTTTTCCCAGACACCTTTTTTGTTAATTTGTATTCCCTGTTTTGTAATATTAATTAAAAATTAGTAATACTTACTCTGACATATTTTATTTTAGAAAAAAAGTGTTAC
>CABEEJ010000876.1:183601-203153 GCA_901482245.1 Timema douglasi | reverse complement strand
CCCCCCCCCCCCCAACATAACGAACTTGCGAACATTTGGTGGATACTTATCAAGAATATAATCAGAATTTTAATCAAGTGAAATTGTGTTTCTAATGGAAGTTTTCCTTCAAGTTATTAATTAATTTGGCAGAGCATCGGTTTATCTAATCAACGACATGGAAAATATCCTATTTTATTCTGGTATTATATCGATATGAATATAAATTGAACTTGATTCAGCAACGACACTTTTATTTTTAATCTAGCCACTGTATTTTCCTTATCAAGATATAAAATTAACCAGGTGACCTGGCGGTCTAGGGGTAAGATGTCAGACTTCTGTGCTGGCGGCCGGGGTTCAATCCTCAGTCCCGGCACAGATTTATCTGATTACCAAACCCTTCCTTCACCTCTGAGAAGACATCTTGTGAATGTGGGGAATGCCAGGCCTCCACCGTGGTTCGGATTACACGTTAAATTGTAGGTCCTTCATTTCCTCTCACAGTCCCCCTACCATTACACATTAGCGTAAGTGCATATAACCCGAACGGGTAGTAAGACGCAGTGCTAATAATAATAATACACATCTGTGGGCACGTCTGCTAAACTTCAAGATCGTCTAGTTTTGTTTGCCGGTGATCGGGAGGTCAGGCTTCAACTCTCGGCAAGGTGTACTAAGGATGACTTTTATTAAATGGTTTCTCACTTTCCCTAAACGCAAAATTTTGGTTGATTTCCTATCAATTCTACCGTCCTCAACCTTATCCAACTATGAGCACACCCGAGAATGGGCGGCATTAGGCGGTAAAACATAAACCTATTTAAGGTGGGAGTGTAGAGGACGCGAGAAAAGTATAAATGTTGTTTTGCAAAATAAATTTTAAAACACTCCAGTAGAAACAAAAGGGTATAATTTTCTTCACAAAGGGATATCAACAATAATTCTTGAATATCCATCATGAGCATGGCGAAATTAGATGACAAACTTTTTTAAAACAAGAGAAAAAGTTGTTATTAAATTCCAGGCCATCTTTGACAGATATTAAACAACCGTTGATAGCCACATGTGAAGAAAATTAAACTCTGTGTTTATACTGGAGCAACCCGCCTCGGTGGCGTAGTTGGATAACGCGCTTGTCGTGTCGTGTCGACCGCCGAGGACGGGGAGATCGAGGCTCGAATCTGGGTCAGGTGAACTGGGGGGGGGGTTGTTTCCCTAAATGGTTTCCCACTCTCCCTCCACGCAAATGCGGGTTCATTTCCTCTAATTCAACCTTTCCCATTCCCAATCAATTAGCGTAATTAGTACTTAAAGCGTATAACACGAACGGGTAGTAAGACGCGGTGCTAAATAATAATAAATAATATACTGGAGCAATATTTGACAAAAACTGTGAAAATACTAACCTTTTCCCGCATCCCTTCCCCCCTATTTAAATAAAATAAGTCACCACATCCCCGTGAATGAATCCTACAACTGTCTATACCGGATAGCTTCCAAATATTCGAAGACACATTTTTTTTATTACTAAGTCAAAATAGTCCAGTCAAATGTGTTCTATTTTTTTTTTAAATAGTCCATTTTCAACGATGTGCGTCAAATAAAATGAATTCAACTAAGGAAATGTATTTCGCAACCCACATAAAATGTTATATTTTCTGAAAGAAAAGATTGGAATCCACACACATACAAAATTTGGCATCGATTAATATAATAAGAATATATAAATGGGCTATGCGTCAATGAAATATTTTATAAAATGACTATAATATTTAAAAAACTACTTCTTGACCTAAACTGACCAGGTACTTACACTTTTTTTTAAACTGAAAACTAAAAGCACATTTTTTAAATAATAATATATAAACTCATTATAATAAAATTATTTACAGACTAACAAGATTTAATAGGATACATAATCTTAAAAGACCGTTTCAGAGTGATAAAAAGCGTTTGAAATAATTTTAGAAAATAAATAAGAAAAAATGAATACAAAGTAGTGGAGGGGGATGTATACGTTTGTTATAAAAGTGAAACTGTAAAATGCAAATAAAACACTTTAATTTAAATAAAGTCTAAAGAAAGAGTTATTTATCTCAATATTTTATCTCTGTAATATATATTGATACTTTGAAGACAGGGATTACTTATATCGACGATATGTAATACATGATGATATACTGAGCTAATCCACGTCACTAATTTTTAAAATCTATTTCAAATTAATTTGTAAACAAATTGGATATGAAAACGGAGCTCATATTGCACTGATATGCGATCTTAATATTCGATTTTATCATCCACGATCAAGATGTAACAAAAAAAAAATCTGCACCTGGCGTATGGAAAATATAATCAGTCAAAAATAGCCCCAACTCGACAAATGATTGGTAGAGATGCTGCATGAGATACGTCGAGACATAAACTCCAAGAAATAAAAACATCCTCCCTTTTTCTCTGAACGAAAAACCGAGTTTAACAAAGCAAAATCTATGTCTACTGAAAATAACAATATTTTATGTTGTATTTAAAAGATCACCTGTGGTAAGGGTGGTGTATAGTGGTCATATTCGGAGTTCCTGGTTACAAATAAAGAGGTGCTGGCTTCGATTCGAGTTGTATGTAAAGTAGCGGGCGGGTTTGGAATGGGGTCAACTGAGCCTCGTAATGACAAATAATGAGTTACTTGTAGTTTTTTTTTTTAAAGTGGGGGGGTCCAGTCTAGAAAACTGAGATTAACAGCCAGAGGGATTGATCTTTAAAATTAATTTGTTAAGTATTTTAATCTACATAATTTACTTAAATACATGGATGATTATTTTTAATGTAGTGAATTAAATTAAGGAGTACTGTATGTTATCTAAAATTAATTTGTAAGTATTTTAGTAGACATAATTTACTTCTGACCATTTGACACCTTCAATTCGCAGACAGTGGAAACTCAGCCGGTATGTCTGGATTGCGGGTCAAGGTCATACAGCCTTTTTGTTTTTGTTCTCAAGTTCTCACAAATGTATTTATTGTATTAATTGGGGGAAAAAAAATCTAGCCCTTTTAAGATAAATTCTAGTGAACCAACCGTAGATAGGCCTAGTGTAATAACTCCACAACATACACAAACTTAACCTAGCACAAAGGAAGAGTGAAAGTGTAGTTAGAAGAAATGTATCAGAATTCACCAGAATAGAGAATAAAACATTAAAAAATAAAAAATAACTATCCGCTGATCAGGAATCAGGATTGAGTCACAGCCTTTCAAATGAGATTAAAGAGCGCAAATAAAACTATTGATACCATTAAATTGTATCAATAATTTCTAGACCCCCGCCAGTGGTCACGTGGACAAATATGTTATACTCATCTTATTAGTTGAACCAGTGACCGGGATTAAAATCCCGGTTGGGGGTATTGAGTGTCTTTTTCTAAACCGACTTATTATATCAACACACAATAATTTCTATGAGCGAGAGCGAAAGGGCCTACCAATTTTGCTGAGGAAATTTATTTTCACATATCTTCCAGGCATCTTTTACATGCTACAATTTACATGGGACCAAAAGTTTCACGTCTACTCTGAAGGAAGTTGCACTACGGATTTTTGTATCGTTCAAGAAAAATCGTTCCACCCCAGATGGGCTTGAACCCACGAACATCGAGTCCTGAGGTGAGCACTTTACTCCAAGACCACCGAGGTCAAGCAAAAATAATCAAATTATCTTCAATCATGGCCGTCCTGAGCTATTGTGTACCTATATTAAAAATATATATATTCATATGAAAAAAAATCTAAAGTAATTGAATTGTGATAGCTGTATTTATCTAATAAGAACGAAATGCCACTAGCAATTTAGCTTTAGAACATTGTATATATGAATTTAATGCAACAATTTATATAAATAAGCAAAATATTTAAATATTTTTAAAGCCTATAATAATTAACAAAGAATATTTTCAAGCTCTTAGAATATTACCTATTTTTGATTCGAGTTCATTTCAAATTGAAAAGTGGACTTCGCACACCCTTAACTACACACATATATATATATATATATATATATATATATACACATATGTGTGTGTATGTGTGTGTGTGTGTGCACGCACGCGTTTATTTTTTAAAGTGTTCCCAATATTATATTACCTCACCCACGAAAAAACTAGGAGGGAACTCAATATAATCATCTCCACTTCAATAATCAAGTTCTTGATGAGTTCCGACCTTACGAAGAGTGGAAGTATAAAAGGAATAGAATAAAAAAAAATTAGAAGAAAAAATAAAAGGACGGACAAAAATAAATATAGATGTGCTTGAGCCAACCAGACAAGCCCCATCCAATCTCAATTTGTATCTTGGCAACATCGCCTGACCAATTCGACTCCGAAATGCATCATTTTAGTCTGCGAATGCATAAGAACATTTTAGCGAAAGAACGCGTTCTACAAAGCTGGGATAAAATATAGCTTCGTATAGTAGGACCATGGCTTCTTTGGTGCTGACTGAGAGCTCACAGTTCACAGCTAACAGTTCTGAAAAGATACCAGACCAAATTATGTATCCCTACACCGAACCATATGATCTGCAAAAACATGTGTTTAGCAGCTGTCACTTCTGACAATCAAAATTTAGGTATATACCTAAATGTTGACTGTCAGAAGTCAGCTGTGAGCTGTCAGCACCAAAGAAGCCATGGCCCTACTGTACATAAGACTTGCTTTGCTCGTTGGGGCTCCACCCCAACTTTAATTCTTATGGAATAAAAGCAATGCGATACATTTAAGTATACATGGAAGGCGAAGGTTGGGGGATTAATGATTATAATGACGGAAATCAGTCGTAACTGAATTATATTAAAATATATTGAAAAAGACACCTGAGCAGGAGTCCTATTCACGTGTCAAGGTGTTGCTTTTCAATTTTATTTGAACTTTAATTCTGCTTATAACGTGGAATTTCAATGGGATACTAACAGATTTAGCAATCTTATAAAATATAAAGTAGTACCTATTGTATAAAAGCTCGTATAAAAAAATAGCAGCTATTAGGTATAATTTAAGGGCAATACAAATTGATTTAGCTCAAAAAACTTGAATATAAATTTTTAATTTTTTTTTATTGTTTGTATAACTATCCATTCAAGTTTAAATTTTAATACCTAAACAACGAAATTTGTGAGGTTTAGGCAGCGACAAAACTGAATCAATGACCTATCTAAATAGTTATGTATGAACTAATATACCACATTAAAAAAAACTCCATGGAGTCAGCCCTCAATAGAGCGGTCAGTGTCTGCTGGCAAAGAGAGTGCCAACTTCTGCGGGTGGAGGGTGTCATGCGGTCAGCATATCGAACCCTCCAAGCGTTAATCTTAGTTTTCTAGATCGAAGTTACTACTTTTTTCATTCAAGTAACTCGTTTTGTGTTCACGAGGTTGAGTTTGACAATGTTCCACACCCACTGCTTCTGGAAGCGCCGGGGATCAAACGCGGGACCTCTGGATCCGTATCCAGAAGATCTGACCACTAAGCCACAGGGGCGGACCCCATTCAAAGCCAATGTAATAATTATTGTAATTAAATTGAAAGGGTAGCCACGGGAACAACAGTCAGATAGTTTGTGTGTGCATTGTATAGTGAATAGACCTTGTGGAATATATGTATTTAGTGAGTAGCCTAGAAACAGTTTAATTTCGTATTTTAACCGTTCCATTTACCTTAGTTAAGGGGGAGTTATCCATCTAGCACGATACACTTTGTCCGGATGCTAAGATCAATCGATATTAAGTTGAAATATAACCCGCTTCGGTGGCCGCATGCTCTAACGTGCAACTCTCGTGACTGCCAATGAGAGAGAGATAGAGGTTCGAATCTCGTTCGGATGTACTGAAGATGTTTTTTTTAAAAAAACTAAATTGGTATGCCACTCTCCCTCCCTGGAAAAACGCGTACACTTCATTTAAATATGACCTTCCTACTCCCTAAAACCATTAACGTAATTAGTACATAAGCGTATAAACCGAACGGCCATAGTATCGGACGATGACGCAGTGATGGGTTAGTGGATGGAGAGGGGTGGGGGGATGCTGTGTGACTGTGTGTGGGAAGCGCAATAATAATAATTATTACCAGTACATTAGCCCCATGGCTTCTTTGGTGCTTACTGACAGCTCACAGCTGACTTCTGACAGTCAACATTTAGGTATATACCTAAATTTTGACTGTCAAAAGTGACAGCTGCTAAACACATGTTTTTGCAGATCATATGGTTCGGCGTAGGGATACATAATTTGGTCTGGTAACTTTTCAAATCTTTTAGCTGTCAGCTGTGAGCTGTCAGTCAGCACCAAAGAAGCCACGGCGTTATTGTAGTTTCAACATTGCTATTTTAACCATTAATTTAGCTAATAAGATATTGTCTTGTAAGAATACCCAATGCCATATTATTATGTAAATATTGTACGTGTGTGTGTGTGTGTGTGTGCGCGCGCATGAATGTAACTGTTTGGTAGTGTTTAAAGAAATCATCTCTTTTTGTTTGGTTTTCCTAATTTAATTGTATTACCATAAATGTTCATATTATAATTTATTCAAAAATGTACAGACTTATGAATTAGTTTAAATAAATGGTGGAAGACACAATAAGGAGCCATCCTTAGATTACATAAGGTTTTTTTGGTGGGGGTGGGGGGTTGATTCTGTATTTTCTTACGTTATTTTTACGACGGGATGGAGAAGGGGGTGATCAGAATCCATATTACGTATGGTATTGTAATCAATGTTTATGGTGTCACAAAATCTAATGTGNATATATATATATATATAATAGTTATTAACACTGCGTCTCATTACCGGTTCGGTTTATACGCACCTACGATAATGTATGTGTGATTCAGAGATTAAATGGAAGACCTACAGTTTAACGTGGGATCCGAACCACGGTGGAGGCCTGGTATTCCACACATTCACAAGTTGTGGTTAATACATGTATTGTCAGAGGTGAAGGAAGGGTTTGGTAATCAGATAAATCTGTGCCGGGACCGAGAATTGAACCACGGGCCCCCAGCACAGAAGTCTGACACCTTACCCCTAGACCACCAGGCCACCTATTAATTTATAAAAGTTCAATTATATTTTATATTTTACCTATTACGTTTTACACCTAATTTTACTGCAATTAAAGTATTCTAAAATTTCCCCTCTCACTTTAATACCAATCCTTGTGTCTAAAAATAGATAAACGATTAAAATAATGTAATTTACCCAATCGTAGAAAAATTACCTATGAGGGGGGTAGTTGAAAATTATGGGAACGAGACTTACTTGATTTAAGGATGGCCCCTAGTTAATTTGTTATTAGTTTATTAATAAAGTAGGATTCTGATAGAATAAACAACCTCTGAGAATTTAAAAAAAGTTACTAAAATGACTTAATATTCATCAGTCAACTATTGTGATCTACAACTGGCAGTTTTGATAGATGATTTCATTACCTTTATAATAAAACTTACAATATGGTTTGTAGGTATTCATTTTTACCGTAAAAAGTTTGTATTTTATAAACCTTTCTTGATACCAGAATCTTACTGTGGTTATAACCTATTTATAAGTGTGTTTACATTTTATATAAATGTGGTTAAGTGTAAAGTAAATTGCTCAACTTCACAATAATAAAGAGGATGATAATATTTATATGTCAAGTTGATACTCAAATGCTAATGTGGATGGATTATTTATTCCCTGATAAGAGAAATGAATATCCAGATATTTCGAAAATCAATGAGACACTAGGTAGAGTTAGTGATGGGCAGAATCGGATGAATAGAATCGATTCATTCGATTCTTTCAAAATCATTCGAATTAAAAAAACCTTCGAATGAAAACAGTAGCTGACTTGACGCGAGCTGGCCGATTCATTCCCGTACCACACCCTTGACAGAAGTGCTGAGAAAAATCGACCTTATGATTATGAACGTTTCCAGGCAATCTCTATACAGGTCTTCATTTCTTTTAGGTTCATTTTCAATAAATAATCCCCACTGCTACACAATAATCGACCTTACGCATTCGAATGATTCTAAGGATAATTTAATCAAAAGTTTTGAGTGGTTGTACAGTTTACAATCGAATAACAGCCAAAAATGATTCAATTATTTTGCTACATTACTACGTGGATTGTTCTTTTTCATTTCCTTAAAATGTTACCTTCCTAACTAACTAATCGCATATATCACGAATGGTTTGAAAAATATTTTTTTTAATGTTGACTTAAATTTATTAAGTAGATAAGTATATACTTTTAATTATTTAATAAAACTTTGCCCGGCCGTAATATTCAGATCGTATTATAATTTCATTCTCTGAAATAATTTTACGATTGTAGCTTATATATTTTTGTTATGTTTAGGAAACACAAAGGGAAACGTATGTTCCTTGTTTAATTATTAATCGCACGCAAAAGTATTTATATTAATTGCGAGCTACTTATATGATAAATGCGTTCACTTTTTCACTGTATAGTATTTTGTTGTGGCTGTACTTTGGTCTTTGACACTGTCACAAGGAACTAAATGCAGTAATAGAAAAGTGTTGATAAGCTGCAAACGCAAAGGAATGTGTGTTGGGAGAGTCGAAAGCAGGGTAAAGAGAATAGTAGCACAAAGCAAAATGAGCAACTAGTAACTACTTTTAGAAGTAGTAAGTATTCGATTATTACCGAGTCTTTACTTACTACTTCTCAAAATAATTCGATTATTTTTTCAAAGAATCGAATGGTTATTCGACTCTTAAAATTATTCGATTATGCCCATCACTAGGTAGAGTATGTATTTGGTTATTTTGCTTACCCTTAGCACTCCTCCAGGATAAACAATCCTAGTCTTCTTGTGATTGGTTGACAGCGGAGAGAAGAGCATGGTTATTTTCCTCAAAATGTCCAAACAACTATTTACATTTAACGTAATTGACGTAAATGTGCCTCAACACATTTTTTTTTAAATCAAAATTTCTTTATATACATTCACAAATTTTGTTGAAACTAGTTTTAACGCAACAACTGGATTTCTTTTAATAATACAAAAAAAAACCCATTTCATTATCATTGTGAAACTAGCATTAATTGTACTTTGTTCGCACTTCGGAAGCGGTACACTACTCGCACAGCTCACAAGTTAATCCCATATGAACTTCACACACACGTGTGAAACTGATCCGCGACTGTCGGATGTGTGTATCCTGTGGACTGCTCGCATCTTCAATACGAAAACAAACTCTTTGGCGGACCCATCGTCGGTCACGATCGTCTACTCTGCGCATGAGCAAAAAAAACAAACAAAAAAAACTTATATAATAAAAAACAACGACTACCGATTCTCTTTTTTTTCCCCCTACTAGCCTTATCATATTCCCTGTCTCACCTCATAGTACGTCATGTTTGTGCGAGACTCTAGAACAAGACAAGTCGCAGACAAGAATTAGAAACGTTTTTTATCTTCGTAATCTCTCCGCACAAACTCTTGGTACCGTAAAAATGTACGGACTCGTTATAATGGTTAAGGAGTGTTTAAACACTTGCGTAAACTAGGGCGAACGAAAGCATATGACAGGTTGTACGTTTCACGCATGTTTACACTCTCTAAACAAGTAGACTATACCAATACAATGCCTACTAACTTAACCTAGAGTATTTCATTACTCGAAAAACCGTTATCTCAACTATTACAAGAGTTTTTCTTATAAATTAATCCAAATCCTTCTTCTAAACTACTATTATATTATTATTATTATTATTATTATTAGCACCGCGTCTTACTACCCGTTCGGGTTATACGCACTTACGCTAATGTGTAATGGTAGAGTGATTGTTAGATGAAATGGAGGACCTACAGTTCAACGTGGAATCCAAACCACGGTGGAGGCCTGGCATTCCTCACATTCACAAGTTGTGATTAATACACGTCTTGTCAGTTCACCCCTTGATAACACCATCCTCATCCACACTATATACCCCCTTGTCCTCTTTCCCCCCTTGATAACCCCTTCCTTTTCCACACTATATACCCCCTTGTCCTCTTTCCCCCTTGATAACACCTTCCTTTTCCACACTATATACCCCCTTGTCCTCTTTCCCCCCTTGATAACACCTTCCTTTTCCACACTATATACCCCCTTGGTCCTCTTTCCCCCCTTGATGACCCCTTCCTCATCCACACTCCATACCCCCTTGTCATTTTCCCTCTCCACCATCTTTCCACACAAACCACCTCCTCCCTCCGACCCCTTTCCACTCTTTGTCATTCCATTCTGTTGCCACCTACTATTCTGTAGCTAAACTAGATTGTAAGTCCCTGTAAGCTAGTTCAGAAAGTGCACGTTGAAACCTATAGCCCTAGTAACAAAGCGACTTAATCTATCTAATTTAGGAAAAACCAAACCAGGATCCTTTATCTTAGTGAAGTGTACCAGCAGTCCCCTGAAGAGAAGATCAATGTAAAGGAAACAAACCTTGCCTCCTCTCAGGCGGGGATTAAATCTCAGTCTCCAGGCTCGAATTAAAGGAAATTTATATTTAATATGAAAATATAATAAAGCGTGGATCATCAGGTCCAATCGAACACTAAAAGATGAATGCATCTTACTATCTCCACAATCATTCACGATATCGTTGAAATGTGTTAGTCAAGATTGCGTATCTTGTTATTTAATTCCAGAAATTCTGAGATGATAGATAGCCTACTGTACTAATGATGTTGCCCCAATAACACGTGCGGTAATAGAATTTCAAGGTCAAGTCTTCAAAAACCCCAATCAATTAAATCCCCGCGGCTTTCTTGAGAGCTATCAATAAATATCATTAATGGTTGCTACATATTAACACAGTCTTGCACAGCGGTGCACGTCACGGGTACTAGAGATAAACCCGTAGCGATGGGCAAGCAGTCTAATGCGTTAAACTCACCTTTCGCCGTTGCAAGAGATGTGTCCCAACTGGATTTTCTCCATCTTTAATTTTTTAAATTATTTCTTAAAATCTACGCTGTTCGTTCCCGATTGAATTAAGTCGTTAATAATCTTTACAATAAACATAAAAACTAAATAGTCACGTGACTATTCGCTATGAGATAATTGAAACTAACCAATATGCGGAGGAAGAAGGTGTGATTTAAATAAATTCATCAGTAGATACCTATATGCAAAATACATTTACAGACCAGCTTGAATAAAACCTGGATTTTATATTCAATACACACATACATTCGGATTTTTTGAATTTTTTTTTTACGTGCTTCACGTCTTGCTAACCGTTCAAATTATCCTCAAAGTAGGAATGAGGAAAGTAGATTCTGAGGATAAATGGATGATTAAAAATACTCAAGTAGAATATAATACTTACTATTACTTAATACTTGAAGCATGGTAAGCAATGAGGTCGGGAAATAAGCCCAGCTTAGTAGAAACAATGTGGCTCCGTTTAAAGTACAAACATACAACAGTTCAGAAAATCATATTGACGGTTTTTAATTAATAATGAATATATCTTCCCCAGGATTGAGAGTGTTTTAAAACCCTAGATTCCCCTTTCCCCCCTCCTCCCAGAACTAAAATTCTCCTTTTTCTTCCCCTCCCAGCCAACGAACTTGAAGGAAAGGTTGAATAAAATATATTGCGACTAGCTCCCTTTCAGTCACACCATCGTACTAGCACTTTCTAGCGGTGAAATGTGTAATTAAATTTTAAACTCCAACTAAGCACGACTTATGTCCATTTTCAAGATACACATTTATATGGGCTTATTTAAAAATATGTCATTTCCCATTATTATTATTATTATTATTTAATTATTTTGCTTCGCATTTTAATACCCAGCTGGACTAAACACATTTCATAACAATGGCGAGGTAGGGATGAATAATTTATAGTAAATGTACCTACATTTGAGGTTATGTAGAGAGGGATACAATTGAGTAAAAAAAAACCTTCTTAGTATACTGTATAACAGACCGAGAATCTAAACCCGAACTTTTCTTGTCGGGAAAACCTGACTAGATGAGCTCGACATCTAAACCGCGTGTGCAGCGGTGCGCCCACCCCCCACCCCACCCCCATATTTTTATCGAGGTAAATGCAAGTGGTTTTCCTTAACTTTCACTCTCATGGTTATTCCTTAGGTTAGGTACCGATCAGTTGATAGAATTGCTTACTACTACCCGTACCGGTGGACACGAGTACAAGGGTGTAACCTCTCGTCGTCTGACTCGCCAGTAACGAGGAGGTTGGATTTGAAACCCCAACCGGTTATACGATGGCTCTTTTTCCCTCTTGGGGGTTTCCCAGTCTCCACAAAAATGAATGAGGTTACACTTCCGTTAAAATATACCTTTGTAATCTCTATATAAAAATATCCATGTCGCCCGGATGGGTAATAGGACGAAGTGTACAAAAAAAAATCTATTAGGACATAACCAACATTAAGGGGGCCACCTCAGTAAGCAAATAAATTGCGGTGTGGACGTTCAGCTCGAACGCAATAATAATAATAATGTTTATTATTAGCACCGCGTCTTACTAGCCGTTCGGGTTTTATGCGCACTTACGCTAATGCGTAATTGTAGGGTGATTGCTAGATGAAATGGAGGACCTACAGTTTAACGTGGAATCCGAACCACGGTGTAGACCTGGTAATCAGATAAATCTGTGCCGGGACCTAGGATTGAACCCCGGACCCCCAGCACAGAAGTCCTAACACCTTACCCCTAGACCACCAGGTCACCAGTTAACGCAATAATTAATTCTACGGTGCGTTCGTTATCTCAAAAGGCTTAAGCCAAAATAAATTCAAAAGATTCTAACAGGGCTCTTCTTACATAACAACTCTATAGTTTGAGTTTCATTCATAGAAAAAGAAGTTTGAAAGTGTGGCATTAGCTCAGTTTCAAATACTTTAAACTTTAAAGCGTAGTTGGTGAGCTGGAGGTCTAGGGGTAAGGTGTCGGACTTCTGTGCTGAAGGTCCGGGGTTCAATCCTCGGTCTCGACACAGATTTATCTGATTACCAAACCCTTCCTTCACCTCTGACAAGACGTGTATTAAACACAACTTGTGAATGTGTGGAACGCCGCCATGGTTCGGATTCCACGTTAAACTGTAGGCCTTCCATTTCATCTCACAATCACCCTACCATTACACATTAGCGTAATTGTGTACAGCCCGAACGGGTAGTAAGACGCGGTGCTAATGATAATAATTTAAAGCGTATTTGCGGAGATATGAGACCAGGCTTAATGAAAAAGGGCTTTAGGTTTAGTCTTCCTCTAACAAATAACAGTTGTTATTTTTAGGCTCCCAACATACATTTGTAAGTTATTTGAGAACTAGTAGCGAGCTTCCCTCTTTATCTTGATATAATAAGCTTCATAGTTTTCTTGGCCTTCTTTATTATTGACATGTAAAGCGGTGGTTATAGATGAAAGTTCAGATGAATTATAAGTTTAGGCAGAATAGAGAAGTAGTGACAAAAAAAAAAAAAAGACCGAGACCAATGTATTTTAAGCCGTGTGGCCCGACAGCGATTGATACTTTCTCGCTGACCAAGACGGCTGTCTTAATAATATGTTATTACCATTGAGCACTTTACAGATGCCTAACTCATCATTAGAACAAAACCCTACTCGGTGTATAATTTATATTCACGATACTATCATTAGAAGTAGTTTATATACTGATTTTTAAAAGAAGCCCGCTATTTTAAAACCGGAAACTCATACTGCTACAAAGGCGGTGGAGGGGGTGGGGGGTGGAAAGAAGCTCTATTTACATTTTAGCCCATTTAATCAGTAATATAACGATACATTATACAGTCATCTCTAAGGAAATATTACTGAAAGCTTTTTATAACTCTTTGATAATTCTATAATGAAAAAAACCCACAAGTAAGACATATTTCTAGAACGCCTAATTTCAGTGAAATTAAGCTTCTTATAAAAATCAGGGTATAGTTTTTTTTATTGCATTTTACTATAAATTCCACCGGGGGGGGGGGNGGGGGGGGGGGGGAATATTTGCCGTTATAAATTTCTACTCTGAAAATGGTGTACCTTACTACCGCAAAGAAAAACAAATAAGTGGAGTGGTTATGGCTTGTAAAGTGGTTATGGCTCTCAGGCAACAAAACACTGTTTACAAACTGAGTCATGTGTGTGCCCTGATATTTTAATAAGTGGGTCATATTTTTCTTTTATATTTGCGTGCACACGTCGAGCTACAGCCCGATTTGCTTATTAAAGGCCTTAACTAACAGCTAAAGAGGTACCTAGATCTACTTTCATGTATTCATAAGTCAAGTCATGTGATCCGCAGCTGGCATTTATGATAAATATTATCAATACCTTTAAATAGCACTAATAAAACAGTAAAATGTTATCAATTTTACCGTAGAAAAATATGTTTGTATTTTCTAAAAGGTATTTACTATTTTCTTAGCATCGCGTCTTACTACCCGTTCAGGTCATATGTCTATGTACTAATTACACTAATGTGTTAGGGATTAGTAAGGTTTAATTTAGATGAAGTGCTCCCAAATTTACGTGAAGGGAGAGTGGGGAAAACCATTTAGAAAGAAAAAAAACCCTCGAGTTCACCCTACTGGGATCCAGACTTTATGGAAATACGTTTAATATAATTTAATGTTTACAAAACTAATTTGTATAATTTGTATTTATTACTTTTAACACCTTGATCATAACTAAATATTTTAAAAGGGTATTGATGATTAGGGTATTTGAAGGAAGAGCACCCGCATTAGAGAGGTTGGGAAAAAAAAGAATAAAAAAAGTGTGGAATGTTCCTACCAATACACCGGACTAAGAGTCAACCCTTTACCTCCCTTAACTGGAAAGCTTGGTAAGTGAAAGCTCGACGCCTTTGACCGTGTGAGCACCGACGTGGGTAAATTGTCTGATTCACACGGGTCAATATATGAAATCATTGTGGAGTTTGTCTCAAAAGAACTTAAAAAGACCCACCTATCGGAATACTAAGACGCATTGCAGACGATCAGAAACCCCAGATTATTTTAAAAAAAAAGGTTAGTTGGTTATTTTAAAACATGGTGAACGCCAAAATTGGAGTGAAAGGTATCAACATGTCTATACAGGGGTTTCCAAACTGCGGGTCACGACCCAAAGCCGACTTTTTGTGGATAGCATCATATTTTTGAAATTATTTGAAAATAGAAAATCATAAAAAATGGGAATGTCAAAAAAAGATGGAAAAAAATGGATAAATAACTCCATCCCTCCCTTCCATCTCCATTAATGTTATCGTGTAAGAAACAAGAGCTAGGGACAGTTATTTTTCAGTTTTTATAGCAGAACTTTATTTTCCCCAAATAAAATAAAATATTAGTCAAGTAGAAACTTAGAGTAAAATTTTCTTCACATGATGATATCTACAGTTGTTAAATATATGTGATGAGTTTAGCGGCATTAGAAGACAATCTTTTTAAATGAAGAGAAAAAGTCATTAAATTCCAGGACACACTTGACAGATGTTCTAGAACTGGTATCACCATGTGAAGAAAACTATACTCTATTTTTCTACTGGAAAAATATTTTATTTATTTTGACAAAAAAAAAAATGTTTAGGATAAGAAAAAAACTGTAAAAAAATGAATGCACTTAACTCGTGTTCACTACCCTCACACCTTAAAATCCAGGTGGGACGCATAAGTTGGTCGTTATAAAAATTGAGTTGTCATTAGAACAAGTTTGGGAGCATATTCAATTAAAAACTTTACATCTTAAGCTTGATGGTTTCAATTATTATTATTATTAGCACCGCGTCTTACTACCCGTTCGGGTTATACGCACTTATGCTAATGTGTAATGGTAGGGTGATTGTGAGATTAAATGGAGGACCTACAGTTTAACGTGGAATCCGAACCACGGTGGAGGCCTGACATTCCCCACATTCACAAGATGTCTTGTCAGAGGTGAAGGAAGGGTTTGGTAATCAGATAAATCTGTGCCGGGACCGAGGAATGGTTTCAATTAAATAATTGAAAGATAAACCATTTTTTAAAAAGCTCACAACAGAAAATCGTAAGATAAATGAGGGAGTTAATGTGTTTTGTACTTTAGAACTACCATTCACATAATAAATACACCAGCCTTCAAAGAGATAGTGCCCTAAATCAGGTCAATCAGTTTACCTACCTTTAGGCACCCCAGTAGTGACCAGATTTTAGATTATAACTATGAACGATTATCTACTTATTTATTGCGTAATTTATGCAATGGATTTGTGTACAAATTACAAACACAGGAAAGGCTTAATATATCCGCGCTTTTATCAGTATTTACGTATGCAGGTTTATCTCATTTTTTTTAAAAAATGTATCAACTAAATGATAAACAATTGTGAACCTTTAATGAAATCTGAACAAGCACTCAAGAGAGTAATGAAACAATGGCACACATCTTTTCAGAATTATAAATATCAGATGACCTACGTACGTTATCATTAATATGCCTACTTATAAAATGTACAAACAAAGTGAGAATTTATTTTTATAGATAACCTACTTTAATTTAAATAAATGAACATAAAATAAATGTGACTAGTTACCAATTAAAATATGTAGCTATTCTACCATGATCTCTTAACTCAAATGATGGTCGGGGATCAAGGTGTTTGAATACACGGTGCTTAGGAAGATATTGGGTACAAAAACGGATGAGTATACTGGGGAGTGGAGGAGGTTGTATAATGATAGGTTACAATCACTGTAATCATCACAAAACATTGATAGGCTAGTCCAATCTCGTAGATTACGTTGGGCAGGACATGCAGCGTGAATAGAGAACTCTAGAACTGCATTCAGGGTACTGACTGGCAAACCCAATGGGAAGAGACCAGTGGAAAAACCTAAGCATGGATGGGAGGATAACATTAGACTGAACCTGAAAAATATATATCTGTAGAACACTTTAACCAAAGATCAATAATAAAAATGATGAGGCAGGCAAGACAAGCTAGTAAGTTAATCTAAAAATGTTTATAATAAAATATGTACAATGGATTGTGTGTCTCAATATGTATTTTCTGAAGATTAAATTATTTAAACAAAGACATCGATATAATAAACTTTCATAGTTATAATTATTAAGAACATGTCAAATTGATCAATATTTAAAACAAGAAAATATTCGGTTGGTTTTCAATATATGATATATTATGTTTGGGATTGTATTCATACGAAGAATCTAACTTTATCAAGTATGATTCATCTTATTGTTTTTACCAGAGCGATTAGACCCCAAGCAAAAAAAAAAAATCTTTAATTACCTTAGAATTAAAAACACACGATCAAAATTAAGTGAAATGAAGCAATGACAAATTAATAAAATACATTTTTTAATTCCTTGTTTTACACGGTTAGTTAGCTACCAAGGTTCGCGCGAGTTGAAAAACCGCATAGTCAAATAGTACCTAAATACTATGTAAATTTGCTCTAAAGACCTATGTCCGCTAGGATAATTAAAGCTAAATAGGTTCTTCTGATGAAAATAAAACTTGAGAAAGTTAAATTTTACCCATTATCTTATCAAGTACATAAATATACAACTTTGTTTATAATAAGTAGCTTACTATGTGCAGGTTCACTGACAGAACATAACTTGCGCTCACCTTAACTACAAAGCGATGATGTCACTGTCAGCTATGGTCAGATTACTAGGAACGTATAGTATTTTTTATTTAGAATCGCGTCTTATTACCCGTTCTGTTTACACGCCTATGTACTAAGTACATCGATGACTTTAAGGGTTAGGAAAGCTATATTTAGAGAAAGTGTACCCGCATTTGTGTGGAGGGAGAGTGGAAAACCACCATCAGTGCACCCAACCAAGATTCGAACCTCGTACTTCCCATCATCGGCAGTCTAGTCTACTACGAGAGTAGCGCCTTAAGCCACGCGGCCATTGAAACTGGTAAATATTATTTTTAAAGTGGTGGTTTATGGATGGAGTTTTTACTCTTAAGTCAAAATAGCGCGACAGCGTATCAACAAATCCGCGTAGCTCAGATCCATTTAAGTTGAGGTCTAGCTGTACCGACTAGAATTAATAAGCCTTTAAACACGCATGTATACCAAAATGTATTTCTTCTAAAAAGAAATTAAAAATGTCACCCAGCAAATGGATGAAGAATTAAAAAACTCGTGATTAACTAATACATGTATACGCTTTGTTATCATTAGCCTCCAAACTGAAAACACCCATTGTGCCGTTGGTAGTCTATATAATGCAAGTTTAGGGTATCTTTAATTGGTCATTTAACTAACCGTATTATGTGACAAACTTTTTTAAGTTTATAAAATGGACTACGTACTGAAAACGCACATGTAGAATTTATGTACCTGCTTTGGAGTATATCAGAAGCACACAAGGTAGGAGCATCAAAAGCGGACCATTGTTTGTAGTCTCTGAGTCACATATGGCAACACCTAACCTAACCTAACCTAACATCTAGTTTTATTATTATATTTTAACCACCGTAAAGAATAAGGGGGTTGTTTACAATACATGTTTGCCATGTTGCCACGTTAGGCAGGTTTTTTTTACCTCTGCGCTTTTGAGTTTTGATACAAGGCCTAAGTGAGCTTTTGATCCATATCTTCGTGTGCTTTTGACATTAGTTTTCTGCCTCTTGTGTGGTTTCGATGCTCTACTTTTAAAATGATTCTCAAAATGAAAACCAATGAATTTGCAATCAAAGCAAGAAAGCGGTATGCTCTTGACTCCAATTATTTTGTGTAATTGACTTGTCAACCCAAGAGACCAAGAAAGCCCCCCTCCCCCCTCTACCTTCCTACAAGGTCTCACGTCATGGAAATGGCGGAGCCGCGCTATATTTCATAATGGGATTAACCGAGATATGTAAATTATTAGAACTCGATTCAGCAAGGATCGGAGTTAATATCATAACTTAATTGGATTCTAAAAATGAATTAGTCAAGATGGAGCAGGAGTCACAATGGGCTGACAGTTCCTGTCTGTTCTGTTATAAAAAAAGTTTAAAAAACGCAAACATATTTTTTCTGCGGTCAACTTTGATGACATTTTACTATTATTTTACAGTATGTCTCTTTTTGTAGTCATTTAACCTGGGTTTTCCGGTTACACAGTGGCCGGGGTTCAAATCCTAGCTTAGTATGCTAAGATTTATTCCTTAAGTTTAGCCATCTACCTCCACGCAAATGCGGGTGTAAGTAATGGTTTTAAAAAAAATGAAGAAAGTTCTAACCAGTTAAAAAGTTAAAAATTTTAAACTGTTTAAAAAAAGCTATGATAACTTATATAAAACCCTAAAAAATAACTCCACATTATCTTAAAATTGTATGTTGTGAGCATATTAAAACATGACTTTATTTGATAGATTTTTAACCTTCTTTAATCTTAGAAGTACAGATTTTCGCGTAAAACAGCGTATAATTTTATTTAAAAAAACTTAGAAGCTCAAAAATTTTAACGGGTCAGAAAAAATATTGATAATTTTCGTTTACATCATTCCCTACCTC
>CABEEJ010000876.1:138370-183327 GCA_901482245.1 Timema douglasi | reverse complement strand
CGCACCCCCATCTAACAATGATATGGCAACGAGAAGTTTAATTGCAGTCGTTTGTTACAAAGTGTGTGATTAGCAACCCACGTGAGACAAGAATCTTGAACCATAACTAACTCTCGCGCAAGAGCCCCTCCTCTAAGTCAGTGTGGGAACACAACATCGCTCCCGGTGAAAGATCATTTCGCAAGACGCGTGTTCGAGCACCGGGGATTGGCCAAACAGACGTTTCGCAACAACAACAAATATATATATATATATCCCCAACCGACCGAGAGAAGTCTACCTTATATTTTGCAAACTGTGCCATCGAGCTGTGTGGTGAGGGACACACACACACACACACACACACACACACACACGTAACTAAAAGAACGTGTGTTATTTCCCGTGATTGAATGATTGTATTCAAGTTTCTCGCGGGCGCGAATAGGATTTGATTTATAGGAAGGGCGGGGCGGGGGCTTATTATTTAAAAATTCTTCTCTTGTTTTTTACTTGTACCAAGTTGTTTACACCCGACACACCTCACAGATAACTTGAGTAGATAATACAGCTTGAACCAGACGTCACGTATTAGTACGGTTTTGTGTAGTTTTCAAAAGAAAACGGTGGGATTGAAACCAATGAGAAAGTTTTACTATTTTTTTTATGTAGCCTATATTATATATAACAACATTTAAAAACCCAATTTAACTGATTTTTACTTCGCTGTTGAGTGAAGAATGCAGGAATTCCAACTGCAATGTAATTTATTTTTGTCTTAGAGCTATCACACACAGACACACATACACACACATAGCTCAATTAATATTTATTAATTTATTTTTTACTGGGAAGAAGATGCGAATAAGTGGTTTTTAATAATTTATTTCGATATTTTAGGTCTTTTAGACTGTCTGATAATATTTGTTATTTTTTGTCGAGAAGAGAAACAAGTATGTTATGGATGTTTGAACGAACTTCGAATTCTTGTAGGCATTATTATTTATTTTTTGTCAAACTATATTTACCCTCTCAATTCATTAAATTTCGTTGTATAATAAACCTTGTTGGCACCTACTGTAACACTCGTATTGCTATATACATAATACTATCATGTTTATTGAAGATGTAATGCATTAGTGTCAAAACTACAAAAAAAATCCTGGTAACCGGGCGATCTAGGGGTAAAGTGTCGGACCTCTGTGCTGGGGGTCCGGGGTTCAATCCTCGGTCCCGGCACATATTTATCTGATTGCCAAACTTCCTTCACCTCTGACAAGACATCTTGTGAATGTGAGGAATGCCAGGCCTCCACCGTGTGTTCGGATTCCACGTTAAACTGTAGGTCCTTCATTTTATCTCACAATCACCCTACCATTACACATTAGCGTAAGTGCGTATAACCCCAACAGGTAGTAGGACGCGGTGCTAATAATAATTTATATCTCAAACCCCCTAAGTACCCCAGAATATACTTGATTTAAATTAATTTAAATATAACAGATACCTCTTTTAACCATAATCTAAAGTGTCTTATAAAGTTCTCATGATTGTCTAACAGATAGCAGCACTAAGTCAATTTGAATTTACCCCCTTTCAGTCTTGTAGAACCAACCCTTCATGCATATCGTAATTTGTAAATTCGTTTATGTTTTTGAAATGTTCAATGGTCCATGAAGTTTAACGAGTAAATTTATTTGAATATTAAAAATACCCAATACTACCGCAGGTAATATTTGAAAATGGGAATAAATAGTTTTATTTTAAACATGATAACTCAATACATACAATGGAAATATACTCAATCCTGTGAAACTCAAACTGGAACGCATAGGGTATATATGTTTCCACAGTTGCGACTCGATAAAAAAAAAGTCGTGATCTCTGGACTGTACATGCGTCACATACGACAGCGCCCTATGATATGTATTCGATCAAGACAGTATGTCACCATTCTAGCTTTTGGTTGCAGTGTTCGTGTGTGTGTATTTGTGCTTAATTTATAATTGACTGAGCCACCGAGGACCACAAAACAATTTCATCCACAGCGGGACGTTGCTTTACAGTGTAGATTACTGTTATTACTCTTTCAAAATGGCCATGCCTCGCCCCTAAATCATTTATAAAGGACAATTAGTTGCACGCCACAGACACCAACGTCTGAAATATTACTAAGAAATGGTTTAGACAAACCTAACCGTTAACAAAAATTCTTCTACGTTTGTCAGTTTTCTAATCCTATATTTCAAGTGTCCCGCCCTGTTAAGTTTTCTTTAACTCAACCTTAACTGTACCAAGTTTTCAACTAAAACGCAATCTTAACTTCCCCTTTAGAACGGGTGGGTCGGACATCCTGTTTACTAGCCATGTGAACTCTGGTAAACACAAACAGGAACTTTAATCAAGCGATGTATACAGAGTGGGTATACGGGATGGTAAACAAGCTATCAAAACTCTTGAGTAATGACGAAATATATAATAAACAAAAATTATTAAGTCCAATTTTCATAAAAATAATCTTATCTGACAATTAGAAGAGTTAATAAATCTAGTTTCACATATTCGGGCCAGATAATGTGATTGAAAGCTTTTTTTTAAAAAGATTATTAAAACCTATTGTAATGAAATAGAATTTTACTGCTTGAAAGATAGAACTGGTTCTATTTTTCAAGCGAGCACGCTCGAGCCGGAACAATCTAGTTTACAGGCGCTAGGCGATATTATTGTATGTTGGTTCACTGAGTGCTAGGGAAACTTCTCAATTCGACATGATATTTGACTTTTTCATAATTATCGAAAGGTTTAACACACTTCACAATTAACTCCACCCGTGTTGCACACACTTGTGAAACATGGCTGAAAGACATGTTCTCGCTTTTTTTCCCGCGCCATTTCATTCTTTTGCTTCTTGAAGGAAAGGCCATGTTGTATCTTAAAAAAGAACCTAGATGGTTCTGGAACAATTTCCTTCGAAAGATATACGTAAAAAGAAGGCTTCTCTACATAGTCGTCCTACAGCATTATACGGGAACGGTCCGCGTCATATTAATCTCTCTATTTTCAAAAATAAACACAGTTCGAGTATAAAGAAACAGTCATTGATATGCCGTACCGGGTTAAGTTTATAAATATAATAAATAAAGAATCCTAAATTGATAAAAAGACTGTTCTTATATATAAATATAGCCTAAAGTAAAAACCCAGCTCTTAGCAACATTATAAAATGAAACACAACAAGGTAACGTTACAAAGTTACTTCAACATCGAAGAGCTTCACCAGCGAAACATAACGTCACTTCACTTTACTATAAAGCCTAATGGCTGACTCACTCACCGACATTAATGTTTACCCACTTTCAGATGAGATAGAAACTTGGAATTTGGCAAACTTATAGCTTCTAGCCTGTAACCGACGGGAAATTCCAAAAAGTTAAAATTTTTAATTTTCAACCCCTGAAAAAACTTCAAAATAACGAAGCAACTTTAAAGTTGGTGCGGACCTTTCTTTGGAGGCCTCTTGTGGTTAAACAGTAAGACCTATCAAAAAATTGATTGCACCAGAGCTAATTTTATTTTATTTTAGGTAAATATGGCACATTTTTTTAATTTTCTGACAAACTTTTGGGACAGCTAGAATCATAAAATTGTAAAAATAAATCAACGTTCAAAACAACGCTAGAATTACATTAGTTTACACTCACTGGGGAGCCTGGGGGCATAGCCCACAACGAGTAAAGCGAGGTTCAATATAAAATAACACTAATAATATACCTATCGTAAAATGTTATAAATGTTGACCACAACATTTTTTTTAAAAAAAGACTCTTCCTTTCAATATTTTATTAATTAAATAAAGTGCGTTTACCTTTTTCTGGACGTCCACAAGATTATCAGAGCCCCTCTGTGTCGAGTAAAAGAAGTGGGAAGCTTTCAGTATCATCACGTCTTATACCCGTGATACACTTCTCGGAGTCTCGGTAGACACAATCGTTAGAACAACGTAGACCAACAGTCTACCTTGACCTTACTGCCTCACCCCGATTTGAACAAGAATACACAAAACACAACCGACAGAGAGATCACCTCGCAGAGCGCTTTGTTCACTTCTTGTTAGTGCTTCTTATGGGGGGTCGGGGGGAGGGGGGGGGAGTCGGACTTACATACAGCTATAAATTATTCTATGTCAAAAGCCACAATGTTGAAAAAAATATATTTATTTATCAGCAGCCAAAATGTTGGTATATGAGAGTAGTTCACCTTGATTTATAAATAAACAAGGTTTTTTAAACTTGTAGATTTGGGACTATTTTTTTGCATGTTTTAGAATAATCGATACTTCACAGTCTGAAGTTTTTTTTCTTTATTCAGTAGTTATTAGCTTTGTTAACACCCGGAACGTTCAGAATTTAGTGGAAACAAGCCTGATAAATCACCACCAAAAGTCTGAAAAAAAAGAGTTTTAAAACAAAATCAAATCCTTCGTAAAGCCTCAAACACTTGTATGTGTGTGATTTGGTAAAAATTGCCAGACAAATCGAATCTAACCGCACTTCTATAACTCTGGAAAACATACCTCTATATATATTTTAAATAAACATGGGCGTGGGAAATATTTAGAATCTAACGGATCGACCGGTAAAAATCTTCTGTCCTAGAAGCGCACTAAAACTACACAAGACAATACTTGTCGGGGCGAAATGTGACGGGAGTTGACCCTTCCGACCACTCGTATGTAAAGCAATTAAACACGAACACGATTTTCATCGCGATTATAACCCGGGCGCTGCGCCCGCCACATCGTGTAACGCGTGTTGCAAAACACGAACCGGTTGGAATGAACTAGGGCCTAGATGTTTCCTGTTGCCACACACGGCAAATGAAAAACTGAATGAATGAATAAATAAGTGCTCCGATTAGTTTTATTTAAAAAAAAAATATTCTTGTCTATGAAGAACATAAGTGTTTTATTCTAAAGTGTTTCTACGACTGCTGATTTACTTCTTTCTGTGATAAACACAGAGTACTGTTAATACTTGATTTTAAGATAAGCCCATGTTGCTTAATCTAATTGATAAATACTGACAAGACGTGTATTAATAACAACTTGTGAATGTGGGGAATGCCAGGCCTCCACCGTGGTTCGGATTCCACGTTGAACTGTAGGTCCTTCATTTCATCTCACAATCACCCTACCATTACACATTAGCGTAAGTGCGTATAGCCCGAACGGGTAGTAAGACGCGGTGCTAATAATAATAATAATAATAATAATAATAATAATAATAATAATAATAAATACTTGATAAATACAACATACTGTTTCTCATCCTCACGCCATTAGTGTAAACACTCGGATGGTCCAAATGCGGTGCACGGATCAGCACAAAAGTAATTGTTAGCAGTTTTATTGTAGTTATGTAGTTACTGTGACCTACCACGATTCCAGAGGTACGTGGTTCAATTCTGATTGGTGCTAACGGACACATTTACCATTTACATACGGGTTTGTCATGCTATCTATTTGTAAATACTAGCTGAATTGCCCGACTTTGCCCGGGGTAACCGCGCAATGCATTGCATGCACGCTTTTATTTGCTTCAAAAAGAAAACAAAACTTCATTTTATTTCTTCCAACCCAGTTTAAATTAAATTTTATAAAAATGTAATAAAAAATTTAAAACTCCAGTTTCAAGATGCACATGTTAGGGCACAGGAGCTACTAATTTTAAAATGTCAGCCCTCTGCTTGCGGTAGATATCACACAATACTCGTGACAGACAGACAGACAGACAAACTCTTCATTTGTATATACACTTATACACGCTGGGACGGGGTGTCGGGTGTTAGGATCACTGTCTTAGGCAGTTAGTCATCTCACAGTCAAATATCAACGTTTACAAAGTGCGAAAATAGCAACGAAATATATTCACTTTTGAAAAAAATACTCTAATAAGGTAAAGGAAAGTGCACCAGCATTCGCCTCAACGTGGCCCACTTTACCGGTCACCGTTTATGTCTCGCCCTACTTGACTCATGATCAGTTTCCAACAGAATGGTGGAAATTATATGTTTGACATTATCTTGCTATTAAATTAAAATATTATTATTATTATTATTATTATTATTATTATTAGCACCGCGTCTTACTACACGTGCGGGTTATACGCACTTACGCTAATGTGCAATGGTAGGGTGATTGTGAGATGAAATGGAGGACCTACAGTTTAACGTGGAATCCGAACCACGGTGGAGGCCTGGCATTCCACACATTCACAAGATGTCTTGTCAGAGGGGAAGGAAGGGTTTGGTAATCAGATACATCTGTGGCGGGACCGAGGATTGAACCCCAGACCCCAGCAAAGAAGTCCGACACCTTAAACCTAGACCACCAGGTCACCTCTTCTATTAAATTATAAAACAAATATATTCCTCTTCTTTACCTTCATTAAAATAACTCAAATTGTGTAAACGGTTTGGGGCAATAAGTTCAGTTTTCAAATAGTTTCACTAAGCGCACAACTTACTAACTAGCTTAGATTAAGATAGCAAAATTGCCTCTATACACACCCATATTTAAGAGAGATAACAACTATTGTATTCGAGCAAGAGGAAGAACCTTTACTTATTTACATTACAGACACCAAGTGGATTCGAACAAAGCCCCCAATATTTGTGGGCATCGTGCAGATAAAATAGTTGTCAAGAAGCGCCTGAGAGCTTATATTGGACATTAAACTAGCCTTTTAAATACCCACAACCGGTTAAGTAATTTCTGGGTGTTGACCGACATTTTCCACTTTAATGTATCACTATTTAATGTTATACTTTTACACGTCAATGAATCACTATTTAGTGTTATCCTTTTCCACTTCAATTACTGTTTAGTGTTGTCCTTTTATTGTTAAAAAACTGCTTGAGGTCACTATTTAGTTTGGACCTTTTCTAATTTCAAGACAGTTAAGGATAGCTATTTGGTGTTGTACTTTTCCACTTTAATGGATCACTTTTTAGTTTTGTCCTTTAACCCTTCAATTAAAGTTTAGGACCAGTCCTTAGTGATGTTCTTTTCCATTTCAACTATTGTCAAGGTTTACTGTTAGTCTTGACAAATTCCATCTCAAAGATTGCTCGTAGTTATTATTTCTAAGACAATATAATGACATTTTAAAAACATTATTCAAAATTGTATATGTCAGATTTAAACAGCTGTGTATAATTTGGCCAAAAGACAACATGCTAACTTTGAAGAATAATTTTACGTTTATTTTTATATTACTATACATTATCATAAATGTTATTTATGCTTATAGAGATACAATTAGTCCAGAATCAATTTTAATCGAGAGGTTCTGAGAGTTGTGACCGTAATTTTGAGTAACGAGGTTTTTGACATATTTTATGTTGATACAAAATTAAAATCTATATAAAATAGTAACTAGTACTGTCTAAGTATAAAGTGTATGTATGTGAATAAGTTAAATGATTGTATAATGTAAATGTAAACCTATTATTAATAACACAGTAGTGTGAATTTATATATTGATATATAATAGTTACACGCATTTCGGTTGAAGAAAAAGGATGTCCAAACAAAAAAAAAATGAGGGTGATCCATGCAAGACAAAATTCAAGATCATTTTAGTTTCGCCACATGGGAGTCCGAAGGTCACCGACTGGGAGGTTGAGTAAAAAGTACAGGTTAGTGTAATTTTCAAATTTTTTTTGCGTTTATCAGGACATATCAGCAATAATACCGAATACTTTTAAACAAGGATTTAAGTGTAGGAGCGTTTGGATGTCAAAGTTAGCGTCATCAGAAGTTATAAATAGGTCCGAGGAAAGGGTTATTCTAGCTGTTCCTGTTGCTACTCTAAAGAGGGCAGACGCTCCAATAGGATAGTGCCAAGCGATCTTTTAACTCTCTATTTTTCACTATTGATTTTATCAAGGATACTTTCGGCCTCTTAGTCTGTGGCGATTTGTTTAAAGGTTTCTTTAGTCACCGTATTAGTATCAGACTAGTTTCTATTCATTATTCACAACGAAATAAATATCCACCATACGATCACATTCAATTTCATTTGCCTTTCTAACTCCAAGTAAAGTAACCCCAATTACAGTAATGACGGCCACAGAACAAATTGACTAAACAATATCAACATAATAGTAGGGAAAAGGAGTGTTAAAATAATGATAGCCGAAAATGTATTTTGTGCCTTAAAAATTAATAAAAGGCACGATTATCAAACTTTATTTTGTTTGTTAAAGATAAAATTAAAACTTATTGGTATCCTACCCAACGTGTAGGACCATAATAAAATCTTATTTACTTAAAACTAACTATTCTAGTGTTATTTGTTAGGGTGTTTATAAGTAAAATTGCGCCCGGGAATACTGCGCCATCCCATGAATCATCACACTAATAGGCGAGAAAAGTACACTCACACGACCTTGTCTGTCTCACCTAAATAATTTTAATAAGGTCGTGTGGGCGCATTTTTATCACTTCCCTTACGACCTTACCACTTTCAACGACGTTGATCGGTTAATCGCATCCTTTTGTTTAGGAGGGTGGGTATTTCAAATCGACTCATCGCACATCATGAGGTCTTGAAGAGATCAAAGTACATCGATCTATCTCACGTTAGGCTAGGTCAGGTTAGGCTGGGTTATGTTTTTCAATGAAATAAGAATTAATGTGTATCTGTAAGCATTTGAAGTGAACGTATAAATTGAAGTTACCAAACTAATTATTGACGACCCTTTATTCCATTTTTTTGAATCTAGACTAAACTCTTCAAACACTTTGTTAGGTCCTTGGGCGTACTTGTTTTGTAAGTGTGTAAAACGATATGTGGGGCACACTTTTCCCGCCTAATGGTGTGATGATTGATAGGAGGGCGCAATTTTCACCTTTTTTTTTCTGGTAAAGCGTATTTTTCCCAGGCGCAATTTTCCCTAATCCTTTATAACAACCAGAGGTTATTCTATTCGATACTGAGACTGCTTTTATAGATATTCTCGAATCACCAAGAATACTGCTTTGACACCACGTGAAGACTAAGAAAAAAAAAATTGTACTACACAATTGTACACATTTTCTCGTATTGTTTACGAGTATTTTAGTTCGGAACAAAATGTTCATAAAATAGGTTTTTCAGTAAACTACTTTAATTAAGTTTTTCTTAGAAAATTAAGCCTAGCATCTTATTAATCATAATAAACACGCTTTATATATTATAGAGTTTAATAAAATTGTCAGGCCATTAAAAAATCAAATTTCAAAAATTCTCTATTCGTAGACAACCCTCAAATTATTTATATTTGTAAAAATAAAAATAGATTATTATTGATCATGAACAACAATTCTCAGATAACTAATTTTTGCTGGATCTTAAAACCCAACCAAAAATTTCAATTAAAATAAAATCTTTCATAAGTGAATTTTCCCCCGATAAAGAAGCATAGACCTACAGTTTTAGTTGAAATGTCAAACACTCTTTAAATATCAACTTAAAACAAAATTCTTTGAACCATTTTCTAAACATTAAAAATGGACAAAAACCCCTCGTCAGTAAACTTACATATAACGAATTTTTACCCCAAACCCAGGTACACAGTGTTATTTGACAGGTAAAACACTTCCTAGAGACCCGTTTTAAACAAAATCGTTTAGACATGATTGAAATAGGCCTATACGGAACTAATAAATAATCACTCATCAGAAAACTATCTTTAATTTGAGGGTAGGGTCAAAATCAGACCCGAGTTATAGAATTTAAATATCAAATTTGAACAAAATCCACTAAACGGTTTAGGACTTGTGGCCAGGTACAAACAAGCAGACAGCGAGATGGGCAGAAATGTAAAAGCAAAATATTTGTGTTTGTGTTAACATAAAACGTAAAGACTCACCATTATCTCGAGATAAATTCTTTCTCACGATACAAATACTTGCCCTTGATATGAGGAAGTAAAAAACACTGAAATCCAATCCGACAAAATCTATCTAAAGTACATACAACAGCCGAGTTTACTTGGATGACAGCTCACAAAGTTACCATAAATAGTCCCTAATGTATCCATAAGCTAACGCGCTAGTTTCGTGTTGATCTATACTGCCGAGGAAGGGGAGATCGAGGCTCGAGCCTAGGTCGAATGAATTTGTTTTCCACTCTCTCTCTCCATGTGAATGCGGGTTCACTTCCTCTATATTCAACTTTCCCAATTCCTAACTAGTACTTAAGAGTATAACCCGAACGGATAGTAAGACACGGTGCATAAAAAAAAGTGCGTTGAACAAACAATTGAATAAAGCGTCTAAATTGAAAATGTAGTTAACATTTCGACACCCGAATCGGTGGGCACGCGGACTAACCGCCAAGTTCATCTAATCTGGTTCACTAATGAGGGGGATTTTAAGGTTCGAATCCTGACCAATTTTACTGAGGGTTATTTTCCTTTAATTTTTCTTCCTCAAAAAATGTGGGAACATTTTCTATAAATTCAACCTCCTCGTCTCTTAACATATAACAATCAAAAATACGTCCAACCTGAACGGTTTGTAAGTTATGAAGGTAATCCTAATAAAGTTTGGCACGACGGTGACCTGATTCGGTGGCCGCATGGTCTAAGTCGTTACTCTCGCAGTGGACTATACGGGGGATCAAAGTTCAAATCCAAGTCGTGTGTACTGAGGGGCTTTTTCCCCCAAATGGTTTTTTACTTTTCATCCATGAAAATGCCGGTACACTTCCTCTAAATAAATATAGCCTTCCTCACGGTTAGTAAAACGAGGCGATAAGAAAAAATAAAACCAACAGCTCGACACAAGTCCTTAAAAGAAGGTCCACGGACTTTAAATTAAATTCGGCAAGCGGGAACTTTTTCCAAACGATACTTGGATGAATGACGACGACCTAAAATAAACATGAAAAATACCACACGCCCACAATGAAGAAACGTCGAAAACTGACCCTTAGTGCAATGGCCCTACGAAAAGAGATCAGGACGTTTTAGCAAGCGTCCTTTATTAGAGTTCCCCCCTTCCCTTCTACACCTAACCAAAATCCTGGGTCCACATGTCACGCAACCTGACCTATGTGGACACGTCATATACTCAGTGATCTTTTCAAACAAAGAAAACGTGTTCCCGGGTCGGTGATTAAACTAACAAACTTGTACATAACTAACAATTTTACTATATACAAACATTGATTATAATGCTGTAGTTTCTAAAACAATTTTATTCCCACTTCACTGGCCGTGGTTCTTAGCCTGGGGGGCGCACCCCCCTGGGGAGGCGTAAAGCACTTTCCAAGGGGGCGTGGGACAATTAGGAAATTATGTTAAAATCAGCTAAGAATTAAAGTCATTATTTATTTCAATTCATTATCCAAAGTAAGATTTTTTTTCTTGAAATATTGGCAACGCTGCCTACCAGTTGTAAGACCCAATATTCAAAAAATCATTAAAACCAAATTCTGTCAACCATCACATTAAATTTCAGTCAGTAATATTTGTACCTTTGCTGTCAGTGTTACATTGGTTTTTGTATAAAGAAGTGATTAGAAAACAAGAATTTTAAATATTTGTTTAACAATATCTCAAAGAATATCGGGAAGTGTGGGTATGAGCCTTTGAAAAAAAAAAAGTTGGAGGGGGGTGAGAATTTTATGATCTACCAAGGGGGGCGTCAGCTCAAAAAGGTTGAGAGCCTGGTCTAAAGTGTCACTCTCGTAATAGATTAGATTGCCGTTGACGAAGGGAGTTAGGGGTCTGAATTCCGGTCGGATGCATGAGTGTGTTTTTTCCTAAATGGTTTCCCAGCATCCCTCAGTGAAAATACAAGTACAATTTAAATGTCCTCATTCCTATCCTACCAATGTAAATATGCAGATAAAATATGTATAATCAAGTCAAATTATTTGTTATTATTACAGATATACAGAATACCAGCTCATTGCGTCTTGAGGCATTTAACCACCTCCAGGTTTAAACCACTGCATTAACTTAATAATTTTCTACTTTACTATCGATGCATCGAAAAATTGCTTTCTAGTTATATAAAAAAAAGACTCGCTTTGCTCTTTGTGGGCTCCGCCCTTAAACCCCCAGTTAGTGTAACTAATGTATTTCCAGCGTTGTTTTGAACGTCGATTTATTTTTACAATTTTACGATCCTAGCTGTCCCATAAGTGTGTCAAGATGTGTGGAAAATGTACAAAATTTACCTAAAAAAAAAAAATCTAGCTCTGATGCAATCCGTTTGTTTATAGATCTTACCGTTTAGACACGAGAGGCCTCCAAATAAAGGTCCGCACCGACTTTAAAGTTGCTCCGCCAATTTGAATTTATTTCGGGGGTTAAAAATTGAATTTAACTTTTTGGAATTTTACCATCGGCTACAGGCTATATAAGCTATAAGTGTGCCAAATTTCAAGCTTCTAGCTCATCTGGAAGTGGGTAAACATTAATGTCTGTGAGAGAGTGAGTGAGTTAGTCAGCCATGTTGCTTTATAGTATAGTGATGATGAATGATTCAGATAAATCTATTATTCCATTGAAAACGCCCATCCCTGGTTATTATTATTTAGCACCGCGTCTTACTACCATTGCTGGCTATACGCTTAAGCACTTATTATGGCAGTGGGTTAGCAATTAAGGTTGAATTTAGAATAAGTGAACCCGCGTTTGTGTGGAGGGAGAGTGGAAAACCACTCCCAGTTTACCCGACCGAGATTCTAACCTCGATCTTCCTGTACCTCGGCATTCCAGCTCAACACGAAACTAGCGCGTTAACTAACTACACCACTGGGATGGGTCCATCCCTTGTAAACATAATTTCTCTATTTATTTTTTTACAAATTTATAGTTATTTAAAGTAAATAAATACTAACAATAAGTTTGTTTATGTATTGACGTAAGAGAAATATTTTTAACTAATATTTCTTCATAAACTATTTTATATCTAACTAAAATTATGTATTTATAATATTGATATATTTATGAGCTCATAAAAGAATATGTAAAAAGTATTTATTTAAATCCTTTGATAAAAATATCATAAATTTAGATCAGCACGATCTAGCGGAGTAATTGTTAACTAAGAAAAGGGGTTCGCTGTAAGTGTTACATTGTGTTAAAAGTATAATTTTGTGTGTATACAGTAGTCATTTATTGTAAATAAGCCTAGTTTATTAAAACAAAATTAAGGGTGACCTGGTGTGTCTAGGGGTAAGGTGTCAGACTTCTGTGCTGGCGGCCGGGGTTCAATCCTCGGTCCCGGCACAGATTCATCTGATTACCAAACCCCTCCTTTACCTCTGACAAGACATCTTGTGAATGTGGGGAGTGCCAGGCCTCCACCGTGGTTCGGATTCCACGCTAAACTGACTGTAGGTCCTTTATTTCATCTCACAATCACTCCTATCATTACACATTAGCGTATGTGCGTATAACCCGAACGGGTAGTAAGACGCGGTGCTAATAATAATAATAATAATAATAATAGCAGTTTGAACCGTTCTTCCGATATCAAATTAGAACGTTCAATATCAGCCTGCGCCGTTTTTTGATGGTTTTTAAATTATTTTTAACACCAAATTTTAATATCCATTCGGGTTACACGCGGTTTTTTGAATATAGTTCTTTGTTGTAGGCTACAATCCTAAGCAAGCTATGGCAACCACAAAACAATCACGGTAATTAATAGGTCTAAAAATGCGTATAGTATAAACTTGTTCGCGTGGGCTAATGCATTACTTTCACAATAAAAATATATTATATATACATATATTACATAGCAGACAAGGTAATATTTGGTCTTCATATATATATATATGTATATATATATACACACACACAAGGTAAAATATTACCTTGTCTGAGTGCACAAACAAACGCAACCAATTAACAGCGCCATCTTTACCTATTCACAACATAAAAGGTAAACAAACTAATAAGATGTTACATAAATAATTTGAAAAAAAAATAGCATAAATAATATACTGAAATAGAAATATATCGTATTTCTTCAATTATAAAACTCTATCAATTGTAAGACGCACCTTAATTTGTGATTACCAACAGAAAAAAAGCTTTAATTCTAACGGGGGGGAAAAGTCTCAAAATACCCTCTAGCTAGTTTATTACAAAATTCAATTTACTAACAACAATAGTACCTTATTCCTCTGTAGGAGTGTTATTCATCACTTCCTTCTGAATCAACCAGTCGGATTCTTCTAAGCCGTCCATATCTGAATCAGAATCATTATCTTCTGAGCCATCAAAAGAGTTGGTCGAAAAATAAATGCAATTTTAAGAGGCATCCCGGAGGTTTTAGAGACGTTTAAATGAGGGGAAAAAAGTGCAGAGTCAAATAGATACGTTATTGAATACTAAGCAGCAAGGCATCATGGTTCACCGAGCTAGTCGCCAAAATAAGTTTAATTTAATTGTTATGTCACTGCTATAGACTTTCTACCATATCGATATATTTTTATTAGCCATTTCTCATCCCCTAGCATTAAAATTAAGGCTTTCCAGTTTTTATGTTTATTGTGGGGTTGTCTCATTACGAACTTTGCAAATTTAAATTTTATTCCATGCTAAAATGAATATTCCATAATAATTTTGAAAATATTTATAGTTACTAAACCTCCTTTACCCTCCCTCAGATCACCTGACTGAGATTCGAACCTCGTTCTCCCAGTTATCGGCAGTTTGGTCTACTGCGAGATTAACGTGTTAGATAGACCATGCGACCACCGAAGCCGGTTAGTTTCAATTTAGTGCAAAAACATTGATTTTAACCTACGTGGTTGGTGTAGAGATGTTCCATCCTCCCCGCAAACGTCGGTGTAGTTTCTATAAATTAGCCTCTCTCCCTATTCATCTTAGATCAAGTTAAGGTTCTCGTAAATGTGGGTTGGCCGCGTCTGTCTTTCAAGAACTCTACTAAGGCCACCAATGCTACACACCTGTTATGCGGGTGGAGTATTCTTTAGCACAAGGCGTTTCCATTTTCTGTATGATAAGGAGAAGAGCTACCAGGCTACCACCGTTTGTGGATAACATTTCCCCTTGTGGTTTATTTAAGGTCCGAAAATATTCGATCAAACACTCCAGAAATAAAGTATGTGTAAAACCCGGGTGGTGTTATTCGTTGTCAATAGGAGAACAAACGGGTAGGAGGAAAATACAAATCCCATTAAAATTTATTGTGTTTTAACTTACATCATTTGATTCACTCACAAATATCCATTCTACGCTCCAATAGCAGTTACCTTTCGTTTCCCGAGCATTTAAGTCTTAATGATTGACCAAAATACGTGGCTCTTGTGAATTTTCAGAGTAGGAAAATTTGACTTTTAAATTATGTTTACAAGTCTATATTATATAGGCTCATAGATAATAGTGTTGTATTATTCCAGTAAACACCAATTATTCATTATTATAAAAAGTTCTATAGCTATTAAACTTGCGCAACATCTGATTAGCATTAAATCAGCTAGCTGTATGAAGAGAAGCTTTCTTGCTTTTATAGCCTTTAAAATATTTAAGTAATATTTTTTTCAAAGGAGAAATAAACAATTAAAGGCCTTACTGGTGTGACATAGTTAAGTAACTTATATTAATGTGACACGTTAATTTATAAAAAAAAATTACATTAAGACAGTTTTAGGCTTACTGTACAATTCAGTAATCTTAAAAATTTTATGTAATCAAATAAAAGATTTTCAATCTATTGAAATTATACAACAAATTGAAACCATTAAGTGAATTAGTAAAAAAAAAAACTAAACATTGTTTATAATATAAGTAGTCGGTTCATTATATTTCTGTATTGTTTGACAGTTGAAAATGTAGGCCTACGATAAAAAAGTTTCACTATCCAAATGGTTTGTAACTTTAAAATTTGGTGAAGTGATAGATAACTTTTAACAACATCTGTCAAGGTTGGACGGGAGCCCGAATTTTTGGCCAAAATAAATAGTTTCTCTTAGTATATAAAATGAATTTAAATTAGTTTAAAATGACAATAAGAAACAAGAATCGAACCCAGGAACTTTGGATTAGCAAGGTCTGCCACTGAGCGATCCAGGTCATTCTTCATTTATGTCTAAGAAGGGGTGGATAGTGGGGAAGGGGACGGGGTACGCGAGGAAAGGCCAGTGTTTTAAAAGTTCTTAGAGAAAAAGATTTTGTTTTGACAAAATAAATCAAATATTGCTCCAGTACAAACGGAGTGTTTAATTTTCTTCCCATGGTGATATCAACAGTTGTTGAATATCTGTCATGAGCATAGAGACATTAGATGAGAAACTATTTTAAATGAAGTTAGAAAGTTGTCATTAAATTCCAGGACAACCTTGACAAATTAATATTAAAGAGCTGTTGAGGCACCATGAACAAAATTAAACTCTATTAACTCTATTTGTCTTATTTTGACAATTTTTTTTATATAAAAACTGCAAAAACAGTGAGCTTTTCTTCCATAGCCTTTCTCCCTCCCTTAAGGCTGAGTCTGTTATGGACGTGTAAAAATCGTCAGCTACATATGAGCGACTCATAGTATCGCGAGCCATCAGATACCACAACCACCCGTGATTCGAGTGACCGTTTAAGTTACTACACAAGATTGTAATTAAAGCGAATTTCGATTAAAATCAACAAACTAGTTTCCAACAACTGTAACTACAGAACTGCGCGTATGGTGTAGATCACAATAACCACATTTTAAATAATTTAAATTAACTAATATGTGTTCTTACCCATTTCTATGGCTGCACGGTCTAAGGCGTCACTCTCGCAATAGACTTGACTGCCAATGACGGGAGACCGGGGTTCGAATCCCGGTCAGTTGTGCTGAGGATAGTTTTCCCTAAATTGTTTTATACTCTTCATCCAAGCAAACGCTGGTACATTTCCTCTAAATTCAGCCTTACTCATCCCTGACACATTAGAGTAATTAGTACATATTATGTGTATAAGGTGAACGAGTAGTAAGAAGCGATGCTAACCAAATAATATTGTGGTTTACGCCATATGGACATTCCCTTAGTTACAACTGTTTACCCGCCTCGGTGGCGTAGTTGGCTAACGCGCTTGTCGTGTTGAGTTCAACCGCTGAGGACGGGGAGATCGAGGTTAGAATCTCGGTCGGGTGAACTGGGGGTGGTTTTTCCTAAATTGTTTTCCACTCTCCCTCCACGCAAATGCGGGTTCACTTCCTCTATTTCAACCTTCCAAATTCCTAGCCCATTTGAGTAATTATTACTTAAAGCGTATAACCCGAACGGGTAGTAAGACGCGGTGCTAAATATTATATTATTATTATATTAATTACAACTATTTGCAGCTTGTGTGTTGATATTCGTAGATAAGACTCAAATAGCCGAAGCTATTATTTATGCTATTTCGGCTATTTGATTATTAAATATGCAAGCCCGTACAATTATAATAATTGTACAAGTGGCAGCATTAAGCCAACTACTGAGTCGAAGGTGGCTGCGTTATCTGATAGCTAGTGATCTTAATAAAATCACACATTTGTAGCCGACGATTTCCACACGTCCATCATGGACTCTGCCTTAAAATATGAGTGGAGAATGACCCTGGGCACGGGACGACTCCTGGATAACTCAGTGGTAAGAAGAGCATTGGTATACTAAGCCAAAGGTCCAGGTGTCGTTTTTCAATTTTCAGAATATTCGTGAAAAAGTTTGGTTTAATTTTGAACACAGATTAACCTCAACATGTCTTGAATATTTGTCGTGAGCATCGCATAATTTGAACATGGCTTGCTTAGAGCTAAAAAGGCCGACTGCCACAATATTTATGAAGAAAAATACCTCAAGAACGGTTGATATCACCATATGTAAAAAAATAAACTAAACAAATATAAAAATATTTTATTAATTTTGGTGGAAAAGGTGTTTTTTTGTTGTTATAAAAGTGAAAACAAATACTGACCTTAACTCGCGTACCCTTACATCGCTCTTTAAATAGGAAAAGCATTTGCAAAGTGGAGGGATACGATTATGTTTAATAATATCATTTCTGATGTTATAAAAAGACAAAATCACCTTGAGCCAATCGATTCTAATCGTTATTAGTGATTTCGGTAGGGAGAACAGTAGAAGTTAGTTACTAAAGTTACTAAAACAATGTTAATATATTCATAAATAAAGTCATGCCATCTTCAATTGTCATTTTTTATGGATATTATAAATACCCAATGAATACCACAAATAACATTGTAAAATGTCATCAATGTTGGCCGCAAATAAATGTGCTTGAACTTTCTCTAATGTTCTTCCAGCCAAAATCAGGCTATAGTTACATAGTATACAAATACATTATTTATTTGCCAAAAAATCTGTGAAAAACATTTACTTTAAATGATTTATGTAATTTATTTCACCACTTTCAATAAACATTATAAATATTGTGAAACAACAAAGTTAATACTAGGGGCAAGGTGTCGGACTTCTGTGCTGGGGGTCCGGGCTTCAATCCCTGGTCCCGGCACAGATTTATCTGATTATCAAACCCTTCCTTCACCTCTGACAAGACATCTTGTGAATGTGGGGAATGCCAGGCCTCCACCGTGGTTCGGATTCCACGTTAAACTGTAGGTCCTCCATTTCATCTCACAATCACCCTACCGTCACACATTAATGTAAGCGTGTATAACCCGAACGGGTAGTAAGACGCGGTGCTAATAATAATAATAATAATAACCAAGTTAATATATCACAACATTAAAAAAATATATGAATTTTCTAAACACACACAGTCGTCTCAGAACTTGAAAATACATCGGACAGAATAAAATAAATGCAACATTATCTAAAAAAAAACCTCACTTATATTAGGTCTATCTCTGGCAAATAAGGTGCGTGGAAGGGAGACTATAGGTGAGAGAGGGGGGAGTGGGAAGGAGCACCTCTCCCCCCCTGATAACCCAATATTACGCCAACCTCGAGACTACCCCTGATCAGAAACCGGAGGATAACCAACAGGGTTGTTCGTATGACGCCTTCCCCCCCCCCCTCCATAGCCACAGACAAGCTGGAGCCCTGGCACCCTCCTGCATCATCTGCAATCTACCCCTCATTGAGTCAATGCCGCGCGATCAATTCACTCCGGAACAGTCCACGCTACTGCAGCGCTAACATCGACCGCTTCATCTTGCTTGACATTAAGTCCCATGGCTTCTTTGGTGCTGATTGACAGCTCACAGCTGACTTCTGACCGTCAACATTTAGGTATATACCTACATTTTGACTCTCAGAAGTGACAGCTGCTAAACACTTGTTTTTTAGATCATATGCTTCGGCGTAGGGATACATAATTTGGTCTGGTAACTTTTCAAAGCCGTCAGCTGTCAGTCAGCACCAAAGAAGCCATGAGGCTACTGTATTTAGGCTATGACCAGGCGTGTAAGTGGGTCAGGCACTGCTTTTCTTGGAAAAAATATTAAAATAATTATTTTTTTAGTAAAGTTACAGACTATGCAATTCTAAGTTAACTAACTGATCTTAAATCAATATTATGTTAAAACTTTTTTTTCGTACTATAAATTCAATAAATTCAATAAATTCTAATGAAATCTACTGTGCTCTATTCGATTTCTTAGAATTTTAGGGGAAGTGTGCTAAGTACGTTTATGCCTTAGTAACCATTAAAAAAATTCTCCAAATAGCTCCTATACGCATTTATGTTAGTGAATTTTTTTTTTGCCTGCTGTGGTTGGAGGGGAGCGCACCCCTCAAGCCCCCCCTTCAACTTAAGGGTGGGTTTACGGCCTTGCGTTCCAGCACCGCTAAATTTACGACTACACCACTGGCTTATGACATAAGTATGGTCAAATATCGTACATCTGGGCTACAACACTCGTAGCCCAACAGAGGAGAGATCAGCCAATACAAATGTACCCTTGTCCATGGGGATGACCGAATGTACTAATCGTACATCCTTTCCTTGGAGGCTCTTTCCATGTCCCAATGAGACGAGGAGATGATGATAGTGAGTATGAGGGTGTAGAACCAGTGGAAACACTTAAACCCAACTTTAGCCTAATAAGCCAAACCCTGGAGAGCATTGGGGTAATTCTCCTTTCGGGAAAAATACCCAAGGTACCAGCCAGTAATCGAGCTAGGACCCCTAGACTCAGAGCCAGGTGCACTGACCACTATACCACGGGGCCGGTTATGACATAGATGAGTAGGCCTGGTTACAAAATCTCAACTATCATTATTTTACAGGTATTGCTCACACATTGTGTCCAAAGTGATAGCTACAGAGTACATATCACATGATTTGACGCAAGCATATAATTAAACTGCTTTAGTAGCTTTTATAACTGTTATATTATTCACGGTTCTTCCTACCAGAATCCTGCTACTGTATAAGTATGTAGCCTATATTATCATACCATAAAGTTATAATAGCCAAATAATACCAACCAATAATGGCAACAGGTTTAAACGTGCAGTAATTTTAGTTGTGTTGTTTTTTGTAACTAGTTTGTTTACTGCTAGCTGATACAACACTGTATTTATAACATTCATGGATATACGTTTAAAGGACAAGCGGTTCACCGCGTCTTACTAACCGTTCAGGTTATACGCTTATGTACATATTAAGCTAATGAGTTAGGGATGAGGAAGGTTGAATTTATAAAAAGTGTATCCGGATTTGGGCGGAGTAGTAGTGGACAACCATTTTGGAAAAAAACCTCAGTACACCCAACCGGGATTCAAACCCGTTAGACAATGCGTCCATCGAAGCAGGTAGCACAGGAGTTAAAAATAAAAATACTTCATTTCCTGTTAGATTTAGGTAAACTATTTGTCAGAATTTTTCGACACAGTTTCATTTTTTATATCCTTAACAAACGGCACCACACAAAAAAAGTGTTTATTATATTGGTATTAAGATAAGCTAAGATTTTTAAAAATGGGAAATTTATTATTTATTCATCTTATAGATTTAAAATTATTTTATTTTTATTTATTTTTAGCACCACCATGTCTTACTACCCGTTCGGATTATACGACTATGTAAGTTACTAGTTATACTAATGGCTTAAGAATTAGGACGGTTTAATTTAGATTAAGTGCACCCGCATTTGCGTGGAACGAGAGTAGAACACCATTTAGGTAAAAAAAAACTCAATGCACCCAACAAGGATCGAACCCCAATCTCCCCGTCTTCGGCAGTTCCTTTTGTTGTTCTCATACAAACAAACAAATTATATATTTACAAATTTTTAAAATACTTTTTTATCTTATATAATCTTTTAGAATGTTTTATAAAATGATAATTGTTATTTCCCAGAGCGATGTTTTCCTAATTGGTAGTACACGGTGATGACGAGATCAATGCAGCGACGCGCAGGCCGCCTGCGCAATACGTCTCGGAAGCGACGTAATACCAACCCTCCTCTTCCTCTAACCCTCCCCCCCTCCCCCCACCTGCTGCAGTTAGAGAGACACTATCGTAGTCACGTGATCAACATAGAGTTTGTTTTTATTTTTAAACTAAAGGAATCGCTTCACCAGTGTCACCAATTGTACGATAGGAAGCGTCTTATCTGACAGTTGTAAAAAAATTACTATATAGATATACTTTCACGTCAAGTCACGTGATCCACAGCTGCCATTTTCAAGAGTTAGCATCAAGACCTATAAAATAGTACGTATGGTAAAATGTTATCAATTTTGGACGCAAGAAAAATGTGTTTGTCTTATCAAAAGCAGTGGTTCCCAATTACCTACAAGTCAAGGACACACCTCCCCTCCCAAGAGGCTCTTTGNCCCCCCCCCCCCCGTTTTTTATAATCGTAGAGTCTTATCTATTCTATGTATAGAAAATAGCACCTCCGTCCCCCCATTTTAATAATTAATTCAAGAAAACTTACAAAACCGGGAATGTGGCACAGAAAATCCGAGTCGAATATGTTTTTTACAGACTTTTATTTTTAAACTAAATATAGTTGTAATAATAATGAATATAGTAGGCCTAGTAATAGTTAAAACAAAAAGGGTTGGTTAGGCCTACATGAAAATGTATTAATTCTGAAAAAGAATCAAATATCTAAAGCTATTATATTTGTTTTAGTTAGGATTTACTCGCATCTAGATATCATATTCTGAAAATTGAAAAATGACACCTGGACTCGGGAATCTAACCCAGGACCTTTGGCTCAATACGCCAATACTCTAACCACTAAGCTATCCAGGGATTGTCCCATGCCCAGGGTAATTTTTCGTTCATATTTTAAGGCAGAGTCTGTGATGGACATGCTGAAATCGTTGGCTACAAATGTGTGATTTTATTAAGATCACGAGCTATCAGATATCGCAGCCCCCTTCGACTCTGTAGTTGGCTTAATACTGCCACTTGTACAATTATTATAATTACACACTTACATTATAAAATCACACTCATCACACCTTAATCACACATTGAGCGTTCGTCATATCAGGCCCAACTCAGCTCCCGGCTCGTGCGAGGTTTGAGAGTAAAAGTGAAAATAAAAGACCAAGTTATGCCAGAAATGTGTGCTGTTCATTTGTATTTGAATGATTACTCGAAATTTTCCAAGGAGACGATGGGGGACAAAGTGACAAAGTTTCTTATTAATAACTACAGTAAATTCCTATTGTGAAAGAATTAAGATTTGTGTACATTCCCTATATGTTAAGTCAATCTAAAATGGTCAAAAACGATATTTTCAATGCAGTTTTTATCCAAATATAATTTAATATTTCAACAATGTTCCGGATTAGGAATTCTTATTAACTCTTTATCTCCATAGTGTTTAATCATAAATGATCCACGTGCAATATTGTTCGTGTAAATATACAACTTCTAGCCGATTGTATCACTGAGTTGATTGGCATGTGAACGCTCTAACGCACACAGTCAATCCTAAGACTGACTGACAGAGTTACTGATCATGTAGGGGCCCTAAACGTAATATACTACTGTGGTTTTTTGCCTACCTTCATAGATGAAAGCAGTGTTAAATTTCATTTAAAGGTTAGTGAAAATAAAGATGTGTAAGAGCATAATTATATTAAGGCTTATTCTGGCAGGAGGTTAACCCACGCTTGTACATTTCCTTGGAAGTCAAGAGTATTGGGTTGCCATCCTGTTGACGAGCGAGCAAGGTGCGACAGATGGACCTTCCTGGCTGGTGAAACTCGAGATCAGCAAGTTTGTGTGTGAGAATAACACATGGTTGTTGAATGTTGGAAGCCATGCTGAGTACATGTGTGGCGGTATCTAGCACGTCTGAGGAAATTACGATATAAAATGTTATCTGGTGGCTCACCCCACCGGAGTGTTGATCGCGGGTCTATAGATAGGCTGTGAGACCGTTATCGTACCTGCTCCCTCGTCACGGGAGGTCTAACCAGTGACTCATGTAGTAGTTTAGCATCTGACTAGATTATTAAATATATCTGATTGGACTAGCTCGCAAGTCTCACTCCCCACGAACCATCCATCCCAACCCCTATCGCTCGAGGTCCATCCTAACCATGTAAGTCCCTAAGGTGCCCCGGTAGTGCTGTAATAGGGTTGGCTAATGGGCACACAGATAAAACCAGTGACCTTACACAGTTTTGTCAAAAGTAGGATAGAGACGTTTAGATGTCAGACTTTCTCCTTCAGGTTCACGCACCCTAAAGTTAAGAATAGATGCTTTGGACCAATTGATCTTAAATTTTTATACCCCCCACCCCAAACATCCAAAGGTGGAGAAAGCATACTCTTGTACAATTAAATGTACCTGATTAGCGAAGCTTGGTAGATTGAAATGATCAACACGTTATGGATATAGCCACACACGTCCATCAGAGACTCTGCCTTAAACTATAGGTGAAAAAATGACCCTCAGCACGAGACGAATCCTAGATTGCTCAGTGGCAAAGCATTGGCAAGTTAAACCAAAGTTTCTTCTAAACATAATCCTAATTTATTCGGAACGACATGACGCAAGGGGGGAGGATTAGGAGGGAGAGGGTACGAATCGGATAAACAAGTTTTTCGCCACGTGTTCAGCTGTTCTGGTTGGAAAACAAACGGCAACTAAGATAAAAAAAATAGACATCTGGGAGATTAAAACACTCTTCTTTTTTTAAAGAAAAATTATTCTAGCCCGGGTGACAAATGAGAATGTTTGTTAAGTCCCAAGATTTCAGCCAAGTTCCTCATACTTTACGAGGAAAACACAGACTTTTCATCTTCTCAACTGGGGTCAACGATGCCAAATTTTGTGCGTCTTGATATTTTGTTCTGTTTTTCACATGACAAGGTGCATAGAAGAGATTCAAAGCAGACTTGGAAGACTGCTTCAATACTGGCAGAAGGTTCCTACTAAATAAGTCACTATTCATGCCTCACGACTGTGTGATCTGAACATAATGCTCATATGTTTGTTTAATTTGTCTATGACAGGGTGGTCGTATTTCGACAGGATGTTCCATATCCCCCCCCTCTAAGTGGTTTAAGATTCTCCCTTCATGAAAATGCAGGCCTAGATGTACTCTAAATTTTATTTTTATGTTCACCACGCATTTCTATTAATTTTGTTATTAATGTGTTTTCAGGTTATACGCATGTATGATAATTACGCCAATGGGGTAAGTACGAGGAAGGAAACACTTCAAAGGTAATCTAACCGCATTTGCATGTAAGGAGAGTGGGAAACCATTTTAAGAAGGAAAAAGCTCAGTATATCCAACTGAGATTCGAAACCCGATTTCCTTGTCATCAGTAGAACAGTCTAAAATAAAGCTGGGTTTAGACGCTCAAACATTTTGCTATAAAAGAGTTCGCGTAAATTGATTCGAGCAAGCCTTTACCCATCCAGAGGATCAGTTAGATTTGCGTAAATGTTTTCTTGCTTTAGTAGTTTCTAGTTTGTTTGTTTTTTCTCGTAGAAGGTATCGTCTCAGTAGAGGAAAGCTTTTACTAGGTTCCAAATTCACCCAATACAAATTGTTGTAGAAGAGTCAATTTTATCAGTTATCAGTTTGTGTTGTGTAAAGAAGCTAAAACAAAGAAGAAGCTAAAACAATCTAAGAATTGTCGAGGGTGGGCTAAATATTGGCTGGTATAAAGAGAAGAATTTTAACATACTAACTTAATTAATGAATTGCGGGATGAATTACGGGATGATCCCAGATGATTTTCGGAACTATTTGCGTATGGACGAATAAACTTATCTACATACCCCAATCTTATCTCCTGTATATTACTTCTAGCGTATGCGCATGCGCCTGGTTTGTGCAAACCAAAAAAACATGTTTACACGCTCAGTATTTGCGCCCTCAATTAGAAAAGCAAACACGGAGAGATTTATCTCAAAATATATTTTTTTGTTTGCCCCAACTACAAACTATCGTTTTAACGAAACAAATATTTGTGCAAACCACTAGTGTGTGCAAAATAATTGAGCGTGTAAACCAAATATAATACAAGAGTGATTCGGCCCCTGAAGCGGGTCGCGTTTCTATTAATTCCACTAATGTAGTAGGGATGATGACGGAAGAGTTTGAGAAGAAATGTACCCACATTTAAGTGGAGGGAAAGTGTGAAAGACAACCCATTGAGGAAATGAGCCATGACCTCATCGTCACGGGCAAACCAGACTAAATGAGATCGACATTTAGACCACGTGCCCACCGGTGCAGATTAATTTCTACCTTCATCGTCACAAAGAACGGACAAAAATTTGGTTAAGTCTTAATCCAGGAGTAGCAATGATAAAATTACAATAATAACACTAATGGAAAGATATATGAAACCTCAAGATCTAGTTTCTTGTATTCATACGTCAAATCACATATATATGCTTAGCTCTGTTATGCCAAAATATTAGAACTTATAGGGTGCAAAAAAAAACTATCGCAAAGAATAGACAATGGTTTATAGATTGCGCGAAGGATATTTTGAACACACAACTAAAACAACATAATAGATATAAATTAACTTAAATTTGCGTACATTTATTTAAAAGTTTTTTTTAATATCCTGGGCATTTCCGAGAACACAAGATAATAGTGGACATGGGAACATTCTTACCAAGCCACCTTTTTTTGTTTGAAACCGGTATCTCAATAAGACAATCCAAAAGGTTTCATACCACTTTTATGCAGCCAAAATTTCTACATAGCAAATTACAACTAATTAAGGGTGCTTAAGAATTACATAATTTGTTTTAAAATAAGTTAATACCTAAACAAGGCAACCAAACTAAGAACCTTTTGTATAACACTCTGACAGAACTTAAGTAGGATTTTTCTCTGAAGAGCCTTTTAGAAAATACTGACGTATATTTTTGCGGTCAGTATTGATAACTTTTATAAGTAATGATTATATCTATCAATAGTGACAGCTGTAGATCTACCTGAAAGAAGTTCTAGTAACATTTCTCCTTCCTTTCATATACCCCTACGGTTCTTCCTATGGAAACTGGACTGTATCATTCAGCTGAGGAAGAACAATATCTGTGTAATGGGAGGGAGGAGTCGAATTGCAAAAAAGGAGTCTTTAGAAAGGATCGGCTCCCGAAGTCAAAGGGAGGTTCGAGGACCCTATCCCAACAGGTATTTGGAAATTGGATGTCCCTAAAAGTTATTTGGAGTAGTCAGAGTCTGGAAAATTTTCAAAATTTGGATTTACCTAAAAACTATTCTGAGTGATCTCCCTGTAGCAAATTTTTGAAAATATTATGCTTTTAGGAGCTATTTGGAGTTAGTTGCAAGGCTATCTTACAGCTTCATATTCGAAAATATCAGAGGGCAGTAAAACACATCTCGAGGAGAACAAATTTATTCCTGGTTTCCCAAACCAATGCTCAATAGTACCATTGATTGAATCAATATTGGTTGTGCTCAGTACTTCTCCAAACCTTAGAAAAAAAACACCTTTAGGCTTATAAACCAAGGCGATACGACACAAAGAACAAGTTAGTCTTCAGATAATAGTTCACCAAAAAGCCCCCAGAGAAATTGGAGTCAACAGACAACTTAACAAAATAAACAGTTTGGGAGAAGGGTTATTTTTAGACCTTCACGTAAATTGAATCGTCCTTTGGCATCAGTTTGACCTCTATGTTGAAAAACAAGCCAAAGATGATATAAATCAGCCACGAATAAAACGTCCATCCATCCTAAATAAAAAGACAGATGAAAGGAAAACAATATATATATTTTTTAATGTTTTATTTTGCTTAGTTGATTTTCATCAAAAACCACACACATAATTCACACAGTAATCTTAAAACGGGTGCCAAAACAATAGTATCTAGAATATTTCCTATTTTTCAGGATCCCAAATGTAGGCGGGAAGTTAAGTAACAGTATCTTTGTAGATTTTATAATAAGAATTTGTTTTTAACTAATAAACAAATTATTGTTCGATTAGACAAATTTAATTTAATTTTGCACATATACTAATTGTTTGAAAAGAAAGTGCTTGGCAAGATATTTGGTCCAAAAAGGGATGAATATACTGGGTACTTGAGGGGGTTACACATCACAAGACATTATCAGGCTATTCGAGTCTCGTATATTAGGGTAGGCAGGACAAGAAACGCGAATGGAAGACTCAAGAACAGTGTTCAGGGTGTTTGTTAACTGGCAAACTGGAAAGAGACCCATTGGGGAGACCTAGACGCAGATGGGAGTATAACATTAGAATGGACCTGAGAGAAATAGGCTGTAGTGAGGGTGACTGGATAGAACTAGCTCAAGATAGGGTGTAATGAGATGGACTGGATAGAACTAGCTCAACATAGGGTGTAATGAGATGGATTGGACAGAACTATCTCAAGATAGGGTGTAATGAGATGGACTGGATAGAACTATCTCAAGATAGGGTGTAATGAGATAGACTGGATAGAACTAGCTCAACATAGGGTGTAATGAGATGGATTGGACAGAACTAGCTCAAGATAGGGTGTAATGAGATGGACTGGATAGAACTATCTCAAGATAGGATGTAATGAGGTGGATTGGACAGAATTATCTCAAGATAGGGTGTAATGAAATGGAATGGATAGAACTAGCTCAAGAAAGGGTGTAATGAGATGGACTGGATAGAACTAACTCAAGATAGGGTGTAATGAGATGGACTAGACAGAACTATCTCAAGATAGGGTGTAATGACATGGACTGGATAGAATTAGCTCAAAAGAGGGTGTAATGAGATGGACTGGATAGAATTAGCTCAACATAGGGTGTAATGAGATGGACTGGACAAAACTATCTCAAGATAGGGTGTAATGAGATGGACTGGATAGAATTAGCTCAACATAGGGTGTAATGAGATGGACTGGATAGAATTAGCTCAACATAGGGTGTAATGAGATGGACTGGACAAAACTATCTCAAGATAGGGTGTAATGAGATGGACTGGACAGAACTATCTCAAGATAGGGTGTAATGAGATGGACTGGACAAAACTATCTCAAGATAGGGTGTAATGAGATGGACTGGACAAAACTATCTCAACATAGGGTGTAATGAGATGGACTGGACAGAACTATCTCAAGATAGGGTGTAATGAGATGGACTGGATATAATTAGCTCAACATAGGGTGTAATGAGATGGACTGGACAGAACTATCTCAAGATAGGGTGTAATGAGATGGACTGGATAGAATTATCTCAGAGATAGGGTTAAATGGCGTACTTTAGTATGTGCGGCAATGAAATTTCGAGTTTCTAGTGCCACAGAGTAAATAAGTATAATCTCAGCCGTTTTTGAATATTTCTAATAAGAATCATGGCAGTTGATAGGACCCTTTTCAAATTAAGAAAAATTATATTGTTTAATTCTGTGGAGCCCCCGATAAATATTTAGAAAATTAAACTAAATATTTCTACTTTAAGCAAGGTTTTATTTATTTCAGTCAAAAAAACATTTTTTGTTTAAAAATGCAAAAATACCTTTTAATTCAATACTCTTGTTATATTTACGATGATTATTCAAAAATATATATATCCATAGATTTCCTAACTTCTTCACATAGTAAGATATATATGTTGTCTTTAGATGTACCCAAGCACGTATTTACGCTGATTATTCAAAAAAATATATATCCATAGATTTCCTAACTTCTTCACATAGTAAGATATATATGTTGTCTTTAGATGCACCCAAGCACGTATTTATGATTCAATTGCGGATTGGAATGTGATAAGAAGGGTGAGGGGGGGGGGCGTGGGAAGAGTTGAGGTAAGATACAAAGCACTCACTCATAACTTTATCAACATGGTATGAAAAAGATAGTTATTGTTTTTAAATAAACAATTCTGTACATTTTAGAAACAAGACCGAGTCTTTAGAACGACAAAGTTTCATGGCCCACAGTTTGGGAACCACTGTAATAATTCATATTATTTAGTATTACGCTACCTCACCACTCAATTATAGCACAATTTTACTGCACATTAAATTATTGAAAAGGCAAATTTTAATCAAACAAAGAATTAGTTGAAATTTAGGAAAGTCGGGACCCACGGGCTACATTTCTACTACCTAGGCTATGTGTCTGATTGCCCCAGAACAATTCCAAAAGCTTGTTTTTAAGAACAAAGCGTGGTTTTTTTTCGAGTTCGTAGTTCAAACGGAACAGAACTATACATAGATTTTATTTGGATTAAGATATTAGAATCGAGCACATTTTTATAATATTTACTATGCATTGTTTGTTCATGCAATATAAATAAATTAAAGAAAATTGCTAAAAACAAAACTAAGAGTAGTCATAAAAAAAATTGTGCAAGATTTGATGATACCGAAGGACATATTTTTCTACGATGTTTAAGGTGGGAGTATATGTAACGCCACAGAAAAGGGCAGTGTTTTTGCAGTTTTTATAGCAAAACATTTTTTTGTTGCCATAAGAAATCAAATGTTTCTCCAGTAGAAACATAAGAGTTTGATTTTTTTCACATAGAAATATCAACAGTTGTTTACTATTTGTTAAGGGTGTCTTGGAATGTAATGACAACTTTTTCTCTTGATTTAAAAAAGTTTATCATCTATTGCCGCTAAGGTCATGACAAATATTCAACAACTGTTGATATCACCATGTGAAGAAAATTAAACTTTCTCCTGGACAAATATTTGAAACATTTTAGTAAAAATTGCTATAAAAACTGCCATAACACTTTCACGCATCCCAAACAACCCCCCTTAATTACATGCGCCTGCGCAGTATATTCAGTTTACAAAGTTTTTTATCTGAAAACTAAAAAAAAATTACTTAATCTACTTTCATGTAGTCATACGTTAAGTCATGGGATCAACAGTCGTCACTTTTGATACATAAACCTATAACCTATAAAATAACACTTTTACAGTAGTAAAATATTATCAATGTTGGCCGTAAAAACTATAAGTGTCTGGTTTGAAATGTTCTTTGTACGAAAATTGAACTGTTGATGAAACCCGCCTCGGTGGCGTAGTTGGCTAACGCGCTTGTCGTGTTGAGCTCGACTGCTGAGGACGGGGATATCGAGGTTCGAATCTCGGTCGGGTGAACTGGGGGTGGTTTTTCCTAAATGGTTTTCCATTCTCCCTCCACGCAAATTCGGGTTCACGTCCTCTAATTCAACATTCCTAATTCCTAATCCATTAGCGTGATTAGTACTTAAAGCGTATAACCCGAACGGGTAGTAAGACGCGGTGCTAAAAAAAACTATTGATGAAAATATTTCTAGCCTTAGCACATTGACGCTGCAGCACGTGGTTAAAGCTAATATTTTCATATTATCTGGTTTACCGATAAAGTGGAGGTAATAGTTTAATTCCAAATGAGTGTTTTTGTTATTTTTTACCAAATTAGTTTGCCACCCTCCCTCCACGCAAGTGTGGGTACACAAACTTTAAAATTATACCCTCTTCAATCCTACCCTAAGAGTGTATATGTACGGATAGCTTAGATGGCTATTTTGATGCAAATACCTTAAATATGGTGCCAAAAATGGTGGAACAAGCACAATGGTTTCAAGCTTCATTTTATGAAGTATATTAATATTTTGTTAGAAATTCTCAGAATTACAACCTGAGTTAAGGTGATTGGCCCTTTTCGTTTGCCGTGTAAATGCAGAGCCACGAGAACAAACGGTTATTTTCAAGAATTTTTATTGTTTTGCAATTTTCTTTTCAGAAACGGTTTGTTCAAGAATAGAAGCATGTTGATTAAGTTGTACACACCTCCTCTATTATTTTAACAGCGATCAAATATCGATAATTTTGATATTTTTTTAATAGAAAACTGCCGGATTCATAACAAAAAAATAAGAAAATGTAGCAATTAATAAACATCGATACATTAGCTTTGAGGAGGTGTGGAAAATATTAACATAAAAAATTCACTCATTCTCGAGAAAACTGGTATTTCCAAACGTATGATTTTTCCGCAAGACCTGTCCGGTAGTTAGGGTCATGTACGGTTTCCGTGATCCATCTGTTCTTGTTGGCTCGGAAGGATACTTTGGTCGGTTGTGAATCCACGCCACGCCTTTCACCCTCCCGCCCACAATCCCACAAAATAGGTTTTAGACTTGCACTCGACAGGGCCAAGAACCTTAACTTAAATTTGCAGAAAGAGATTTACCTAATATAGAGCATGTAATCTTATTTCTTAATCACATGGCATTAATTTTATCACAGGTGTAGTGAATCCCCTATACTTAATACGAGTGTCATATTATAATAAACAAACCCACTGAAATCTTTCGACTCAAAAATTCTTATTTTTCTTCTTTATTCAACAAGTTTAAAGTTTATTTGATCTGATTTCTATCCATCCGTCGCTGGGCAAGCATTCAGCCCTTCAGCTGGCTGCTGCTGCCCGCACCATCTGATAGAAACCCCATTTACTAGGGGAGTTCAAGAAGTATGATAGTTCCACGTTGTCTTCCACGCTGGATTTATATGAGCGCGTGAAAAAGAGCCAACCAAATAGTTTGCCAGAAAGGTATTTTCACATACCTTTCAGGGTTATTTTACATGACACTATCGACATGGAACCGACAGTTTTAATTGCCCTCCGAAGGAAGTTGTGCTACGGATTTATTTTATCGCTCAAAAACAATCCATTGAACTAGGCTGGGTTTGAACCCAGGAACATCGGGACCTGAGGCAATCACGTTACTCCAAGACCATCGAAGACAAAAGATCACAAATAAATAAACGAAAAAAGAAACTCTTTTAGTAAAATTGTAATTGTAATAATATTAAAAAAGTTTCGTTTTTCGTTTATCTTTTTGTGAAAATATTTAGGAAAAAGTAGTGCAAGTGGATTCAATTTTGTGTCTTGTATTATTATTATTAGCACCGCGTCTTACTACCCGTTAGGGTTATACGCACTTACGCTAATGTGTAATGGTAGGGTGATAGTGAGATGAAATGGAGGACCTACAGTTTAACGTGGAATCCGAACCACGGTGGAGGCCTGGCATTCCAAATATTCACCAGTTGTGTTCTAAAACAAGAATGTGCACTATGGTCGTATGGATATTCTCGCCAACAAATCGTTAATGCGCTATTTCTTTCCCATAATTTCTTATTTAAATTGCTTCGCGTCTTACTACCCATCCGGTCTACCCCCATAGCTGCATAGTGGGTTAAAGAAGAGGAGGGTAAAATATAAAGAAAATGTACCAGTCTTTGTGTGGAGGGAGAGTGGAAAAGCGTTAAGGGAAAAAAATCTTGATAGATTCGATAGGGGACAGTCAAAAATATCCTAATCACACCTTTGTCCGCGTTGCCATCGGTACGGTTTTCATTATAGTAGCTATAAGGCTTTCAATATACGTTATTTTGCTACCTGTTTTGGTGGCAATAAGGTACTACTCTCACAATAGACTAGACTGCCGAAGACGGAGAGATCGAGGTTTGACCCCCTGGCAGGTGTACTGAGAGTGTTTTTTTTATAAATAGTTTTTCATTCTTCTTCCACGCAAATTCGGGTGCAATTCCTCAAAATTCAAACTTCCTTATTCATTACACATGAATGAAACTAGTAGGCCTACATATGCGTGTAGACCGAACGGATAGTAGGTCTAGGATGCAATGATACAAAAAGTTTCTTGACTAAATAAAGTACCGTCTCTGTGGCGGGTCAAACCAGAGGTCCACGTGTCTGCCGGTGTAAAGTAGGTCAGTGACCTGCGCGATCCCTCACGCGACACAGGTGAACTAGAGACTTGTGACGATGGCAACGACGGAGGCTCTAACGATAAGACCCGTGACAGAAATAGCCCGCAGGACAATCAAAGCCGGGAGAGAGAAAGGATGACTTCGGCACCGTCAAGGCCAGAGCTGGTTGGAGTCCCAGTTAGGTAATAACGAGGGATTGGATAGCTAATTTTGTTGGGGTGAGGGAGGATATGTGGTTTGGGGGTCCACAAGAAAGTTGACGTAATATGTCGATATCGTTTTTCTAAAATAATGTGTATTCTCTGATTTTCTTTAAGAATTAACATTTCCAGAACCTTTAAGAAAATACTTTTTTTTTCCGTTAACATTTATAAGATTGTTTTATTATTTTTCTCTAAGTGCTGATTCTTGCTACCCGTATGTGTTACACGCATACCTACTAAATTACCCTAATGAACCAGGGATGAGGAAGGTTGAAGAATTTAGAGGAATTATAGCTACATTTGTAAAGGTGGCGAGTGGAAAGCCATTTATGAAAAACTACCCTCGTTACACCCTACCAGAGATCGAACCCCGTTTTCCCCATCATCGGAAATCTAGTCTATTGTGAGAGTGACGCCTTGGACCGTGCGGCCAACGAAGCGGGTTATTGAATTATTAGTGTTATTTTAAAGGTTGCTTATTTATTTATATTATCTATCAAAAGTGACAGCTTCAGATCACATGACCTGACGTATGAACTTAGGTGACCTGGCGGTCTAGGGGTAAGGTGTCAGACTTCTGTGCTGGCGGCCGGGGTTCAATCCTCGGTCCCGGCACAGATTTATCTGATTACCAAACCCTTCCTTCACCTCTGACAAGACATCTTGTGAATGTGGGGAATGCCAGGCCTCCACCGTGGTTCGGATCCCACGTTAAACTGTAGGTCCTCCATTTCATCTCACAATCACCCTACCATTACACATTAGCGTAAGTGCGTATAACCCGAACGGGTAGTAAGACGTGGTGCTAATAATAATAATAATAATAATAATAATAATAAATTAAACCTTCATAATACATATCAAGCTAATGCAATTAGTATGTATCAGTACAAACTGAACGTATAATGAGAAGAGGTGCTTAAAAAACCATTTGCACACGGCGGTAAAACCTGTATCGCTGGCTCTGGTTACAACATGATTGTCATAAGATGGTGGATGTTCTGACAGTTAACAAAGATTACTGAAGCTACTTGACGAGATACATGCATCAGATCATATGTTCTACAGCTGTCACTTTAGAAAGATACTACAAGTGCTGATAAAATCATAATAGCCATATAATTACATATTTTGTTAATGTTGACAACAACTAATCAGGTTTCTATATTATAAACGTACCATCATCAGTTGTCAATAGCTGTGGCCTCTTATGACACTGTTAGTATCACTAATTTAAAGGCGCTACTCTCACAATAGGCTAGATTGTCGATGACCGGTAGCTCGTGGTTCGAATCTCGGTCGGGTATAATGAAGGTGATTTTTCCTAGATGGTTTTCCACTTTTTCTCTACGCCAATACGGGTTCACTTCCTCTATATTAAACCTTCCTCATCCCTAGCCCATTAATGTATATATGCTGATAGCCCTGATGAGGAGTAAGACGCGGCGGGAAAACAAACTTGGGACGCCTTGATCAATCTAGCTCATAAATATGGCGCCCGGGGTGGTTTGTCAGTTTAAAAAAATGTTCATGACGAGTTGAAGGGGTCAGATTGGATGCCCCCCCCCCCTCCCCTTCTCTTCACTCTCAATCTACATCAGTGCGGAAGACAAGGAGAATTTCTAATGGGAGTTTATACCGGAAATTAGAAACGATTTGACCCACTTCAGTGGCTGCATGGTCTAAGGCGCTACTATCGCACTAGAGTAGACCACTGAAGACGGGGTGATTGGGGTTCAATCCCGGTCGGGTGTACTGAAATTAGTTCATAGGCATACAACCCAAACGGGTAGTAAGACGCGGTGCTAATAATAACAATAACAAAATTGACTCAATATGGCCCTCTTAACCCAGTGGGCTTTCAATATATCTCCCCTGAACCAGTGGCCATGCAGTCTAAGGAGTTGGACTTTAATTGCTAATGATCTCCGTTGACGGAGGAGGGTCGGGTTCGATTACCAGCTGGGTGCCATGAGCTATCGCCATCCTCAACCCAATGCTAATGAGGGTGCACATCCTCTACCTCTAAAGATCCTTTCTCATCCCTACCCCTTAGATTAAGCTGTTAGCAACCCCTGTGTCAAACGTAAAAAAGTAATAACTAAACTAAAAGTTAAAGGCTCTTGCATAAACGAGTTGGTATTTTATAACTTTTATCTTTCTCGCTATCTTACAAGTAAAGAAATTATTGTGATCGTCAAAAAAATCGAACTCGAGATTTTGATGAATCTCGACGTTTCATGACCCTCCGAATCCGAAAAAGTGGTTTTTGAATTTCTGTCTGTCTGTCTGTACCTTCAACTATAGCACAAACTATTTACCGATCAAACTAAAATTTGGTATCTAGGGTTTTACTCGGGTTGCTCCGAAGGGATTTTGGAATTAGCTATCTAACCCTAAAATTAAGGGTAGTTTACTTAAGGGCAAAAAGAGAAAAAGTCGATTTTGATTAAATTTAATTTCTAAACATTTATAAAAATTACAAACAAAATAGCTACTCTCAATATTTCGGCAAAATGACTTTAAGGGCTCCCGCCTGATGCGTTTTTTTAAATCATATATCCGAAACTATTTGAGATATGGAATTACTTATCATTACACATATGTATATATATTTATAATACTAATATTTTATTCGACGCATAGTTTTATAAAACCAATAACTTTCAAGCTGTACGCAAATATTTATATTTTTTAACTCTTCGAACACAAAAGGTTAAGTATTGCAACCTTAAAAAAAACCTAACCTAAATGTTGGTGGATGTCAACGTCTCATGACCCCCCGAACCCTAAATTTGAGATATTAAATAACTTATCATTGGAAAATTGTAGTACTATTAAAAATAAAAAAACTTATATGAAATATATTTTTATAAAACCAACAGTTTATGAGATATTGCCAAATATATTGATACAATTTTGTGAGCGTTAGTTGTAAAGAGATACTACTTAAGTGTTAACGCAATAATTCTCCAATGCAATATAGTAATTAAATATAAGTAAGTCTCTCAAAAAGTTTGTTATTTTTCCTTTAACCTATTAGGAGAAATGTTTGTACAACAATGATCTATCTCCATTTTAGACTCAATAGTCCATATTTACATTTTTATTAATCAAAATTTATGAAAGAGTAATTTAATAGCAATAAGATGACATGAAGATTTGCAACACCTAATAAAATGTCGAGAATTTTAACCGTAAGTTGAAATTTTAATACAAAGTTTTGACCCTTGTGGACCCAATATTGATCCTTTTTTTTCGGTCCAAACATACAAATGAGGACATTAATTCTTTAAAAATAAAATTATAAAATTTAAAACCGGAACTCAAAAAATGTTTTACATAAGTATAGTGCAATTTCTTCTTGGGTTTGCTAGTATATATTATTTCGTTTCACATATATTACGAATTTTGAGTAAATATCTCCATTTTCAAACAATAGAGCGAGAAAGTCCGCGTGGAGTTCCGTACCATTTATTTTATTTAGTGCTTTAACACCAAAGCTATTAAACGACGTAAGCTAAGGGATAAAGAAGAGGAGAGTACTTTTTGAGAAAGTCCACCTTCATTTACGTGGAGTGGAGACGGGATCATAAGTCTCCGATGCACCCAACCCGAGATCCAACCCCCATCATCGATTATCTAGTATTTTTGGGAGCCTGACGCCTTAGACTGCCTGAACACTATTGCGGGTGCGTATAGCTTCAATACAACCTAGACTAATTGTACAACCACTTCATAAATAAGTATATAAGCTCAAGTATATTAAAAATATAACAAAAACTAGTTATTTATTTATCGCGCCACGGCTTACTATCCGTTTGTGCAATCCGCATTCTATGCTGATGAGTAAGAGGTTATGGGGTGGTAAGTTATAAGAAATGTCCCCTCATTTGCGTAGGGAAAATAAGACAACATTCTATGAAAAACCACACTCAATGCACCCGTGTCTATATTGTCACATACCTTGTGTCACAGTAAAAACCAAACAAGACGTGACTTTCATTTAAACCACGTGACAACCATCCAGAGTCAAAACGGTTGCATACAACATCAATCATTTATACAAGACACATTTATACACATTTTATAATAAAATTTGATCAAATGTGTGTTAATTATAATTACAGTCCTATTTTCGGTGGAAGAACTTTTTTTTTAGAAAATTTAAACTTTTTTTTTGCAGCCACTATTGATATTTTATCAAAGTGTTAATGTTATTTTAAGAGTATTAAAACAATTTTTCAAACGTGACATCTGCATATCACATGGCCTGACGTACAAATACGTGAGAGTAGATTTAGAAACTTTTCTAGGTGTCTAACCCTAAGAAAATTTGTCTACGAATGAACAAACTTACCTTTTGGATCAATTAATGATGGCCAACCAAAAGCCAATTTCCCCGCAGTTAGAAAGAAATACACACACGCGCGTTCTATAGCATCTTTCACACACCTGGCACGCATTAGTACGTACGTAATAATAACAAACACATAAATAAAAAAAACTTGATTCGGACGAGAGCTTCGCCTTCAACGCCATCCACTCGACCTACAAGGATAAGTCTTGTCTTTACAATGTTTCATAATCGCAACAGTTGAAAAGGTTATAGTCATTGAGAAGGAGATGGAGACAGTCTGAAATAGGACGTCTTGCTCCGTCATTCGTGGAAGCTGTACAGCCCACAGAGAGACTTTAAGCCCCTGTCACAACACTAGATAAAACACGATCAAGTTTGGGTGAACCAGAAATTTGGGATTTATAGTGTGTTTAACAAATATACGCGTACCCCAATTTTATTACGAATTGACATATCTGACAGCTAAAATTATTATTATTATTATTATTAGCACCGAGTCTTACTACCCGTTCGGGTTATAGACACTTACGCGAATGTGTAATGGTAGGGTGATTGTGAGATGAAATGAAGGACCTACAGTTTAACGTGGGATCTGAACCACGGTGGAGGCCTGGCATTCCCCACATTCACAAGTTGTGATTAATACACGTCTTGTCAGCGGTGAAGGAAGGGTTTGGCAATCAGATAAATCTGTGCGGGGACCGAGGATTGAACCCCGGACCCCCTACCCCTTGACCACCAGATCACCTATCTTAAAACAAGTCAGTTAATGGATATACTTTCCCGTGTTATTATTGATAGATATTATCAATAACTATTAAATAACACTAATAATATAGTAAAATGCTATTAATTTTGACCGCAAAAAATATGTTTGTATTTTCCAAACGGTCCTTCTAAACAGAACTTTACTAAACCGGGAAGCATAATCCGTTTTAAAACAGTTGTGATATCTCAATTATGATCCCAAAGATGTAACTAAAATTCGTATTAGTGCTGTGGGCATGTGATATTTACCAGAGAGCACTCTCCCCCCCCTTCCCCCCATAAAACCTTCTCAATTTGAAAGCAGACCCCGTCCCCCCTTAAGTCGCGAAACAGCCCCAAAGGGAGCCAATCAGGACTGTGCCTATCTTTGAAGCCATTACAGGTCAAGATAGGATTTTCCGTTTTATGAATTTACGTTTTATTCATAGAGTGTTTTAAGTTATAACGTTGAAATAAAAACATAAAGTCTTAAATAATTCTAAAAATATACTTACAGTGACACAAAATTATTTGTATCTTGAAATAGTTTTTGTAAACGTATTTTTTATAAATCATCTACAACTTAGGCTATTTGGCATGGTCATTAAAATTTCCTGTAGGAGTCTTCCTGACATGATGTCGATTAAAAAAGACAGTTGTAGCATATGTCTATTTGGAGTAGGAAACAAGAAAAATATCATTTTAAAAAGCAAGTCAATATTTTCAAGCCGCAATCAGTACAGTGGTTGTAAACTTGTCAGAGGAAGAGTGGAAGTGTTATCAGTAGTATATAAACAAGAAGCCTCACAAGGTAAACTGTTCAATTTCTTCCTTCTCTTTTAATTTCGTACTACAGTCTGTTCATGATAGGATACCAGTTCAAAATACATATGTTTAGGTTTTGGGTTGCCAACACAAGTAAAGGATCACATTTTTGGTTATGAATGTTAAGTTTTTTTAATTACGCGTTATGTTTTACATTTAAAATAACGTAAGCTTATTTTTCTCACATTATTTCAATAATTTTAATTACTTGTTTTTACCCAAACTGAAACAATATTTTAGACATAATTAAAAGTGATATTCTTCATTTTGTAATGTATCTGTGTGTAATAAAGTGCATACATTAATACATTTTAATACAGACATCGTATTTACTTGGAAAAAAGAAAACACTTGTCATTTTTTATATATAATACATTATTTTATGGTTGACTTGGAGTTCTAGGGGTAAAGTGTCTGACTTCTGTGCTAGGGGTCCGGGGTTCAATCCTCGGTCCTGGCACAGATTTATCCGACTGCCAACCCTTCCTTCACCTCTGACAATACATCTTGTGAATGTGGGGAATGCCAGGCCTCCATTGTGGTTCGGATCCAACGTTAAACCGTAGATCCCCCATTTCACCACACAATCACCCTACCATTACACATTAGCGTAAGTGCGTATAACCCGAATGGGTAGTAAGACGCAGTGCTAATAATAATAATAATAATACATTATTTTATTATAACTTTATCGAATCTCGAAATATTTAACTGAATAAAATATTTGTATCCAATGCGTGGGTGCATCAATGTAAAGAACTTGTTCCCGTCATGTTCAATCACGTGGTTTAAATTCGCCGGTCGCCATTTTGAAGCTATGTTTGTTAGGCCTTTTGTGAAGATGCTGTGAATAATTTTTTTTTTTAAAGTGGAACGATAAATAAGCTTTGTGCCCGAAACGGCAACCCTCATAAAGACCCACCCCTAGTTCTGGGGAAGAGTGCACCTATGATCTTCCAGTCATAGCCAGTTCCATCCCACGCAAACAAGATCCAGTCCATGTACACTCTGTTTGTCCTGAAAGGTTTCAGTCTAACCTTGACCAATCACTCTATGGCCTTATCACACAGTGGGATACTATTTAGGTTAAGCCACACTCAGTAGGCCTTACACCTGGTAGAGATACAAACCCCGCCCTCCTCATAACAAAATATATTAATAAAACTATAAAGTGTTTCGCGGTTGTGGCAACAAACGTTATTATTATTATTATTATTATTATTATTATTATTAGCACCGCGTCTTACTACCCGTTCGGGTTATACGCACTTACACTAATGTGTAATGGTAGGGTGATTGTGAGATGAAATGGAGGACCTACAGTTTAACGTGGAATCCGAACCACGTTGGAGACCTGGCATTCCCCACATTCACAAGATGTCTTGTCAGAGGTGAAGGAAGGGTTTGGTAATCAGATAAATATATGCCGGGAGCGAGGATTGAATCCCGGCCGCCAGCACATAAGTCTGACACCTTACCCCTAGACCACCAGGTCACCACAACAAACGATATTATATATAGTAAATGTAAATAAAAAATATATTCATAATATTCATCAAAATATTTTTTTTAAATATTTTTATAACTAAGAGAGAGGGCCATACAAAATATTAAGTTTCAAAATGGAACGTTTTTATTTTGTTGACGGCGTAAGAACACAACCGCTTTGACAGTTTGTGCAACGTTAATCGACAGCTCTATTTCGAATGGTTCGCCATCTTGATTTCAGAAGAGCACGTCACCTTTTAAAAGCTCTCATTCGAAACATATTTTAGCCATACACGCCGTTTCAAAATAAATAAATAAATAAACATCAAAACAGTTATTTTTTTAATAAGTTCATGTTTCAACAATTTTCAGTGTGATTGTTTTTAAACCGCCAAATGTAACGACAAATCAACATTATGGTCTTGCAGATCACATGGTTTGGCGAATGGGTGTATGGTAACTTTTCCCAGCTGTCCGTTACTACCTCTCATACCATGGGTGTACTATAACCTCAGTGCACCCATTCGAGATTCAAAACTCAGCTTCACAATCAACGGTAATTCATTATATTTCAAGCCTGACGGTTTAGACAATGTGACTACGGGTACGCGCAAGCCCATTCACTTTATTTATGGCCGTGAGGTCATTTAAGGAAAGTGTGTTGCAGGTTGCTGTTGGTCTTGATTCTTGTTTATTCTAGCACCGCGTCTTACTATCCTCTCGGGTTGTACGCTTTTTTATATATTAAGGGTAATGTGTTAGGGATGAGAAAGGTTGAATTTAGAGGAAATGTCACCGCATTTGTGTGGAGGTAGATTGCAAAAATGTTTATGAATAGAGACCCTCATACCTGACTGGGATTCAAACCACAATCTCCCCATCATCAGCATTACAGTCTATTGCGTTGGACCTGCGGTCTAGTTGTGAGAGTTCCTGGATACAGATTTAGAGGTCCCGGGCTCAATCCCAGGTGTTTCCAGATTCTTCTGTAAAGTAGTGGGTCTGGAAAGGAGTCAACTCATCCTCGTGAGGACCATTGTGGAGTTATTTGAATAAATAAGTAAAGACTTCGGTTTAGAAAAATGAGGCTAGCGGCTGGAGGGTTGGTTGTGCTGCCAACATGATACCCTCTATCTGTAAATGTTGGAACCATCCCCGCCAACATGCAGTGGACGCTATGCCGGTATAGCTCGCTTGCTGACTAAAACCAAGGAGTTTCGATACGCTGTCTGGTAAAAATAAAAAAGTACATCGACGACAGTAATAAAATTTACGTTAAGAAATAAAAGAAAAAAAATCCGAGAAACTGGCTCTCTATTGCTTAATTGCAGCCCACATCAACATCACTATAAATATCGTTGAGAGGATAAAAAAATAAATAGTGAAGAGATTGAATGATTACAAATATTATTGCAAATACGTGGGAACGCGGTTCATATTGTATTCATGTATTCCTGATCACTCATGAAGTGAGGGTTTGCGCAACTTGAGAGAAGTAACGATTGCCAACAGAGCCAATTAGTCCACCGTGCTGAGTCAAATGAGTGTAGTAATACATAATAATATAGGATTACGTTCTAGTGAACTGATATGAGATAATGGGTTAGAGAATCAATCAGGTAAAGCATAAGTGATGGGTTTTTTAATCACCGCACCATACTATCTGTTCAGGTTATGTCGAATATACATTACTCCTATGCAGTAGAGATAAGATAAAAAGCATTTTAGAGGTAGTATACTGAAATTTGCGTGGAAGGGTAATGGTAAACCATTTAGTAAATATAAACCTCAGCAAACCCGACTGGGATTCTAACCCCAATCTCCCCGTTATCAGTAGGACAGTCTAACACGAGTGTGTCGATTTAGACCCTTATTCCATCGAAGTGGGTATGAGTGATGTTGGATGGGAGAAAGTGAACAGGAATAGGTGAGGAAATTTAAAGGAATAGATGAAGGTATGGTTGAGGGAATGGGTATAGAAATTATATTGAATTTGTAGACCTTCCTTCGACTCTGTATTAATTCCTGCTATTCACGGAGCACCTTCGCTGAATTCATAGACTTTCCCGCCGACTTCGTAGACCTTCCTGCCGAATTCAGAAACTTTCCGACTGAATTTGTAGACCTGCATGCCGAATTCATACACCTTTCTGCTGAATTTGTAGACTGTCTTTCCGACTTCTAAGACTTGAATACCGAACTCATACACCTTTCTGATGAATTTGTAGACCTGAAAACCGAATCCATACACCTTTCTGCTGAAATTGTAAACTTTCTTGCCGACTTCGTAGACCTGTCTGCCGAATTCAGAAACTTTCCAGCTGAATTTGTAGACTGTCTTGCTGACTTCGTAGACCTGTCTGCCGAATTTATACACCTTTCTGCTGAATTTGTAGAACTTCTTGCCGGCCTCGTAAAGGTTTTTGCCGAATTTGTAGTCCTTTCTGCTGAATTTATAATCTATTTTACCGAAAATATCTCCCTCCTGACTGTGTAAAACTTTCTTAAGAACCAAGGTGGACGGACTCCCACTGCGCGCCTCAACAGCACGATTTATTCTTTACGTGTAGGCCTATTTAAATGGAATCACTCACACTGGAGCGTGGAGCACAAAACGGAGGCAAGGATTAAGCGTGGAGAATAAAAACGTGCGGTGGTGTGCAGAAGAATCCCCTTTTAGTAGAACTCGCCAATAAGATTTGATTGATTTGAGTTGTTCTAAAATTAGCTAAGGTGAGTCGTTAATAGTCAGAACTGACTAACTAACATAATAATAATAATAATGTGTCTCTACAAAATTAATACACTACCATTGGTGACCTGGTGGTCTAGGGGTAAGGTGTCGGACTTTTGTGCTGGGGTCCAGGGTTCAATCCTCGGCCCCGGCACAGATTTATCTGATTACCAAACCCTTCCTTCATCTCTGACAAGACATCTTGTGAATGTGGGGAATGCCAGACCTCCACCGTGGTTCGGATTCCACGTTAAACTGTAGGTCCTCCATTTCATCTTACTATCACCCTACCATTACGCATTAGCGTAAGTGCGTATAACCCGGACGGGTAGTAAGACGCGGTGCTAATAATAATAATAATAATAATAATAATAATACACTACCATCGAAAGCTATCCTCCATCTGTTGGCAATTTTACAAAACCGAAACGGTAGATTGGTACGCTTGGTGCGAATGAATATTACTTTGAAGACAGAGGTTTGACAGCAACCCGCTTCAGTGGCCGCATGGTCTAAGGTGCTACTCTCTCAGTAGACTAGTCTGCCGATGACGGAGAGATCAAGGATCAAATCTCGGCCGGGTGTATTGAGCGTGGTTTTCCTCTCTCTCTCTCTCTCTATCCACGTAAATGCGGGTAAACTTTCTATAAAACCATCTTCATATATAAAACCATTAGCTTAATTAGTACAAAAAGCATATAACCCTAGCGGGTAGTAAAAGGTGGTGTTTAGAAAAAGTTTGAGAGCAGACTAGATCCCAAAGGGGCGTTTTTACCACTGTGGTTTCCTATCAGATTTACTTTTTAGCAGTGTCTTACTACCCGTTAAAGTAATAAACCTATGTATTAATTACGCTAATGGTTTTAGGGATTAGTAAGGTTATATTTATATAAATTATACCCGCATATGCGTGTACAAAGAGTGGAAAATTATTTTTGGAAAAAACCACCCTCAGTACACCTGACTAAGGTTTGAACCTAGATCTCCCCGTAATCTGCAGTCTAATCTACTACGAGAGTAACACCTTAGACCATGCGGCCATCGAAGCGCGTCATTTTAATTTAATTCGGCGATAGTTTGTACTGGAATCAAAACTTTTGAATACGGAAATAATGAGAGCTACCGTAAAATTAATGTGAACAAACAATCTATAAGTGTAAAAATTTAATTTTTAAAATTCACTTTCTCTAAGTCGGATGAAGAACACGGACCGCCAGTAGCTGGCTGACTCCTATGATAACAAGGACGGTATTTATGTAGCAATTATCCCTGAAAAATTAACTACGTGACTTATGTGGCGCAAGTGTTGTTCAGGTTGCCTAGACTGAGGCAGCCAAAACAAAAACTCATTTAAAAAAAGAAGTAACGAAGTTTTGGGGTGATTTATGTAACCTACTATATATATATATATATATATATA
>CABEEJ010000876.1:119035-132854 GCA_901482245.1 Timema douglasi | reverse complement strand
GGGGGGGGCGGGAATAGAATTGTGTTTTCTAAAAGGCACTTTCTATGAAAATTGCATTATACTTCTTACATATAAACTAATCTTAAATTAAAAAAAGAAGGTCCTATATATAAAACTTATCAACAGGAACCTAACAGGTATAAATTCTCATATATTGACAGTGAGTAGCATAAATAACGATATTTGAAGTAAAATGACCTTGTACAAAGCCAGCCATATTGGTATTTTGTTTAGATAAGATACAGGTAACAGACAGCTAACTGATAGTGCCAGTAATGGTTAACACATAACACAAACATACAACTATATACAATACAATTATCACATGAAGGTTCTTTTTGGCAGCTAGAAACGTTACTAGAACTACGTTCACATATTCATATGCATGTAAAGTCAAAGTACTTGATGGTGACTCATTTATGATAGATATTATCAAAACCAATCAAACTACATTAATAGTACCCACTTCAGTGGCCGAATGGTCTAAGGAGTCCTAAGCTAAGCTGGCCTGCTCAAGATGGGGAGATCTGGGTTCGAATCCTGGCCGTGTGTGCTGAGAGTGATTTACCTTAATGGTTTACCACGATTTATCTATATTACCCACTTCGGTGACGTAGTTAGCTAACGCGCTAGTCGTGTTGAGCTAGACTGCAGAGGACGGGGAGATCGAGGTTCGAATCTCGGTCGGGTGAACCGGGGGTGGCTTTTCCCCCTTCCCTCCACGCAAATTCGGGTTCACTTCCTCTAAATTCAACCTTCCCAATTCATAATTCATTAGCTTAATTAGTACTTAAGCGTGTAAATCAAACGGATAGTAAGACGTGGTGCTTAGTAATAATAATAATAATAATAATAATAATAATAATAATAATAGAAGAAAAACAAATATTATTTTGATATTCATATGAAACACATTTTAGACATAAATTTTTAAGAAAATCCACAAAACTATTTTGATTGTAGCACCAATAATTACAGAACAAGATACAGACATGGCATCAGACAAAATAAGTAAGACCCACTTTTTTAGGTTCGGGGGCACATAAAAAGTAAAAATTCATAATCAAACCGAGGTTGAAAATGTTCAAAATTACAATAGTTTGTCCATACGGAAATGTGAAAGACGCGTTTGGACGGATTAATGCAAGTCGAACTACTATAAAATCGTTAAGTAGAACGGGTATATTTCGAATCCAGGCCGGGTGTGGAGAGGGTAGTATTATTTCTTTATGGTGGGGATGTAAGGGACGCGAGAAAAGGCAAGTGTTTTTGCAGTTTTTAAAGCAAAACTTTTTTTTTTGACCAAACCAAATAAAATATTGCTTCATTGCAAACATATAGAGTTTAATTTTCTTCACATAATGTTATCAACAGTTGTTGAATATTTGTTTTGGGCGTAGCGGCGTTAGATGAGAAACATTTATAATAATAAATAATAATAATAGTAATAATAATAGGAAGTGTTTGTCTGTGTGTGTGTTTGTTTGTGTGCGATGCCCAGCCAAATCTACGGCACGCAGATATCTGAAATTTTTAACATAGGTGGACGGAAGGGGGTCCGAATTCACCTCAAAGATAAATTTTAATTAGCTTTTTAATTAGGCTATTTTAAACCAATTTTTTAATTAAAATATGTTTAATCTGGTTTAGAATTACGTTTCAGAGATAACGTTTCCATTTAAAATCGGGCACCATGAGGGGAGCGTTATATAATTCTTATACCAAAGTGGGTCACGGGAAATGCCATGTGGGATTGCTAGTTTTCAATTGTCAGATATTCAATAACTTTTAATATCACCATGTGAATAAAATTAAACTCTTTGTTTGTACTGGAGCAATATTTTATTTTGTTCGGCCAAAAAAATAAGTTTTGATATAAAAACTTCAAAATTACCACCCTTAACTCACGTTCCCTATACTACCACCCTGAAATCCACTGGTTCGTCATCAGACCATGATGGCAACAGGAGAAACCTAAAAAGTTTAGAGTTAGTCACGAACAGGTTTACCAACACAAACATTTGCATTACATGAAAAGGAGTAAACTCCAGCAACAACACCAGTGGCTGTAAACGTTTAGAATAGTGCACGTGCGCATGCGCGTACAGGTAAGAGGTCAACGACTCGCGCCAAAATAGTAGCGCTATGTTGTATTACGTTAGCTACAGCGGAGCGCAACTACACCGTGTACGGTTCAATTTTGATTGCAAGGACCTTTTATAAAATACAAACTTTTTTGCTGCCAAAATTGATAACATTTTGATTGGGATTGATAGTATATATAAATGAAAATAATATTTTACTATTTTTTGTTATTTTGTTGGTATTGATAATATTAAAAAAAAAATACTAATCTAGATAACATTCTAATAGATTATTATTGCTATTTTGTTGGTGTTGATAATATCTATAAAAAGTGACTGATGTAGATAACATTCTACTAGATTATTATTGTTATTTTGTTGATGTTGATAATATCTATAAAAAGTGACTAATCTAGATAACATTCTAATAGATTATTATTGCTATTTTGTTGGTGTTGATAATATCTATAAAAAGTGACTGATGTAGATAACATTCTACTAGATTATTATTGTTATTTTGTTGATGTTGATAATATCTATAAAAAGTGACTAATCTAGATAACATTCTAATAGATTATTATTGCTATTTTGTTGGTGTTGATAATATCTATAAAAAGTGACTGATGTAGATAACATTCTACTAGATTATTATTGTTATTTTGTTGATGTTGATAATATCTATAAAAAGTGACTAATCTAGATAACATTCTACTAGACTATTATTGCTATTTTGTTGGTGTTGATAATATCTATAAAAAGTGACTGATGTAGATAACATTCTACTAGATTATTATTGTTATTTTGTTGGTGTTGATAATATTTATAAAAAGTGACCTGAAGATAACACGTTACTATTTCATTATTGTTATTTTGTTGATAATATAAAAAATATATAAAGAGAGACTTGATTTAAAGTTGTAGATAGTATTTGAATAATTATTGTTGTTTTGTTGGTATTGATATCTACAAAAAGTGAATGACGCGGATAAGAGGTAACAACATCATTTTTCTAACTCTGATTAGGCCCTTCCTATGAAAATAAGACAAAAGCAAATTATTTATTTTGAAGGTTCACAGGCTACATTTATTTTTTAATAAAGTGAATATTAAATAAATGCACACATATTCACCCGAAAAAGGGATGATAAAACACTAAATTAATAGGAATATTATATTCTGAGCATTAAGTGCGCAGTAGGCCTTTATCAATGAATAATATTTTTTTTAAATAGTGTGAAATTTGCATTTGTTTCCCGACGAGTTTAAATCTCATAAATCAAAAAGAGGATCGTTTCCAACAGCCAGTTCAGTGACGTCATGGCTACATCGATTTTCCCCAGGGAACGAACCACTATACGGCTACACGAGAGAAATTTCCATAGGGACTTTCTGTGCCTCCCATTAGACTCGTAAAGATCTAACTTTTTTTTTTTCGAAGCGCTCATTCATGTAAATGTTGAATTATTTAAAACTTTTTTTTATAGGAACACCATTTGAATTAACTCTCTTAATTAACGTTTTTTTTTTACCCGCTTCAATGGCTGCATGATCTAGAGATGGACCGTCACTTTCGATGATGGGAAGATCAGGGTTTGAATCCCGGTCGGGTGTTCCAAGAATGTTTTTTCAACGTGGTTTTCCACTATACCTCTAAGCAAATGCGGGTAGACTTTCTTTAAATTCCAGCTTTCTAATACCTAATATTTTAGTTTAATTTTTACATATGATTATTGCCTGAATAGACAGTAAAATGTAATGCTAAAAATTAGATCTATTTTTTGTTAGGGATCTACGCCTAAAATTTGTATTGTGTTAAAAACAGTTTTTATGTTTTTATTGGAGTTATATTGATACATAATTGAAACCTTAACAATCATGATGGTATTATTATATAGGGTTTAGTGAATACAATGTTTGAGAAGGCTTCCAACAATGTTTGTTTTAGGACAAAAGTTTTTTAATCAAGTTTACACAGATGGTTAAAAAAATTAAAAGCTCGCCTATATACTACTAACCATAAATCAATGCAAATTATATTAAAATATTTAAATATATTTTAAGCTATAAATGGCGATTAACTGATATCCACGCGAGTTATCAAAGATCCAACACTATCCCTTCTGTTTTTTATTGGGCATGGTTTAAGAAAACTAAAGAATGAATGAGGTTGAAATTTAGTCCGTCATGGCATATATTTGAAATTTACAGAGTGAAATATTAAAAATATTTTGAAAGAATTTATTTTTCATTAATAAGAGGTTCAATAAAAATCAAATTACATCATTTTCCTTTATAAACAAGTGTGCTTTTTATAACTGGATAGTTTGTTTTGGAATTATGTGTAAGCACCCTATCATTTAATACATTGTATTTCCCTTAAAATTAATAATATTACAAATATAATATCATAATTATACTCGCAAGGAAATGGCGAATTAAATGATACTATAGTTGTTGTTGTTTTTACAAAATTTAGACAGCTCAATAAAACAAAAGTCCAAACGTAAACACACTAAGCCAACACGTCGTTTGATCCATGATCCCTTATATTTTGAATTTTAAATTAGATTCTAATTTATTAGAGAATGGAACGGTAGCAGGGTTAGCGAAATGTTAGGTTAATCTAGGGTGTAAAGGAACCTTAATAGTATATGTAAACATTAATTAGCCTAAAAATGTATATTATTACTTTATTTTAATATATGATTTCCGATGGATGAATTCCGATAGGTATTTCCTTTCCTATTACGTTTTCAGTTCGAATGTAACTTTATGTGAGCTTGCTGGATGTATAATAGTGTATGTGCCAGAGTGTTTTCGTTTGGTTGGATAAAAAAAGACAGTCAAACATATTCAACAAATTTGTCAGTTGTAAAAGCGTGAGAAGTGTAGTCGCTGCAATAGATTATTACGCATTAATCGGCTATAGAGTATAGGCCTACGTAAAACTTCGATGATGCGATTTTCAGATGTTTAAACTATATTTATTCTTGAGTCAATTAGGTGAATTTGGTTTTGAATTGTTAATTATAACAAAGTGTTTTATTAATCTTCAGCTTAGTATCATTGGTTTCCCCACATTTTTGTGGCCGTAATTCTATTTATAAATTTGTGATTTTTTGGTGTTTAAGAGAGAAAAAATTCGCCAAAAATGTTAAGTTCTTTGGTTTCGTTCCCGTTTAATTTTATTCCATTGTGTGGTAGGCCTATATATATAGTCGTTAATACGAATTGATTTAGTTGATCAAATAGCTTTTTATTTAATTAATGAGCAGTAATTTATCACTGAAAATTTTGAATTGGGGTGTCTTTCCTCTGATTTTTTTTCTGTACAAAATAGCTTATATAATATAGAGTTGAGGCGCTTCACCCTTTAATCTTCTTGGAAGACACAAAGGCAGGGTTGGTGTTCTTAGGAGATTATCATGTTTAGTGACTTATAGACAGGGTTTACAATGGATTAAGAGATGTTTCTACACTTCTTTGTTCCTTCTTTCACGCTGTGTTTAACTCGGTTACCAAAAAGTATTAGCTTTATGTTCTAATTGGCGCAAGAGACAAAATGTCTCAACCATGGAGGTGGTGGGGGCACATCTTACCAGTGAGTCTAAAAGTAGTTTGGGAATTTCCTGATATAATATCTTTTTTATATATATTGAAGACTAGCATTCACATTTTCACTACTAGTACTGTTACTAAATTATTAAAATTGATATATTTGTCTTATTGTCTTTTTCTTTTTTTAGGTATAAAAATATACTTTTGTCTTATTTTTTTTATTTTTTCAGATAGAATTAATTTTTAAAAAATTTGACAAGATTAATGAAAAATGAAAGGAGGCCAAAAAATGTTTTTGTATCTTCTGATAAAACTCCTCTCAGAGGCCCTGATCTGATTGATGTATTCCCTCGCCTCTACACCTATCTATGGTATAAAGATAGAATAAACTTTTAGAAAATACAAACTTAATTTTTTTTTTTCGGTAAGAATTGATAATATTTAACTCTTAGTGTTATTTTATAGGTAATTATGTGACATCGAAAGTGACAGATTCAGGCAACTTTTCCTCCATTTAAAAAGTTTGTCATCTAATGCCGCTAAGCTCATGGTAGATATTCAACAACTGTTGATATCACTAGATGTGAAGAAAATTAAGCTCTAGATTTCTACTGGAGCAATATTTTATTTATTATGGCCAAAAATGTTTTGCTATAAAAGTTAGTTAGGGAATATGAGTTAAGGGCAGTATTTTTAAAACACCGCCCTTAAGTCATAATCTACACTATCATCTTAATATAAACGCTCCTTACTTCATATCTTAGAATGTTTTCTAACATGTCATCTATATATCAAACCGTTTCGGTTATAGTCCTGGGAACATGGCATTCATATGTGGGCACGGAATTAATAAATGTGTCTCACTTTTTGAGTTCAGGAGTACATAATATGCATAATCATGAAATCTAAAATGCTCCGATTACTATACTTGAGAAATCTAGAATTAATTCGATAATATTAAATGATAATTCATATAGCTAAATTTCAATATTTTCCTTATATTATGCATGAGTTGGGTTTTTCCACCTTCTCTCCAGGCTAATTCGGATGCACTTTCTCTTAAACCACAATTTGTACCTCTAATCCTTAAATTAGGTCGCTAATTACACTTGTGTTTAACGCAATAAAAAACTTACTCGGCATTTAATGGTAGAGATACATAGGAAATCATTGAGAAAATGCACCCTTATGCGCATAAGAGCATTGGGAAATCACATATGAAAAATCATACAGTGTAGCCAACAGTGCACAAGGCTATAATAAAATTTAATACCGAAGAATAAGTAAATGGAACTGCTCGGTCATTTGCCAAGTAGAGAGGATGTAAAATCAGCCACAGTGCAGTCAACCTCGATTGGATCTTGACCCCTTACGTTGAAATTCTGGCATTGCGCCTGCAGGGTAGCGCGGGATTTAATAGGTCGTAGGTGACCTGGTGGTCTAGGGGTAAGGTGTCAGACTTTTGTACTGGCGGCCGGGGTTCAATTCTCGGTCCCGGCACATATTTATCTGATTACCAAACCCTTCCTTCCCCTCTGATAAGACATCTTGTGAATGTGAGGAATGCCAGGCCTGCACCGTGGTTCGGATCTCACGTTAAACTGTAGGTCCTACATTTCATCTCACAATAACACTATCATTACACATTAGCGTAAGTGCGTATAGCCCGAACGGGTAGTAAGACGCGGTGCTAATAATAAAAGTAACGAGAGGGTGAGGATGGGTAGGAGTGGAGGAGATAAACAGGTAAGCTACTCATTCCAACCCCTCCATGCTCCTCCCTAGGGACAGCTGACTTAATAGCCGACAGTAAACAAGGTTTACAACTTTTTCCCACGGTCCTCGTGAAAGTCACGTGAGAGTAAAACTTATGCCAGATAAGATTGTTTCCATTCAATATATTTAAATTAAAATAACACCGTATTTTTCCTCCTTTTTTTTTACAGCTTTTTAATTTTGTGCAGACTATCAGCTTCTTATCCAAGAAAAAAAGAGCAGGGATGGCAAACCTATGAAACGCGTTGTCAAATTGGCTACGCGGGAAAATTCTCTTGGCACAAGGTATTCATTGGTGTCCAAAGTTGTTGTCCTTACCAAGAAAAATAAATACCTTTTATGAAACTTCTAAGTTATAATAAGGTAATTTATTACTGTCACAAAGCAATTAATTTGTACTTTCTCCTGACCCTTCGTAGAGAAAAAGAAAATCGAACTCGAGATTTTGGAAAATATCGACGTTTCATTACCACATGAAAAAGAAAAACATTGATTTTCTCTAAACTCCTTCAAACAATTTTGATTAAATTTTGTGTCCAGGTATTGTTTATAAACCACAAACTAAATGGTAGTTCTCATTTGCCTATGATATGACTTTAAGGTTACTTTACTAAAGCAGAAATTTCCAATTTTGATCACATCTCTACGCAACTAGTTGAGAAACGAAATAACTGACTTACGCTCTTTGGTGGACCGAAATATTGCTCTTTTCTGAATGTTTCTGTAAAAGTGTATATCATTTAATTTATGCTCTTTCGTGGAGTGTTTCAGCAACAATGTATATTATTTATTTTCATAAACCTTACGAGTTTTTTGTTAGCAGATGTCTCTATATTAAGATAAAAGAAAGAGAAATTATGTGTGGTGCACCGTACCATTTATTTCTACCCCGAATAAATAAATAACTATAAATTTTATATAATATCTAAACATTTTATAAATTGATTCAGAAGCATATCGTGAATAGGTTTCTAAAAAATTATTTTAACTATTTTGTTTTATATATCTGCTGTGACATTATAGACAATTATATATTATTATATGGTATAATATTATAGTTATATTTAATAATTAATCATGTTTATAATGAAGACCCCAATATTTCAGTTCACTACTCAAAATTCCTATGAAAGAACTTTTTTGAACATTATCGACGTAGCCACCAAACCATAAAATGTTAATTTACCACTTTGCGGAAAGACCCGCGTCAAAGGGTGGAAAATTGTCTGTATAAATATCAGATAACTGAATAACAGGGGAATCAAACTTTAAACTTGGGGTATTGCGATTTAATTCGTTCTACTTTAGCTGAGTAAATTTTTCAAAAACGGAAACTTTCCATATCACATCTTCTACAAAGGGTACACAGAAAAAGAGGTAAGTTCCGTGTTGTATAAATTACCTGTGACGGAAAGGTCAGGGTTCGAATAGCAAGCCAGGTGTAGGTCTGCTGAGGTGTTTTTATTAGATGGTTTCTCTCTCTCTCTCTCTCTCTCTCTCTCTCCAAGCAAACACAGGTGAATTTCTTCTGAGCTTTCCCTTTCTCATCCATAACATATTATTGTAATTATTGAATGTAGATAGCAGGAAACCCGTTTCGGTGGCGTAGTTGGCTAACGCGCTAGTCGTGTTGAGCTCGACCACTGAGGATGGGGATATCGAGGTTCGAATCTAGGTCGGCTGAACTGGGGTGGTTTTTCCTAAATGGTTTTCCACTCTCCCGCCACGCAAATGTGGGTTCACTTCCTCTAATTCAACCTTCCCAATTCCTAATCCATCAGCGTAATTAGTACTTAAAGCGTATAACCCAAACGGGTAGTAAGACGCGGTGCTAAATAAATTTAAAAAAATAGGACGCGGTTCCCCCAAAAAGTAATCTTAGCTATTTTAACTATCTACAGTCTACTATCTATATTCGAGAAAAGGAAGGGTAAAACTTGTGTTTTAACTTTGTGAACGGAGTTAACGAGGCATTACGGTTATATATATATTCCCCTTCCCACTTCCGGTATTCATTGCCAGCCTTTCTACAATAGCCCCATGGATTTTTTGGTGCTGACTGACAGCTCACAGCTGACTTCTGACAGTCAACATTTAGGTGTATACCTAAATTTTGACTGACAAAAGCGACAGCTGCTAAACACATGTTTTTGCGGATTATATGGTTCGGCGTAGGGATACATAATTTGTTCTGGTAACTTTTCAAAGCCGTCAGCTGTAAGCTGTCAGTCAGCACCAAAGAAGTCATGGAAGGTAGAGTTGAGATTATGTTAATTTTTTTAAAGAAAGAAAAGCTTTTACATAATTTTTTTTTAATTCACCACGTGTTTCTATCCGTTTCAGTTAGAGGAATATATTATTATAAGAATGGAGTATGGATAAGGCAGAATTTAAGAGGAAGTGTAGCTTCATTTGCGTGGAGGAAGAGTAGGGAACCATATAGGAAGAATCACCCTCAGTACAACCAACCAGACTCCCCATCATCGGCAATCCAGTATGTGTTAGGCCATGCGACCCTCTGATGCGAGTAAGAAATTTTAAATGTGGTCGATATTAGCAATACTTCACCCTTATCCCTCTTTCCCAAACTCAATAGGTCTCCCCCGGGGGATCAATCACAGAGCTCCCCAGCCCTTGTATGAGCGCCTCGCGAGGAACACTGGCGATCAACTCTCTCGCTTATCCGAGCAGAGCTTCGGAACGTTTGTAGGTCACACCCAAGGTCAATAGAGTTCCCAACCCCCTGGATAGAAGGATTGGTGGAGCCCGGTATCTCGTCGTAGGAGGACTGCGCAAGCTTCCGGAAGTGATTCTTCAAACACGGCGCAACAATATATCTTTGCAGAGTCCTATTGAAGACTTACCAAGGCGCGTCCACGATGATTCTCATACACAGGTCCTGTAATACCTGCATCTTGTCGACGTTCCTTTACGACAGGTAAAAGTCGAAGATTGGCCTGAGCACCTGCTTGTCCAGCGTCAAACCAACCAATCCTCGTCGACAGCTGTTCTAGGCTCAGTGGAATTAGGAGGCAAGGTGCTTGTTGAGCGGCGTTGACATTTATCAAAATCTTGAGTTCGAATTATTTGACGTTCACGATACTTTGCCTCCGAGGTGTACATTTAATATTCCAGAGGTTTGGTACGTCACAGATTTTTAGTTTAAATCTGATACGCCTGAACAGCACTACCAACTGTACCATGTGGTTTAACTTATAATTATGCACGATCGTATGTCAGGATAATACGTTAAAAATATTATCCTAGGACTTAAGTAAACCACAAGGGATGATACAATTCAACATTATTTTGGCAACAAATCTGTTATCATCTCTATAGATTGTTCCCCTTTGTAAAATTATTTTCACCCATTTCGGTGACCGCATGATCTAAGAAGGCGTCATTCTCACAGTAGACTAGTACACTGATGACGGGGAGATCTGAGTTCAAACCCTGGTCGGGTGTACTGAGGGTAGTTTTCCCTAAATATTTTAATGTTTTTCCACTCTCCTTACATGCAAGTGTGCTTAGACTTCCTCTATGCTTAACCTTTCTCACCCCTAACACATTAGCGTAATTAGTGCATAGGCATATAACCCGAACGCCTAGTAAGACGTGGTGTTAAGAAATATATATATAGGTGTTAATATATATATATTTATATTGAATATATATTCAAAATGTGTATATATTTATTTCACATTATTTAAAAAAACTTTAGAAACCAACAACTTATTTCTCTCTTACTTTCTTTTTGCCTCCTCCCCCATATTTAAATTTTCTTTCTCTCCTTATTAAATATAATGTTTATATACATATAATATTTATATTAGCTATATATATATATCGCTAATATTTATAGGCTTTTATGTACAATTTCGATTACATATAAATTATACACATCTAGCCCCACTTTTTCCTTTCTTCCAGCCATTTCTATAGGTCTAATTTATTATTTATTTCTCCACTAGCCTCCAAATCCTCCCTACCCCGCCTTCTTCTCTCCCTTCCCTAAGCCACCACTCACATGTTTGTGCTTCAAACGTCTGCATGGCAATAAAATAAACTGTAGGCTTATTACCCTTTCAGACAAAATATAACAAGTCTAAGCTCCTAGTGCGAGTTCTTCAGAGTTGGCAGCCCTGTGCGACGCCTGGATCCTGTTAAGGGGCGTTTAGACTATGTCCCATAATATTTGGGGAGCACGTTGCAACACTCTTGCCTCACGGTCCCTTGAGAACGTTTGAAGGCGGTGTCGTTGCTTTTTATAGTTGTAGTGTAGTTGTTTATAGTTTTTTTCCCATGAACATGTGTGTGTGTGTGTGTGTGTGTGTGTTTCCGTGATGGAGTGGTTTGCCGGGAAAAAAACAATTAAATTTATCAATGATTATCAGAGACAATTCATTATTGTGGTGATCGGCACACACACTTATGATAATATTCCTGCACTTAACAAACGTGATTCTAGAAATTGACTCATACAGACGCTTTCCTTTCTTTCTACGTCGTAAAATGATGATAGCAGCAGCGACGCTAGCAGCAAATACTAACAGCAGCGACCTCTCTAAGCACACTAACGGATGGAAAGAGAGGCAAAAGTGGTTGGGTTGCAAGAGGCAAGACGCAAGAGGCATGTTGCAAGATGAAACTAAAGAGACATTACTCTGCGCATTTAATGTTTCATAAAATAAGGCGTAATTCTAAAGGCACCTTTAAGGTGGCAGGTGACCGATCCTGAGTAAGTGCACTTGTGATTATTAATTATTGTGGTTTTCCACCCTCTCTCGAGGAAATAATTGTTATTTCTTATTGAACCTATACTATTAATCCCAGATCAGATAATTCAAAAGTCAGTAGCGATAGTGGGTCCTAAACGACTTAAAAAAATGTAGACTTATTTTACGGATTAGTAAGGTCTTTAACTCCAAATAAATAAAATTTAAAAATGCTATTATATTAAGTATTTTTTATGTCTATATTTTTTTTCTTAGGGGTCCCTAGTTCGATCCCCGGCGCTTCCAGATTTGTATGTGAAGCAATGTGTGTGAAACGGGATCAAACCCAACCTCGTGAGGAAAAATGAGGAGCTACTTGAATAAATAAGTAGCAGCTACAGTATAGAAAAATGAGATTAGTGGCTGGAGGGCTCATTGTGCTGACCGAATGACGCCCTATATCCGCAAATGATGGCGCTATTATCGCTATCGGTGTCATCATTATGGAGAATCTTTTAAAAGAAGCTCATGGGAACCAGCGCCTAGTACAGCATTTATCTATACAGTGGACTGCAAATCATTATTAATTATTTATTTATAGCATCACGTCTTACTACCCGTTCGAGTTACAAGCCTATGCACTAATTACGCTATCGTGTTGGGGATGAGAAAGGTTTACGTTAGAATAATTGTACTCATATTTGCGTAGAGAGAGAGTGTAAAACCATTTGGGGGAGCACATTAAAAAAAAATGGTCTACGCTAAGAGGCAAACAACCATCTTCAGTAGAAAGAATGCGACTGTTTTGAAGGTTTTGTTACAACTTGAGCATTCCAAACTACAGTAGCCCCATGGCTTCTTTGGTGCTGACTGACAGATCACAGCTGACTTCTGACAGCCATCATTTAGGTATGTACCTAAATTTTGACCGTCAGAAGGGACAGCTGCTAAACACATGTTTTTGCAGATCATCTGGTTCAGCGTAGGGATACTTAATTTGGTCTGGTAACTTTTTAAAGCTGTTAGAAGTTAGCTGTGAGCTGTCAGTCAGCACCAAAGAAGTCATAGGGCTACTGTACCCTAGCAAAAGTTACCTAGGCTTGGGTAGACAAAAAAAAAACAGAATAAAACCCATCCATGAGGTCGAAAAAAAGGTTGCTTCTAACTGTTTAGGCCATTGCATTTTCTTCTCCTAGTCAACAAGTTTTTGAAAAGAAACATATATAGGTCTACTTTGTGGCATTAGGAACTAGAAAGTTCAATGTCACACAAGAGTACTAGAAGAAACTAGTAATATTTATGAATTTCTGGAATGATCACCATACACTGATTTTGTAGTAAGTCTCTTCTGGAAGATGTTATTTCGCACCAAAATCCTACTGTAAATTAGTAGTTTGGTACGATAAAAGGCCTTCTTTAACGTACTTCAGTTCTTACTATTATTATTATTATTATTATTATTATTATTAGCACCGCGTCTTACTACCCGTATGGGTTATACGCCCTTAGGCTAATGTGTAATGGTAGGGTGATCGTGAAATGAAATGGAGGACCTACAGTTTAACGTGGAATCCGAACCACGGTGGAGGCCTGGCATTCCCCACATTCACAAGATGTCTTGTTAGAGGTGAAGGAAGGGTTTGGTAATCAGATAAATCTGTGCCGGGACCGAGGATTGAACCCCGG
>CABEEJ010000876.1:104573-118585 GCA_901482245.1 Timema douglasi | reverse complement strand
GGGGGGGGGGGGGGGGGGGGGGGGGGGGGGGGGGGTGGGGGGGGGGGGGGGGGGGCCAGGCCACAAACTGTGATGCTTGGTGGTTGAAGACCCATAAAAGACGAGATGGCACGAACATATTTTTTTTTAACATCTACATTTAAATTCTTCTTGCAGCAATTAAAAGAAATTGGGGTTGTATTTGTAATGATTTTAAGACTCCAATAAGTTTTTTTCCAAAGAATTGAGGATAAATAACCATATTAATGCTTTGAATGGAAAAGGTGTTGCGGTAGATGGGGGTGGGGGTGGGGGTGGGGGGTGAGGGCCTCCCTCCTTTTCCCCTGGGATGCTGCCTTGCACAATATCAAAGCAGATTGTAACCACTGCCTTCTAAAATTGTGTCTAAATGTAATGCCAGAATTTAACGGCGGTGTTTTTTTTTTACCGCCGGCTCAAGTGATACACACGTATAATTACTCTAATGGGCTAATAATGTAAGGATGAGGAAGGAAGGATTTTAGAGGTAATATACCCGCAATTGCGTGGAAGGAAAGTAGGAAAGCATTAAGGGAAAACCACCCTCAGTACATCCAAACGGGATTCAAACCCCGATCTCTCCATCTTTTAACAGGCCAGTCTAACACGAGAGTGACGCCTTAGACCATTCGGTCGCTGAAGCGGGTAGTGGCAGCGTTCACCCCAGAGTCCCCTGGCCTTGGAGAGTTCGAATTAAAATATTTTTAAAAAACAAACAGATCTTGGCTGAAGCCCAGCCACTCACCCGGGACCACGTGTGAAAGGTAGACCTTCCCTCCTCCTTCCCCCGCGGTAGTCCGTAAACAAAGTGCGGATCGGAACCGAAAACAGCGACAATCCTTCAAACCGATAATATTCAACTTTAAAACCCCATAAACAGACACAGACTGCACTTGGAACAGAAATCATCAATAACGAACGCCACGCTCGGTAGAGAACGCTGAGCCTGAAACTTGTCCTGCCGCGACAAAGGCGAGCTACGACTGTAGTGCCTGCTTTCCTCCCCTCCTTTTACCACCCCTTCCCTGCCTCGCTGATGCCACTTCCCTTCCTTTATTTTTTATTTTCCCTCGAACCCCTCCACGATGTGCTACTACTAGCCTTCCAAAATACATGGTCCTTTTACGAACACAGAGAACACATTCTGGCCTGGGTAAGCCACAGACAAAGGAAAATGTACAGTCCAATTTACATAAGAGAGCCTTTTAAAATATACAAAAATATATTTAACGGTCAACATTTTATTATTTTAACAGTATTACCCGCTTCGGTGGCCGAACAAGTTAAGTCGTTACTATCGTATTTGACTAGCCTGATAAAGACGACGGGGAGATCTAGGTTCGAATCCCGGTCGGGTCCACTGACGATGTTTTTTTTGTTTTCGTTTTATAAATGCTTTCCCATTCACTTTCCATACAAATGCGAGGATCCTACCACTATAAAATACTTCCTTCCTCGTCGCTACCCCATTAAAGTAATTATCAAACAAGCGTATAACCTGAACAGGTGGTAAGACAAGGTGATTAGAGAAGAAAACAGTAAAGCTTGATTCACACGTTCGCCGAAAAATAAAAAGCAGAATCTGGGCAGTAATTCATACACTTTAAGTTGGCCCATGATGCATTGCAACGCTTTAAAACAGCTGATTATTAACATAGTTTATTTTCTAGTGGATAAACATATATTTTAGATCATTCTCCCGATTTATGTTTACAAATTAAAATGCTGTGTCGTGGCACACTCGATAACATCACTAAACACAATTTACAATAACGAGTTGTTTCAAATCTCCTCACAACGGCCAAAGAAGCTGTCTACTAGCTTCTGACTGTAGAGCGCATGCGTTGTCAAATGCGCATGCACACTAATTTGAGATGGTTGGTTCTGAGATTTGATTGGTTCTCCTGTACCTAACATCTCGAGCAGAGCGGACAAAGTAGAGAATAGTTGAACTTCAGCAGAACAGCTCGCACCGATAAAGCGGAAATCTTGTGATTGGCTTTGAGCGCGTCGCGTGACCACGTTTCTGTTCTGCGCTAGTTTTTCGGCGAAAGTGTGAATCCACAGTAAGATTTTCAAGATATTGATACTTTCGATCAAACGGCAAATCACACTACTTAGCGTATTAATACATGCAAATTGTTTTGTTAACGTTTTTATCTATCGATAAAGGTTTCCTCCACTTAGAATGAGACCGTAGACTTATTCTTGGCTTCTCCCCATAAGGCAACGGATGCTGGTTATCCGCTGATTGAAGGAAAAACATTAAGTGTTTATTCTGAAAATTGAAAAATGACACCTGGATACGAGAATCGAACCCAGGACCTTTGGTTTAGTACGCCAATGCTCTTATCACTGAGCTATCCAGGAGTCGTCCCGTGCCCAGGGTCGTTCTTCACTCATATTTTGAGGCAGAGTCTATGATGGACGTGCGGAAATTGTCGGTTACAAATGTGTGATCTTATTAAGATCACGAGCTATCAGATAACGCAGCCACCTTCGACTCGGTAGTTGGCTTATTGCAGCCACTTGTACAATTATTATAAATGTAAGGGATTGCATATTTATTAATCAAATAGCCGAAGCTATTATTTATGCTTTTTATTGATGAACGATTCCTGGATAGCTCAGTGGTTATAGCATTGGCGTACTAAGACAAAGGTCCCGGGTTCGATTCCCGTGTCCAGGTGTTATTTTTAAATTTTCAGAATATGATATCTTGATGGAGAATTCCTCAATAAAAAGCATAAATAATAGCTTCGGCTAGTTGATTCTTAACTGCGTTGAGCTAAATGAGTTAATTCATACACGCCGCGGTAGAAGCCACGTTTCGTGATTCCAGCCGCTGGTAGTTGTTGTGTTTTAATATGGAAGAATTCAAGATTTAGCGTTTCATCGATGAGGTTAGAGAAAAACCAAGTATATAAAACTCGGAGCTGAGGATTTTTGCTAGGCTTGGTATCACTGCGCGCCCAACTATTTCGCCTACAGTGGTATCGTTTGAAAAGCGCATGTTATAATTGGTAATAGCGGATCCACCGCGGCTGCTACCCCCAGCGTTGCCTCGTGCATAAAAGAGGCCTTAGGCAAGAAATCTAGCACTTCTTATAATCCAAGGGGAAATCAGACATCCTCAGAGACGTCTGATAGTACGGCCGGTGTGTTTGGAAAATATAGGGTAAGGATGGAGAGGGGTTGATCGTATTTCTATTTATTTTTACAGAAACCAATTTCAAGGATTGGTCATAGATATAACCTTGAAACCTAAAAACTTGAACCTTAAAATTATAATCAGTGACTTATCTAAAAAAATAGCCAGAGGTTATTCAAACCACGGAGTCAAAACGAAATATTTATCAGTTCTGGTTCTTGTTAGATAAATATATGTTTCTCTTTTGTTTGGTTCTTAATTAGGTTACGGTACTGGTACCATTTATTTTGATTATTTATATAATAGCATTATAAAAATATATTGAAAAATAAATAACAACAAATTAAAAGTTATCTATATAAAAAGAAATTACAAAGGAATATATCCGACTTAACGAAAAATCCGGAGAAAAGGAACAATAGAGCATTTCAAAATAAGATTAAGGTCGTTCGACCATCAACATTTTATTGCACAATATTAACAAGTATATAACTACAATATATATATATATATATATATATATAATGATTTCAAATCATTACAGCTCACCAGTTATAAGGGATTATAAGGGCTTTTGCGTACCATTGTTAAGGTAAAGTAATTAATGTGTGAGGCTGAAATTTAGTATGACTTGACATTCATAAGAGGTGTACACTAAATATATTTGTAATATTATTATTAATATTGATAATAATAATATAAATAGTATAAATTATTGTTTAAATACTTCAATTAAATATAATTTTGTATTTAGTGTAGCGTTGCACTTAAGGCATGCTCAATCTGACTATGAAACTGGTCCTTAGTGTTAGGTTCATCCTAGTTGGTCTGGGTTCAAGCCACCATCAGGTGTCCAGAGGTTTCTTTTTCCTGACCGTCTCCCGCCATGCAAATGGGACTATATTTATTCTAGACCCGTATATTCTAACTTACGTGTTCCCTATACAGTCAGCGTGGTTAAAATGCCTATATCCCTGACGCTTAGTAAAACGTGGTGGACAAAAACATAAATAACTTCTTATAGTGTTAGTAACCTGACTCGGTACCACGTCTATTTTTTCGTAGCTAGAAACAAACTCTGTGAATTAATTGTTTTATAAGAGAAAGAAACCTATTTTACATTTTCGATAGTGAATCGTGTCGACCAGTCAAGATGTGTTTTAGATCGCTTGATAGAATTGTGACAGCGCAAAATAAACAAAGAAGGCTTCCAGGCCGGCCTGATAAGGAATTAATGTCATTGTGGGCGGACGTGCTCTGTTATAAGGAGCAGGAGATTAAACTCTACACGGCGAAGAAGGAAAAAAAAAAGTTACATATGAGCGAACAACGGAACCATTTGTCTGGCATTTTATGCCTATGTTTATAGGATCAGGCCAGAGTCAAACTCCTGACACTCAAACCTGTCCTGATGTCAAGCCGAGTGCACAGATTAGATTCTGTCTCTACCGTGACTCGGACGAGAATAATTGTTTTATCACTATTTGTATTAAAATAAACAAGTTTTGAGCAAATGATGATATCAGTGCACGCGGCCTACAAATTAACTTCACTCTGGAGCAGTGGTACCTAGTACCCGTTCGGGTTAGGAGGAACGAAGGAGGGATGATTTGAAAAGAAATGTTCCCGAATTTTAATGGAGGGAAAGTGGCAAAACATTGAAAAAATCCACCCTTTTTCACCCGAACTGGTTCTAACCCATTTCTTTAGTTACCAGCAACACGAAAGTGACGCGTTAAACCATGCGACCACAAATGTGGGTTTGTTCCCTTTCGCTACGTTTTTTGACTAACGATCTAGGGTTTGGTTGTCGTGTTTGTCCTCTATCCCAAGAATGAACTGCTATTGTAAACAAAACAAGAGTTAGAAGTGACCAAGTTAGAAGTTACGCCCCCCTTTCAGCCAAACATCTGCAATGTTAACCGGGCATATCTGGGTCACGTCGACACGCCCCTTCCGACAGCTCGCAGCGCTGCTGCCGCCAGCGTCCAAAATACTAACTTCGTGCCAAACAATGGGTAGTAGAGAGGCCAAAAGAGAAGTCGGAGGGACCCGGTTTTTTCCTCAGAGGCTTTCTTTTTCAGATTGATAAATTAACATCCATAGGTCTGAGTGTTGTGTCTGTTCTTATATTATTATTATTAGCACCGCGTCTTACTACCCGTTCGGGTTGTACGCACTTACGCTAATGTGTAATGGTAGGGTGATTGTGAGATGAAATGGAGGACCTGCAGTTTAACGTGGAATCCGAACCACGGTGGAGGCCTGGCATTCCACACATTCACAAGATGTCTTGTCAGAGGTGAAGGAAGAGTTTTGTTCTTATACAAGTTTGTAAGTGTTGTGCCGAACTGATTTTAAGCACACAAGAGGACTAATGTTAAGGAAAGGGGATGGGAAGCCACTCGTGAATTAAACACCTCTAATGTAGTGGTATTCAGCCTGGGGTATGTGTAGACATCTTAGGGGGTATGTAAAATATTAAAATACATATGCAGTATGTAATCGAAAACAAGGTGCTTAGGATGATATTTGGTCCAAAATGGGATGAGGCTACTGGGTAGTGGAGGTGGTTACATAATGAGGATAAACAAGTTTCGTATATTATTGTGGTCAGGACATGCAGTACAAATGGCAGCGTCTAGAACCTTGTTCAGGGTGTTTAATGTCAAACCCAAAGTTAAGAGACCATTGTAAGACCTAGATACAGATGGGAATAGAACATTAGAATTAACCTTAAAAAGATAGGGTGTAATGAGGTGGACTGGATAGAACTAGCTCAAGATAGAGATAGATGGCGTACTTTTGTAAATGTTGTAATCAGTTTTCGAGTTCCTAATGCCATAGAGTAAGTAAGTAGTATAAACGTATTATTTAATGATAAAACACTGAATAATCAAGGCCAGATTTAGAGTTGGCTACAGGAGACCTAGACTTAAGAACACGTGATCAAGGGGCGCAGTTTTTTTTTTTGTCTCTGTCTCTCATTTATTTGATTGTTATTTTTGTAACTGGTTTCATTTTGGGTGTGTTAATTATTATTATTTAGCACCGCGTCTTACTACCCGTTCGGGTTATACGCTTTAAGTACTAATTACATTAATGAATTAGGAGTTGGGAAAGTTGAATTAGATTAAGTGAACCCACATTTGCGTGGAGGGAGAGTGGAAAACCATTTAGGAAAAACCACCCCCAGTTCACCTGACCGAGATTTGAACCTCGATTTCCCCGTCCTCAGCAGTTGATCTCAACACGACTAGTGCGTTAGCCAAGTACGCCACCGAGGCGGGTAAAGGGGTGCTAATATTATAAATAGACATGTGGAGATACGTGAACAAAAGAAGGTTAGATACCACTGATGAGTGCAGCCAATCTTCTAGTTGAAAGAAAAACACACTAGCGCTGAATGTAATGTCGACAGTAGGACACGATGACCATAAGCGAGACCGATGGATACAAACTTTAGGTATTACTTCAACTGTCAGAGTTTTGTTTGACCTTGAAAAAATTATATCAAACCCTCAAAGCATACTTAAGGTCCCGGATTCGATCCCCGGCTCTTCCAGAGTTTCTGTAAAAAAAATAGTCTTGAAAAGGGGTCAACTCAGCCTCGTGAGGACAATTGAGGAGCTACTTGAATGAAAAAGTGGCAGCTCCGGTCTATAAGACTGAGATTAATGGATTTAGGGTTAGTTATGCTGACAATATGAAACCTTCTACCTAGAGATGTCGATAGCGGCTATCTTCGCTAACAGATGGTGGCCATTAGGTCAGTATGGCTTTATTGCGATTTGATTCTATGGAGTTTATATATGTTACCGTTTAAACCCGATTACAGGACAAACTAGATCGGATTAGGCTGAATTGATACATCCTAAGAACCTCAGGATGCACTAGTTTAGCCTAGTCTAAATTCGTTAATCTTGAAATGTTGTCCTAGTTCATAGGATAAATTAGTATAGCCTACAATTGTAATAAGCCAAACGGTGACCTAGCGGTCTAGGGGTAAGGTGTCAGACATAATCTGGCGGCCGGGGTTCAATCCTCGGTCCCGGCAAGGATTTATCTGATTACCAAACCCTTCCTTCACCTCTGACAATACATCTTGTGAATGTGAGGAATGCCAGGCTTCCACCGTGGTTCGGNAGGTTAGGTTAGGTTAGGTTAGGTTAGGTTAGGTTAGGTTAGGTTAGGTTAGGTTAGGTTAGGTTAGGTTAGGTTAGGTTAGGTTAGGTTCCTACCATTACACATTAGCGTAAGTGCGTAAAACCCGAACGGGTAGTAAGATGCGGTGCTAATAATAATAATAATAATAATAATAAGCCAAACCAGGGTTTGGTTAGGTTAGGTTAGGTTAGGTTAGCTGACAACATTTGCGCGCGAACTGTGAATTATGAATCATGTCCTAGGTCGATTCATCATAATAATGAATAATGAAAACGAGTAGGTCTACTGTCTAAAAACATCAGGATAAACCGATCTATCAATTCGGCCTAGTTCAAACTAGTTTGTCCTGGAATCGGGTTTGAACTGTAATATGCATATGTGTGTATATATATATATATATGTATGTCAACGCCTTACATAACACCTTGAAGAATAAAAAAAAACCTATCAATGTTACCTATGAAATCAAAATACGGCATCATAACGTGCCTCACGCTACATGAGAGCCTGCTCGGAAGTGTTTCGTGTCGAAAATCTGTAGCTTGTACGTATCGTCTTCCGTGACGATAATTTTGTTATAACCCGTAAAAAGTAACACAGAATGTGGTACAAGCATGAGAAACTTTCTCAAAACGAAACATTAAAGGTCAGATGTCCCTAAAGAAAGTTCGCGTGCGCGCCAAGCTTGGATAAAATACAGTGGAGTGGCGTGTAATGTTTCCAGGGATAAGCATAACTAGTTAAAAACCCGCTTCAGTGGTCAAATGGTCTAAGCTTAGGTATCACTCTAGGAATAGACCGGACTGTTGAATACGGGTGTATCTGGGTTTAAATCCCGGTCAAGTATTCTGAGGGTATTTTATTCTTAAATAGTTCCCCAATCTCCTTCCACGCAAATACAGTTGGATTACCTCTCAAATGCTTTCTTATTTGTTTCTACCCCATTAGATTAAATATAGTATATGCGTATAGCTTGAGCAGGCAGGCTGTAATAATAATAATAATAATGATAATAATAATAAAAGCTAATTAAAACTGTACCTGTGATCTGTTACTCATACTATGTCTTCCATTTGACCACTCATACATAGGATCTGCTCTAAATACCAGTAGTGTGTGTTTCTTTGATATATTTGCCCTCACACGAATGGAATTGTTAAAAAAAACATCCCCCCACCCCTCCAAGATCATAATTTTTAGAATGTACTCTTTCTTTTTCAGGAACCGGATACGGTAGTACTACTACCCACATTCGCGTGGAGGGAGAAAGGAAAACCACTTAAGAATAACAAACATCAGGACACCAGACCGGGATTAGAAATCCGATCTCCCAGTGAAATAATGACACCTTAGACCATACGGTCACAGAAGCGGGAACAACATTAATTAATGGCTTGATCTAAATATTAAGGTTTATTAGGGTATTTTAGATTAAATGCACAAGCATCAAAGAGGGGGATTAGGGAAATTACCCTAGGTGGTCGAGGATGGAACCTTGATCTCCACGCCTCCAGCAATATATTGTATTTATAAGTCTGACATCTTATACCACGTGATCACCTGTCCTGATCAAAATTTGTTTTTACGCGAAGTGAACGCACGAAAATTACGAACGATTTGGAGTTCACTAAAAGTTTCAGGTAGCTAATAGCTACCATTGCATATGATGGACATAATTATAAATACGGCCTAACGCGCTACTCTCATGTTGGTCTAGACTGAAAAAGATGGGGATATCGGGGTTCGAGCCCGGTTAGGTTCACTGAGGGTGATTTTGCTAGTTTTTTCTCCCACTCTCACGTCACGCAAATGTGGGTGCACTTACTCTAAATTAACACATTCCTAATCCCTAATATATTAGAGTACATACGCGTATAACCCGAACGTGTAAGACGCGGCGCTGAAAAAGAAAAGAAAAATTATATCTATTGATTTAAAGTAAAGTTGATATAAACATATCAAGATCTCAAATTTATTCCCAATCTTGTCAAGTCAAGTCCCTTGTTATTTATATTCGTTCATAATTCAAAGCCAACAAGCAATCAAAAATATTTTCATCAAGTTAAAACTACTAATAAACAACTACAGCTCTATAAAAATTAAAATATCCTAGATATTAACATTTAATACCCTTTACTTATAGCCTATAGGGTTTATAATAATAATATGATCTAAGTATGTTTTTAATACTTTGGTTTTGCAAAAAAAAAGTTTTCATTAGCTCCGTAACAGAAGTTTTGTGTGGATATAATTTATATAAGGTTTTTGTTACTATTTGTATAAATATTACGTGTTAAAAAAAAGATAAAAAACAGTTTTAATCATTTGATTCAGTGTCTCAAAATTAATTTTATTTTGAAAACTTACCTGTAAAGCCACTGAGACCGGTCCATTGCTTTGATGTAGTTACTAAATCGACGAACAGAGGTCATCATACTCATGACTTCCCCACTGAGCTCTATCGTTCAGTTTCCAAACTACTGATACAGAGTGACTAGTGATCGGTTAAAAGCGGTCACGTGAGCAAGACACGGGAAGGGGGAAACGGGACTTGGGAGGGGTGATAGTTGAGGGGTAATAGAAGGCCAACAGCTGTTGAACGAGACAAAGCCCGCGCGCATGCTGCTGGCTGATAGCAGTGGAAGCGTGCGTTGATGCTATGTTGTCAATTTTACCGGAACTAAATTTATTGATAAAGGATATGTTGTAAACTCTATTTTAGTTCGGGAGGAAATACTCAGTTTACATTTCCTGTTACGGGGCGCATACATTTGTAGTCATCTTTCTATGGTAGACAGGACACCCTTTCTTGTATAAATATTGTGTACCAGAGAATGAACCAGATCTTGGCCATTTTGATTCCACAACAGTTTTACGGAGAGACTGTTCACATGGCACGTACGATTTCCTACAATATTTTAATAATGCGGTGGCTTTTTTGCCCTTTTTTTATGTCAAATAATATTTACCATAAACATTTTCCTTATCTTCCCAAAGACTATTATATTAATATATATATATTAATTTCAATTTTTTTCAAACAATTTAAGGTGAGAGTGTACTAATTAGACTAATATATTAGGGATGAGAAAAGTGGAATTTAGATAAAGTGTACTCGCATTTGTGCGGAGGGAGAGTTGAAAATCATCAAGGGAAAACTACCCTCAGTACACCCAAATCGGATCGAACCCTAATCTCTTAGTCTTCGGCAATCTACTCTATTGCGAGAGTGATGCCTTAAAGCAGGAATGTCAAACGCGCACCCGACCTTTTGACCCTTTAAAATTAGAAAAATTAAAATTATTAATAAAAAAGTCTGTCATTGTAATTGCGGACTGATAACTTTCCACACTCGCTGTTAGTGTGACACTTCATTCAGAGGCTTTTAGAGTTTGGATAAACTATCGAGAAATCCTACCTACGAGATGTTATTGTTATGTCCCTTTGTTTTGGCGGCCCTATATCCCTGTACAAAGCAACCACCACAAGTAGTCAAGTAGTGGCTCTCTAACAATATTATGGTTTATAAAAATATGAGAGCAGAGGTAATAAAATCCAACTATTGGTCAACTGACAGTATACTCGACCATCATATTTCCACCTATTGATATTTTGTCAGTGCCATAACCACGAGTGTGCAGTTATTACTTCACCAATATCTCAGTCCCTGCTACTTTTGATATCAGATCACGATCGTAGTCTATGAGAAGAATTGTAGTGCGGTTGTTTTTGTGTTTTATTTGTCTTTAGTTAAACCGATATAATATGATAAACATGATGTCGAAGGCTAGTTTTACGCGTAAGACTACTATTTATGTTCAGGAGCACATATTTATGAGAACATCTGTTTTCTTTAACTAAAAATAAACCCCCAGAAAGTTTAAGAATAACTGATCAGCATCTACTGTACATCCAATTTTGAAAATAACGTCAGCTCAAGACATTATAACTAATTTTGTTTCGGTGACCTGGTGGTCTAGGGGTAAGATGTCAGACTTATGTGCTGGCGGCCGGGGTTCAATCCTCGATCCCGGCACAGATTTATCTGATTACCAAACCCTTCCTTCACCTCTGACAAGACATCTTGTGAATGTGAAGAATGCCAGGCCTCCACCGTGGTTCGGATTCCACGTTAAACTGTAGGTCCTTCATTTCATCTCACAATCACCCTACCATTTCACATTAGTGTAAGTGCGTATAGCCCGAACGGCTAGTAAGACGCGGTGCTAATAGTAATATTGTGTACAAAGAGTCGTGGAAAACATGTTATAGTGTACAGTCACGACACAATCTTGTGGCCACAACACGTTGTGTGTTATATTGTACAATAGATTGTGTCGTGTGCACCGGGACACAATATTGATAACACAATGATTGTATTTGCTTCCCTTTTAACTCATTAAATTCTTAAACTTGGTGCTTCAACTTCGGCCACAAGTTTCAAAACATATCAAACTATATTTTACCATCGACCCTTTTTTACATTTCCAAATGAAAGAATGTCATAATATGAAAACTAAACCACCTTGTCCCAAATCCTGTATTCTGTCCGGCACCTCAATGTCTTCATACTCTGCTGTTTATTTATACATTTATTTTCACCGCGTCCTACTACCAGTCCGGATTACACGCATTTAAATTACGCTCATTAAGTAGGGAAGAAGGCGATATAATATAGAGAAAATGCAGCCGCATTTGCATGATTGAAAGGTGGAAAACCATTAAGGGAAAAAAAACCTTGGTACACTCAGTTAAGATTCGAATCTTGGTCGCTCTATTACTGGCAAACCAGAGTAGATGAATCTGAAATTTAGTTAGCTTGCTCATCAAAGTGGTATATTATTATTATTTCTATTATTATAGCTACTTGATTATCAGCTTCATGAATCAACTGATGCCTCTTACAAACTAAATTAAATCTTGACAAGAAACAGTATAAACTGGGAAGTCCCCATTTCCCTAATAATAACTTATTACCTGCCTCGGTGGCCGCGTAGTCTAGACGCAGGCGTGTAAACCCCCGTTTTGTACGATGGGGTAGTATGTATTTATAAACAGGACTAAGTAAAATAAGACTTTTTAGGATTATTTTAAAAATATACTGCTGTCTAATACCTGATATTATGTTCACGTACGTAGATCTACATAGCATACTTAAAAATAAACTTAAAGGATTGAAAATAAAATAAATAAACCTAACAAAATCATAACTGCTTAGTTGTTACATACCATATTATTATTTTAGTGGACCTTTGGTATTGTTTTCCTTATAACAAATCATCAAAATTAGTTATTATTATTATTATTAGCACCGCGTCTTACTACCCGTTCGGGTTATACGCACTTACGCTAATGTGTAATGGTAGGGTGTTCCGAACCACGGTGGAGGCTTGGCATTCCCCACATTCACAAGATGTATTGTCAGAGGTGAAGGAAGGGTTTGGTAATCAGATAAATATATGCCGGGAGCGAGGACTGAACCCCAGCCGCCAGCACAGAAGTCTGACACCTTACCCCTAGACCACCAGGTCACCTTTGCATACAATAACTTGTACCTTGTAAGTTGTAGGATAAGACACGTCATATATCAACAATTTTTACTGGCCAAATTTTGAGTTGTAAACGTGTAACTCACCTGCTTCAGTGGCCGCATGGTCTAAGATGTCACTCTCGCAATAGACTAGACTGCCGATAATGGGGATATTGGGGCTCAAATCCCAGTCAGGTGTACTGAAGTTTTTATTTTCCTGAACTATTTTTCACCCCTCCAGGCAAATGTGGGTATGCGCTAGCTCTAAATTTATCCTTCCTCATTAGTATAATTAGTACATATGCGTATAACCTGAACAGGTAGAAGGACACGGTGTAAAAAAACAACTTGTTCTTACATTCTGATGATAGAATCCGAGACACTTATCTTAGTATGAGAATTTCTTCCTGAATGAGATAAGATTGTATACAACTAAAGTTAAGGGTTCGATTTCCATCAATGCCAAAAAGAATTGATAAAATTGACGTTTCTTCTCTAATGAAAAATTATCAGCCCCCCCATCGATGAGCACGTGATTTAGATGTCAAGTTATTTTAGTTTTTACAATGACGGGGAGGTGCTGGTTTGTAATCCAGGCGAGATGTAAAGAGGGTGTTTTTCTCCTAAAGTAAGTTCTAGTCCTCCTTTGCGTGAATGTGGGAGCTTTTTTTTTTTTAAACTCTACCTTCCTCATTCTCCCACCATTTGCGTAATTAAAGTGTATATAGCCCGAACGAGGGGAATATCATTTGGGTGACTGGGTTGTTCTATAGTTGAGCTAGTTTGTAAGTCGTGTTATGATGTAATAATGTTCGTTTGAAAATGCATATTAAATACTCCTGATAAAAAAATACTTATCATAGCCCTTTTCTACAAATCATTACATCATTACTTTTTAAGTATGCCTAAGTATAAGTTAATGACGATTTTACTAATAATTTCAAAATCATTGCAACATTATTTTGTGTACAGTTTGTTTGTTTATCATTATAACGTTGAAGGCCAATGTTGCGATGGTCGTGACACATCGAGCGTGAACACGAATATTAAGTGTATGATAAGCACAAGTAATAGTCAAAACAATATAAAAAAATATAACCTTTAGAAAAAATCACAAGTTAAATGTCATCAACTATTATGGTCACC
>CABEEJ010000876.1:41750-97165 GCA_901482245.1 Timema douglasi | reverse complement strand
CAACAAATACACACAATAGAGCACGTTAATGGCAGTCGCAACACGCACAGTATCGTCCTCCATGATGAATTCCGAATGACTGGCCAGAATTAATTGACGCACATTTGAACCTACACTGGTTGCAGTATTGGATGCATAGTAAAGAAGGGGCAGTTTGGCAAACGTATCCAGACAAACATTTGGGGCAGACATTGGAGCCAACATTGGAACCAACGCTGGATGCATAATCTGGAGCCGGTTTTAGTCTAATCCCTGGATTAAGCTAATCTCATATTTTACTAGTAACGAGCAGTTCAGGTCGAAAGCGTAATTGAATAACGTCCGTATCTAGACCATATTTACGGCCTCTAAGGAGATGGTTATTATTTTTAAATATGATACAAAACTAAATGGATGAGAAAGAACCAACATATCTATTTAATATTAAAGTCCCTACTTTTGAAATTTTTTGAAAAATCATTAAAAGGTAAAAGGCATCTTAATTTCAACAACATTTCACAACCTGTTTTGGACGGCCGATTATGGGAAGATCGGGGTTTGAATCCACGTCGTGTATTGATGAAAGTAGTTTTTCGTGGATGGTTTTCCACTCTCCCTATCACAAAAACGAGGGTACACCTCCTCTAAATTCAACCTTCCTCATTCCTAATACATTGGGGTAGGCCTAGTTAGTACATAGACGCAGTGCTAATAAAACAACCGCTAAATGTCGCAGTTTTACTACTAAATAAGGAGACAGACAAGCACACTATCTATACTGTCTCTGCTAAATTACCGGACTTAATAAAGTGCAAATTCCACATGTTGAAACAAAATCACGTTAAGCTCATAAGCCATAATGTACACTCCGTTTACCCTGACACTTAAAAAACTTACCTTACACGTTTCCACTATGGTATAGTTTATAAGATAGAACCATAGTGTAGGCCTAATAGATCGAGGTACCTTTAACACCCGCTACGGTGGCCACGTGATCTAACGCGCTACTATCGTGTTGGACTAGACTGCCAAAGATGGGGAGCTCGGGGTTCGATCCCGGTCGGGTGCACTGAGGGTGGTTGGTCTTACCCTTTCCTTTCATGCAAATGCGGATAAATTTCCTCACAAATAAGCCTTTCTAATTCCTAAACCATTAATGTAATTAGTACATATGCGTATATATCTAACGGGTAGTAAGACGCGGTGCTATATTTAAATAAAATATCACCTTTCAGGGTAAACTAAGTGTAAACAAAATCGTTTGATTTATATCGTTGTCAGCTGGACGATATTTACTTACAAGGTCAACGGCCCAGCCCGGTTGTATTACGACACCGGGACAGGTTTCTCGTTAATTAGGACCAAAACAACACGAAATGTTATCCAACACTTTAACAAAAGTCAGTAGTGTGCCTCTTAGCTGAGGATTCCGGGATCGAATTTCAGCAAGGCTGAAAATTTTTATCATTGATGACCATGAGGCTTTCTCTTTCATAGTGAATATTTAAAGGCTGGGGGACTGGATGTTGTATCTGTTGTCAAATTAATTAGTTTGAAAGTCGTGTGCCGATATGATCAGTCAGCTCAGAAAATAAATATTTTGACCTTATTTATAGTTTAGTCTCTGGAGTCAACCAATCTCCCAGTACACTAATAACAAGCAGTTCAGGTCGTAAGTCTAGTCTTAGGTAGTCAACCAATCTCCCAGTACACTAATAACAAACAGTTCAGTCGTAAGTCTAGTCTTGGGAGTCAACCAATCTCCCAGTACACTAATAACAAGCAGTTCAGGTCGTAATTCTAGTTTTGGGAGTCAACCAATCTCCCAGTACACTAACAACAAACAGTTCAGGACGAATGGTGGATTGATTGACTCAACCTCCAAATCTCGACTAAATAAGCGGCCCTAATTCGTCCAATCAATAATTGTTATCGCGAAAAGTTTTGCTCGACGGCTGCGATGAAACGGGGCAGTTTGTTCCCGACAACTCGTGCGCTGCAGCTCTAAGAGGGAGTGAGTGATCTATATTTCATCAGAATAGAGTGTACACAGAACCGCGAGATCTGAATGACAGGTTTAATATATTCTTGAATGGACGCTTTCAAACCAGTTCCTGTAGAATGCTGGAAGGTGAGCTAGAAGAACACATTCAACAACAACCACTAATCATTCCTCATTTAACTAAATCCTTCATTTTATAAATATATTTTTTCAAGTACACTCTTGTTTATAAGAGCTAACCTATATAATTATACATTTGCGTTACATTTTTTTTTTATCAAAACACTCCACCCTTCCATTTCACCTACCATCCATCTTTGTTGCCCCCTCAGCACTTGCTATGAGACCGGCTGTCCGGAGTTGCCCAGCGGGGACCTTAAGGAGGTGCCCTGACCAACTATCCTCGATACACTGGTACACACTACCGACCACTTAGGGAGTATCCCCCTCCTCACACACAGATGACCAGTCGGGGTCTTAGTTAAGCCGGACTCCGTCCGTCAAATTTCCCAGAGGCCGTCCCGTGGAGGCGCCCCGACAGGATTTTTAGAGATCTATAAGTACCGGAAGGTGCCAAGGGCAGTCTAAAGTCTGTTCAGCGTAGGAATTGTTTTATGAAAGGCTTTTTTCCCTACTAGAAATCTATTATATAGTAGGATATTGGTAGGAAACAAGACCTTTCAGAGAGTAATTCCTACCGTGAATGGAGTCTAGTGCTCGTTTAAATGAAACGTTGGCGGGCCCAGAGTGCGTGCATCGGGTCGGTGCCTTACACCTGAGCACCGTGACCATTTTAGAGGTACAGTCAACTCTCGATTCTACGACCTTTCACGGTTCCCTGGAAAAGGGTCGTTATTTCGAAGGGGTCGTTATTGGAATTTTAACAGATTTTGTTCCATCCCTGACCTTCATACGAAAAAATTGCATTTTTTAGACAATACGTGAAAAAGTAAATAAAATAAAACCTACCTATTTCTTGAAGAAGGTACTCCTTTCACTCATTTCGTCAAAATTATAAGTTCGTATCAAATAAAAAAAATAGCGTGGGTCATCAAAAATCGTTCACAAAATCCAACCAAAAACGTAACCAAATCAAAATAACAATGTTAAACAATAGCATGGGTCGTCAAAAATTGTTCACAAAATCAAACCAAAATAGTAACCAAATCGAGAATCGAAATAACAATGGCAAAAGCAAGCCTGGCGCGTGATGTAGCGGCAGTCGCGCGCGTGGAAACATTGTCTTGGTTGTAGGAGGGGTTGGACAGAGTCAAGTGATATTGGCTGGCATTGATGAGGTGGTGTCTTTTTTTATACCCGACCCACCCCAGTTACTAGTAATACAGCGCCCACAAAGATAATTGCAACGCAGCAACCTAAATAAATGCAACAAACACATTTCCTTAAACTTTTCAACCTTTTTCCCCACATTTTTCACGGTTCCCCAAAAAAGGGTCGTTACTTCGAGAGGGGCGCTATTCCCGGGGTCGTAGAATCGAGAGTTGACTGTACATGAATATCCAAACTAAACCTCCGAAGAGGCCCCCCGAGAGGTTTTCTAGCTGCACTACACCTGGGCTTAGAGGCCTCTTATAGTGCAACCAGTGATACCCATCGGGACAGGAACCTTTTCGCCGGACGTGGGCTGAAGTCCTCGAGTACCACTCCGGGTACTAGGGCACCTGAAAAAACCAGTAACAGCCCTTCAATGCCAACCTGCCTTTAAAACCATTGTATAGGTACAGTAGAACTTTAATTCGTTTAAACCGGACAGCCCTTATCCCAAAATAATACATTAATAAACGCCGATGAAAAACATTAGTTATTAATTGAATATAATTAGTGCAATAAATGTGTGCTAAATAACAACAACAAATGATCAGTAAGTTTTTCAATCGTGTTAGTGTTGCATGTGGCGTGAGTGTGGATGAATCAAGACCAACATGTTCTAAGTAAAGTTAGATGAAAGGACCAAAATATCCTTTAAGTAATGTACTGTACATATGAATTTCTTTTCTGAGGATTATTTTCCATTTGTTTTATAAAACAAAAATAATAATGTGGTTTGTTTTCATATAGGCTGTTTTAATCGTGCCTTGCCTTATTTTATAATCTATATTTTTAATCCAGTCTTTCAATAATCCGGACAACTTCAAGCCGCAATTAGTTCGTATTATTGAAATTCAACTGTATTGACATTATTTATGAGACGTGACGGTTTCAGATCACAAGACTTAACATATGAATATTATTAAGTGTGTTTGATTAACTTTTATAACTGTAAAAAAGTTTCTTCCTATCTGAATCGGACTGTATTTGTAGTCGTCCCCAGCACTTAGCGGTAAACCACCCCCCAGTGAAGCAGCAGCACTGTTCAATGCGAGTCTAAAATTTTAGACCGCAGGCAGGTCGGCAGGTCTCACATTTGAAATGTATCGAACCTACTTGGATCTAAAAATACATAGGCTGAATTAAAAGGGGTGACACTCTTTTCTTACTCCCAAATATCCTGTGTTTTCTAGGTTTTCCAGACGGAATTCACATTTATCCATTTTTGAAAAAAAAAAGAAAAAAAGTAATAACATTTTATTTTTCATCAAATTAAGTGTAAAGTATAACTTTAAAACAGGATGGTTTAAAATTGATTGGGAATTGCATCCTCTTTCGCTTCACAATATTTGTTTAAGGGGTAAACGCGACCTTAAGTTGGAGACGTAGGGGACGTGAGAAAAGGACAGTTTTTATATAAAAGCATATTTTTTTTTACCAAAATAAATAAAATATTGTTCCAGTAAAAACATAGAGTTTAATTTTCTTCACATGGTCATATCAACAGTTCCTGAATATCTGTCATGAGCATAGCGGAATTTTCTAACAAACTTTTTAAATGAAGAGAAAAATTTGTCATTAAATTCTAGAACACCCTTGATAGATATTCAAGAATTGTTGGTATCGCCATGTAAAAAAAATTAAACTATGTTTATAATGGGGAAATATTTTATTTATTTTGGCAAATAAATGTTTTGATATAAAAATTGAAATAAATTCTTGCCTTTTCTCGCTACCCCTACCCCTCGCGTCGCCTCACCTTAATTCTTCAGTTAATTATTTTCATTTGACAAAAGACCTAAAATTTTAAGCTTTTAATTAAATGTCCCAAATTGATAAATATTCAAGTATTTTTATTAGATTTTGTAAAATTCACTGCGTTTTCCCGGGTTTTCAGGTGCTGGAGGAGATAGCTACAGGTCCCCCCTCTCCCCCGCGGCCCATCACCTTCCCCTTTCCATTATGAACGTGATCCCCTTTACAGCGACAGGTTCGGGGGAGAGGAGAGCACAAGTTTACCTCCGAGGGGACGAAATTAAGAAGTTCACTAAGTGAGAGAGGATTCTCTTGGCTTTCGACTTTTAAAAATGTCACTCTCATTTTATTATTTATCTCTTTATTTATTTCATCATTTTTTCTTAGTCATTCACGCTCACTTACCTTAGTTTTGGTGTAATGTTTGTAAGCTTTGTTAGTTTTGAGTTTTTATGCGTGTGTGTGAGTGTAAGATATTAATGAGTATGACCATTTTCATGGTGATCTTCTCATCACATCTTTCCTGTACTGAAGGTGCATTTTCTGTCCAAACAATCTCACCAATCTATACCTTTCCCAATATTCTAGGTCATAATAACCCTTTTAACTCTGTCAGGTTCACCCAGTTTAGTTTTACAGTGACGGAAAGGTCAGGGGTTCAGCCCCAATTGAGTACAAAGGAGGCATATCTTTCCTAAATTATTTCCACCTCCCTCCACACAAATTCTGGTACATTTCCTCCAAATAATTCAATCCACATCCATACTCCACTAGTGTGAATTTGAAAATAGCATAAACTGTTTGTGAGACGCACTTCATAGAAAAAAAATTTTTGTGTTGAACGTGAAACCGTAAGAATTGGTCACCCAGTTCACTGACCGAACGTTATAAGGCGTCACTCTCGTGTTGGACTGGCCTGCTGATGACTGAAATAGCGGGGGTTTCCCACCCTCCTTCCAGGTTTATTACTTCTAAAACACTCCCTGACCATGTATTAACACGCGGCGATGAAAAAAAATAATGAAATTTTCAGAAAACATTTGTTCATCCAATGCGCCTTATTATCTATCCATCTGGGATGTGGGTATTTTAATTACGCTCAGGGATTTAGGTGTTAGGAACGTTATATTTATAGGAAGTGTACCCGTATTTGCGAGGAGGGAGAGTGGGAAACCATTTAGGAAAAATCCCCTTCAGTGCACCCGACCGCGAATCGAGCTGTGATCTCTCCGTCACAGAGAAACCAGGATGGATGAGCTTAGAATTTAGTCCACGTGCTCACCAATGAGGGGGAAGATGTCAGATAGATACTATAAAATCTATATAAATTCCATAAAATGTCAGAGGCCTTGTAAGGCTTAAGCGACTGAATTAACTTTTATGTACACACTGTTTACCCTGAAATGTGGCAGTCTTACCTTGACAAATTACGCCATGGTCATATCTTATACACTACACCAGAAGCAGGTTGGCAACCGGTCGATCTCACGGCTATTTGAAGCCACTCGCGTAAGAAAACTACATCGTCATTAAAAATCGATTTTCGTGCCTTCCAACCTAGCAAACGTATCAAATACTTTCAAATAAAATTTTGAATGTGACCAAAATAACCTTGTTCGGCTATAATCAATAACGTTAAAAAAGAATAATTCTGTTCACCGTACGAAATTTCCTGTGTATCTACTGATAACATTTCCCCTCTTCCTGTGACGAGTTTACACGGGCACTTTAGTATGTACGTCTTGAAAACATTGACTTGCTTTTTAAAATTACCTTTCTCGTGTTTCCTATTTTAGATAGACATATGCTACCACGGTCACTTTTAATCGACATCCTGGCTGGAGGACTCATACAGGACATTTACGTGACTAAGTCAAATAGCCTAAGCTGTAGATGATTTATAATAAATACTTTTACAAAAAAAACTAATTCAAGATAAAATATTATTATTAGTAGTATTGCTTCTTACTACCCGTTCGGGTTACACGCACTTTCGCTAATGTGTAATGGTAGGGTGATTGTGAGATGAAATGGAGGACCTACAGTTTAACGTGGAATCCGAACCACGGTGGAGGCCTGACATTCCCCACATTCACAAGATGTCTTGTCAGAGGTGAAGGAAGGGTTTGGTAATCAGATAAATCTGTGCTGGGACCGATAGAATTATTTAAGAATTTATAATGTTCATTTCAACGTTACATCTTCAAGACTCATTGAATAAACCGTAAATTCACTAGCATGGGAAATCCTATCTCACGTCATAGGAAGCAACATCCTTAAAAATATTCTAGCCGCTACTAACGTCAACTTTTTCTTTAATACGTTATTTTTAAAGAAGACTCCTAATTGTTTTAGGTATTATTTGTGGAGATGGGGCATAAAACACCACCGCCCTAGAACTATCCCGTGTTAGTAAAATTCAATTTATCGGCATTGCAATTTTTTTTAACATGCGAAAAAAACTCTATCACTTTTAGCTGTCTTGTCCTCCTTAATCGCGTCTGCCAGCACCCACACGATAGTGTCTGTTTGTTCTGAGCTAATTAAGCCGCGCGCGGGGGTGAATAGACACATACACCGTCACATATAAACAGGTCGAGCGTACCTTATTGAGAGGAAAAGGAACGACACGTGCGAGTGACGTCATAACCGAGTGGAGCTGTGTAATCAGCCGTTGAGGTAACACCTTATGACCATCGATGTGGGTGAAACTGTTTTCAAATGTCACAATCCATTCTGCGTGAGTAATTTCATGCTTATTAACGGCCTCCTTTTACTTTATCATATAGACTAAAGTTTTTTTTTTTTATTATTTGAGATATTTAACGTGCACTTTTTGAATCAAATGATTATATCAGAACACGAGAATTCTATGAGCGAGAGTGAAAAGTCCTACCTATTTTGCCGGGAAAGATATTTTCACGTAATTTCCAGGATTATTTTATAATCCCCAATGGGCAAGGGAACGACGACCTTACTTCCCCTCCGAAGGAAGTTGTGCTACGGAACTTAATCGCTCAATGCAAATCCGTCAACCCCAGCTGGGTTTGAACCCACAAACATCGGGTCCTAAGGCGAGCACTTTACCCCGAGACCACCGAGGATGACTATAGACTAAATAAAGTATTGTAACTGTGAACAGTTTTTGCCTCAAGATTAAGATAAATCTAAGTTTTATGCTGCCCCGAACTCAAAAAAGGTTGGTATTATCATTAATTGTCCATCCGTTTGTCTGTCTGTCTGTCTTTGGGACAATAGCCGAAATGGTTTGAAGGCTTTAATTGATATTTAGATGCTATAGAGTAATTAATGGAAATTTTGAGTCTAGCCCTCAAATTAAAGCTATAAATGAATGCTATGAATTTGATAAGACACCAATAATAATCTTTTCCTATGCATTCCCTTTTTGGGTGTTTGTATTATCTAACAACATGAATACTTGAAAAACGGTATTCAGGATTGTTACCTTGGCACCAGCTATGATACTAATTAGGCCCCATGAAACAACAAGAAGATTTTCCACCTCATTTTGCACGGATCTTGGATCGTGTAGTGCCTTATGTTAGGTTCGGATTATGTTGGGTCATACTATCCATCACGCTCTGTCCTTTCGTTCACCTTGAGAGAACATTTACACCCATCATTAGTGCTACGGGTGACCTGGCGGTCTAGAGGTAAGGTGTCAGACTTCTGTACTGGCGGCCGGGTTTCAATCCCAGGTCCCGGCACAGATTTATCTGATTACCAAACCCTTCCTTCACCTCTGACAAGACGTGTATTAATCACAACTTGTGAATGTGAGGAATGCCAGGCCTCCACCGTGGTTCGGATTCCACGTTAAACTGTAGGTCCTCCATTTCATCTCACAATCACCCTACCATTACACATTAACGTAAGTGCGTATAACCCGAACGGTTAGTAAAACGCGGTGCTAATAATAATAATAATAATAATAATAATTAGTGCAACGCCACAACAGCTGTGGCCTAGTTAGTACACCAACATGAGGCCAAACTCCAAAAACCTGACTGCCCCCCACTACTAACGGGGCCGAGTTCGTATACAGCCTTGAGGAGGAATGAAAAATATGTATTACTAATAATAGTTTTCTATGAGGTCCTTCTATTGAGCTTCTCCGCACTGCTCGGAAGTATTTCCCTTGCGAGGTGAGAGAGTAAGGAACGCAGTATTTTGCAGTTTTTATAAAAAAAACAGTTCTTGAATATCTTTCAATATTGTGATGACAACTTTTTTCCCTTCATTTGAAAAAAGTTTCTCATCTAATGCTGCTATGCTCTTGACAGATATTCAACAACTGTTGATATCACCATGTGAAGAAAATTAAACTATTAGTTTCTAGTGGAGCAATATTTGATTTATTTTGGTAAAATAAAAATAGTTTTGATATAAAAGTGTTAAAACACTGCTCTATACTCACGTTCCCCTACACTCCCCACCTTATAAGTGCGATCAACTCCAAGTATGGGGCAATGTTGGGTGACACACCTCACACCGTTCAGCGCTTCTTTATCGCAAAGAACCGACACTATCAGCTGTTTACACCACGAAGACAAGGCCAATGTTTCCTGACAAGGTAATGACCACAGGAGGCACAAGATAACAACATACAAGAAAAAAATAATCAATGTGTGGTGCATCCTTTCAAAGAACGATAAAGATAGACTTTAAAGGAAATGTATCCGAAATTGCCTTGAGGAAACGTGAGAAATCACTTAGGAAAAAGAAAAATCTCCGTACACACGACCAGGATTCGAACTCTTATCTCTTCGTCACCGGAAATATAGCCTAACACGAAAGTGACGCGTAAGACCATGCTACCACAAATGTGGGTTAAAATATTTGTAGTCTCAAAAAAAAACCTTTGTGTTTTTTAAAAGTAAATGCTTGTGACAGTTGGACCGCAAAATCTAAACACAAATGTATAAGGCAGTGGCATAAAGGCCCCTATTTTAATCGAGAATCCATACCAATAAACCACGGCGACTGACACGATTTCGCAAAAAAATCTGCTTAATGGTTTACCATAATAAAAGCTACAGTTAGTTATCTCTTATTTACATTCTGTTTTGAATTTTAAATCCTGTCAGTCCTCACACAGTTATCAACAAAGTTGTTTCCGCTCGTAAATATCAATTATATTACAATCGGGCTTCTATAAAAGATAATGGCGTAGTGGAAGAACAAATCATGTCTTGAGAAATGGTGCATTTTATCCGATGATATTTGAACCGACAGTTTCAGTCACCAAAAAATGCTGCCGATTGGTCAAAGGCGTCTAGCTCGATATATAACTTAATTGATTGCCAGTGAGTGAAAGGTCAAGGTTCGAATCTCAGCTAAGTTTCCTTGTGGGTGTTGCTACCCACGCGTGATTTATGACTATGGTTTTCTAATACTCTCTCCCGCCCTCTAAAACAGCATTCCTCGTCACTTTTCACGGCTGCATATACCCTGTTTGTGGTATGACGGGATGTCTGAAAGGTCTTTTTCCCTGCCAGAAGTATACTATATGGTAGTATTTTGGTAGGATAAAAGACCTTCCGAACGTTCTCTTCTAGCATAAAAGACAAGATATACGAACTCAGCACCGTTAAGATCATATGGAAGGGGATACGAGAAAAGGTCGGTGTTTTTGCAGTTTTTATAGCAAAACTTTTTTTGGCCAAAATAAAAAAAATATTGTTTCAGCCAAACATATAGAGTTTAATTTACTTCACATGTTGATATCAATAGTTGTTGAATATCTGTCATGAGCATGGTGGTATTATCTAACAAACTTTTTAAATGAAGGGGGAAAATTTTCATTAAATCCCAGAACACTCTTGACAGATATTCAACAACTGTTGATATCACCATGTGAAGTAAATTAAACTTTACATGTTTGTGGGTGACCTGGCGGTCTAGGGGTAAGGTGTCAGACTTCTATGCTGGCGGCCGGGATTCAATTCTCGGTCCCGGTACAGATCTATATGATGACCAAACACTTCCTTCACCTCTAACAAGACATCTTGTGAATGTGGGGAATGCCAGGCCTCCACCGTGGTTCGGATTCCACGTTAAACTGTAGGTCCTCCATTTTATCTCACAATCACCCTACCATTACACATTAGCGTAAGTGCGTATAACCCGAACGGGTAGTAAGACGCGGTGCTAACAATAATAATAATAATAATAATAATAATAATAATATATGTTTGTGCTGAAACAATATTTGATTTATTTTGGACAAAAAAATTTCTGCCATAAAAACTGAAAAAAAAGAAGCTTTTTTATCGCGTCCCCTTCCATCCCACCTTAATAATGGTTGAGAAGGCAGGTTATCGGAGTTAGGCGCCGCGTATTGGTGTACTAACTGCGCCCCCCCCTTTCCCCCCGGCTGTTGTGGCGTTGCACTAAGGACGGATATAAAATGCTACTCTCGCAGCAAAATAGACTGCCGATGAGATTGAGGTTCGAATCTCGGTCGGATGTACCAAGGGTGATTCTTCCTAAACATTTTTCCACTCTACCTCCACGCAAATGCGTGTAAACTTCTTATAAATATAACCTTCCTAATCCCTAAAACCATTATCGTAATTATTACATAAGCGTAGACTATAACCCGAACGGGTAGTAAGACGTGGTACTAAAAAAATTTAGCTGATACTCAATTTCTCTGGTATTGATTGAAGACAGCCCTAATCGATTATTTTTCTGGTTCAAGCGTAATGGTTTATCTAATATCCCGGTTACAGTCGTAAGAAGGGACATCAAGAGAAGATGGAAGACCACTATGTGTGGAAATAAAACATCTGTAGTGCATTCTACCCTGATATAATAATAATAATAATAATAATAATAATATTTAGCACCGCGTCTTACTACCCGTTCGGGTTATACGCTTTAAGTACTAATTACGCTAATGGATTAGGAATTAGGTAGGTTGAATTAGAGGAAGTGAACCCACATTTGCGTGGAGGGAGAGTGGAAAACCATATAGGAAAAACTACCCCCAGTTCACCCGACAGAGATTCGAACCTCGATCTCCTCGTCCTCAGGAGTTGAGCTCAACACGACAAGCGCGTTGGCCTACTACGCCACCGAGGCGTACCTTGATATAAAAGCCCCACAAGCGCTGGACTAATTCTGCCACTGTAGGCAAAGATATACCCTGATTTTGGTTGGAAGAACAGTAGAGAAAATTCAAGCATATTTCTTTACAGCCAAAATTGATGGCATTTTACTTTATTATTTGTGTTGTTCTATAAGTATTAATACCCGCCTCGGTGTCGTAGTTGGCTAACGCGCTAGTCGTGTTGAGCTAGACTCCTGAGGACGGAGAGATCGAGGTTCGAATCTAAGTCGGGTGAACTGAGGGCGGTTTTTCCCCAAATGGTTTTCCACTCTAACCCCACGCAAATGCGGGTTCACTTCCTCTAATTCAACCTTCCTAATTCCTATTCCATTAGCATAATTAGTACTTAAAAAACGTATAACCCGAACGGTTAGTAAGACGCGGTGCTAAATAATAATAATAATAATATAGGTATTAATAATTTCTATCAAAAGTGACAGATGCAGATCACATGACTTGACGTAAGAACACGTGACATTGTTTTAGTAACTTTATTAACTAAATCCTACTGTTCTTCCTACCAAAAGCATATTTTCTAGTTCGTGGCTGCATAAACCCGAGTTTAGAAAGTACTCACCAGCCACATGATGGCGTCATAGCGGGACACAATCCTCAACCAGCTTAAACCTTACCTGCAACAGAACACACATTAAATGTAAATAAATGTATTAAATGGTCAAAATATGATTTTGTTTTATATTTGATGAGTAAAACATTTGATTATGTATAACTGGACCAGGATTCGAAACCGCAGGGCTGCCACTATTTTCTAAGTCCCAAAATTCATTATTTTTCCCAGGCAGTTTAGATTGTAGAAAAGAGTAATACACTTTCACATTTTTCATTAAACTAAGTGTCAAATCATATAATTTATGTTTAAAACAGAAGATTTAAATTTTAGTTATATATTTTAATTGTAGTAAGAAGAAATATGAAATTTATAATATAAGGAACGTACTTGGATAGAACAGCTAATTAGATTAATTGGTACAACTTATTTGGTCAAAATATAAATTAAGAACCATAACATGAAGATAATTTATTCAAAGAGAAACTATTCTATCAAGAAATTAAGTCAATTAAAAAAGGTATAATAACATTTCTAAAACATCATAAAGATTGTTAAGTAGTAAAGTTCAAAAATTAATTTGCATAAAACAATTAAAAATATAAATCTGTGCGAAACACTACTAAACGGTAGAAGAATAAGGGATTAGCTGATAAGCAATGAAAAGTGTAAATTATCAAATTGACTATATTAGAGTTATTAATATCATAATTAACTCAATAATTAATTTATTAATTGAATGATTAATTATACTATTAAAGAGCTTAGAAATATGTTGACAAAGACGACATGTTCTGTAATATTTAAGATATTTAATCACTGACAGTAAAAAAATTATTGATAGAAAGTTAAAATAATTGACTAGCTTATTATTCGTGAAACTTACACATGTGAAAAAACAACAGTATAAATTCAACATGAAAAATATTAAAATGATAGTTGAGACATAACAAGCAACATAATTTCACGAAATTAACAAATGAGTGTAAGGATTAATATTAAAAACTTGTTATTCGAGTCAAATGGGTTCAAATATGCTTGTGTTAACTATCGAGAAAAGATTAATTGAAGATTTACTCTAAATAACAGATGTGTCATCCAGGTTATGTTTAGTCAGTTATGATATGTTATAAATACATATGTATTATATACATGTAACGGATAGCTGTAGTGACCATTTTGCGAGTGCAGTGAGCGTACCCACCTCTGTAACTGGAATGTGGAAAGAGGGGGTGGGGACAGACAGGTGCAAATAGCCAGGTAGCAGAGTAGTCTTCCTGTGAGTGCGTTTGGGACTGGTCGTGGTATACTAGAGACGTGGACACGGTAACCAAGCATCGTACGTGTATACAATAGCCCCATGGCTTCTTTGGTGCTGACTGACAGCTTTAAAAAGTTACCAGATCATATTACGTATCCCTACGCCGAACCATATGATCTGCAAAAACATGTGTTGGCAGCTGTCACTTTTGAAAGTCAAAATTTAGGTATATACCTAAATGTTGACTGTCAGAAGTAAGCTGTGAGCTGTCAGTCAGCACCAAAGAAGCCATGGGGCTACTGTACATTGATGTATTATGGTTGTACCAATGTTTGTACTCTTGAGTGTAAATATATTATATATATATATAATTTGTAAATAGTAAAACGCGTTACATATACATATAGGTTTTTGATTGTAATGAAAGAAGTATAACTAAACAGGATTTTTTTTTCTATTTAAAAAATCTGAATCAAAGTAATGTGTGGTTGATTCATCTCCTTCTAAAATTTGCTGCAACTCTTGGCTGGGTGACGATATGTTTCGGCGATTACGCCATCATCGGGTCTTTATATTGGGATTAAGATGTTATTCCCGATATTAACACAGTGCAATAGCTATTGTACTATCTGTAGCCCAGATTATAGATAATTCCAATCTCCCAAGCTTTGCTATTCATGCACAGTTGATTGTACATTACAAGCTTATATTTTCTCCAAAGCTATAAGGGTGAATTAAACAACGAATTAAGGCCTAGCGCCTTAGCGGTCTTGACCAAGGCAGGGAGTCGATGTCGAAGGGAAATATATTTCAAACCATTATAATAATTATCTACAAATAGGGTTAAAAAAGTTTTACAAATTTTAATTTCTTTGAAATTTATCGGAACATATGTATAAAAACTAGGTGACCTGGCGGTCTAGGGGTAAGGTGTCAGACTTCTGTGCTGGCGGCCGGGGTTCAATCCTCGGTCCCAGCACAGATTTATCTGATTACCAAACCCTTCCTTCACCTCTGACAAGACATCTTGTGAATGTGGGGAATGCCAGGCCTCCACCGTGGTTCGGATCCCACGTTAAACTGTAGGTCCTCCATTTCATCTCACAATCACCCTACCATTACACATTAGCGTAAGTGCGTATAACCCGAACGGGTAGTAATACGCGGTGCTAATAATAATAATATAAAAACTAAAAAAAATCTACCATAGCTTATAAAATAATAGCAGCTTTCATCAAAATATCTCTTGTATATAAAATAAAACTGCTTTTTTAAACCTGTTGACATATTTTAGTTAGTTTTTGGTTCATGAATAAAGGTCAATGTACAAACTTAGCAGATATTTGTTATTTTTATTTTTTTTAACCACAATACATGCAAATAAAAGGTAGAGCGCAGAGCTTCCCTTAACAAACGTGGGGGCCTCACTTACCCCCTCTGCCTCCCAGCCCCCGTTCCCCCCAAATTAATTTTCTTTTAATGTTTGTACTGTAGTTTTAACCTTAATAACAATTTTCAGCCGTGTGGGGTACCTAAAATGAAAAAAACACACATGTAGTTTATTGCTATAGGCTGTGTTTGGGTTGAATTCTTCCCAACCATTCGTTCGATTTTATTCCCCAACCAATTTGATCTGTACAAAAGTACAAAGCACAACTGCGCCATATTCGAACTAAATCAATTGATGCGTTCAAAAGTTATACAGACAAATGCAAATCGGTGAAGTTAGAACGGATAACTCGGTTCACTCGTTCAATAAATAAAACCAGATGAGTGTGTAATTATTTATTTTTTACACCTTGTCAATATTGGACGGTCCTGGTTCGGTGCACCGCACAGAATTTCTCGCTCCTTTGCATAAAATTGGAGATTTTTTGCTAAAAACTCGTTAGAAGTGAAACGAAATAGAATACATTGTTGCATAAACATTTCACCAAAGAGAATATGGTAAATTGGTAAATTAAATAATATCAACTCCAACAGAAACATACTGAGAAAAGATAAAACATCTATGTTCACAAAAGAGCATAACTCTACATTTTGAGGACGTTAATTTACAAAAAAAAAAAAAATTACCAATGTCTCAGAAACTCTTGGATTTATAAAAATTGATTCAAATAAAAGTTAAGTATTTCTAATGGTAGGACGACTGCAACTTGAAGTTATAGGTTATTTAGTATCTTGAGGAGTTGCGGGTAGATGATCGAAACGGGAGACACCCGCTCATGTGTAATACCCTCCATGTAGTTATTCCGGAAAGATTAGATTTAGATACACCATTTTGTTTGTCGCATTAGTTATTAAACAGTGCCTAAACACGAATTTTAATCAAAATCCTTAAAGCCGAATTCGAGAAAATGGATTCTTTCACTTTTGGGTAGGCCTACAGTAGCCCCATGGCTTCTTTGGTGCTGAGTGACAGCTCACAGCTGACAGCTGACGGCTTTAAAAAGTTACCAGACCAAATTATGTATTCCTACGCCGAACCATATGATCTGCAAAAACATGCAAAAACTTCTGACAGTCAACTGTGAGCTGTCAGTCAGCACCAAAGAATCCATGGGGCTGCTGTACACTTTCATTAATTTTAGGCTTAAATACCTAATTTCAAAAATTCCTCGTTGGGGAACCTTTAGATACCATGTTTTAGCCCGATTGGTGATATGATTTGAGCTCTAGGTCAAGCTACAGACAGACAGACAGAGAGACGGCATAATAAAAACCCTTTATCGGTTTCATGGGTCATGAAACATGTACATTTATCAAAATCTCAATTTCAATTTTTTTTTACGATCTAAATATTTCTCTCTCCAAGGGGTAAAAAGAAAGTAAAACAAAAAAAAATTGCAGCACTTGCATTATTTAAACCGCTGTCCTTAGATACTATAAAAAAACTACTAATATCTTCTAGTAGCAATTCATATTAAAATATATTTTCTAGCCTCGAAGCTCTCCCAAAATGTTAGCCTGACTACGGATTTGGCTATAAAGCCCGTGTTACTACAAAACCTGAATAAATTAAGGCTTTCCAGGGACTTGAGAACACCCAATACAGAGATTGATCATCGGACAAGCAAAAAGAAAGAAAATGTGAATTCGAAAACATCCTAAATGGAAGTATACATTTTAAATTCAAAATTAGGTGTTTTAGAATTGTAAATTGTAAAGAAAAGAAACACCAAGCAATTATATATATATATTCATCCTTTTCAAAATAAGGCATTTTGTTCTAGTAAATAATAAATTTAGCTCCAACTTGAGTTCTTATTAATTTAATTTGTTTCCGAAACTATGAAAAAGAATAACCTTGTAGATTCAAGCATTAATATTTAATTTAACTTAAGATTAAAATCATCTTTATAGTAAATTCATAAAGTGTACAGATTTAAAACATAAGGCTATGATAAAATTAAGAAGAACATAGACGATTTTTACCTTGGAAGATTCAGTTTTAAAGATAAGTTCCGTCGATTATGACGTAAACTGTTTTTGAGATAATCAAAGTTCAACTATTAAAGATCACTCGAACTAAAGCCACGCAGTCTGGAAAATATTCCGAATTACAACATTATAAATGTAGTAGAGTTCTGGCAGGGTGACATTTTTAGAAAACACCAACATATTTTATTGCGATAGCATTTTATTGTATTATTAGTGTCATTTTATAATTATTGATAATATACAGGGTGTATCGTGACATGTTGGATCCACTTTAGCGGTGGACAAGAGACACAAGCATTATTATAAAAGTTCACCCAAACGTTTGTCCAATACTCCAGTCATGTGGAGTTGCTTAACATCATAAGAAGTGCTAAGAATGTCCACCTTTGGCCAAAACGCAAGCTTGCAGTCATCGAGTCGTAGAATGCCGCACTCTTTCAAAAATAGAATGCATTGGAATGCTTGTATTTAGGCTGAAGGTGGACATTTTGAGCACGTCATAAATGCTAAGCAGATCCACATTACTATAGTACAAGCATGACTATAAATCGGATACAAGGTCAAATGGGACAGATGCTTATATGCACTTTTTTAACTGGTTTAGTATCTACAACGCTGAAATTAGTCCTACATTTACGCCCCCCCCGCATGTACATCAAAAGGGCCAGTTGCAGCTAATTAGACTAGACGTACGAATACGTGAACGTAGATCTAGTTGCTTTCCTAGCTGTCATATACGGTTCTACCTATGCAATTTGGACTGTAAATGAGCTATAAAATATTTGTGTCCTTCTCATTTGCGTATGGGGAGATTGTAAGAAAAAACTTCAGTACACAAGACCGGTATTTGAAATTAGACTTTCTCGTCCCTATCAAACCAAACAAGATGAGACTGACGTCTTAGTCAACGAGCCTCCCTGTGCGGGTGTTGATAATAACTAGGGTGTTACGTTCTAATCAAAAAGCAGCGGTCTAATCCTAAAATATATAGTGCCCTAGCTAAGGGGTCGGCAACCTTATTTGGGCAAAGAGCCACATTTTTTCATTTAAAAAAATTTGTGACACTAAAAGAGCCATTCATAAATTTTATTTATATGAATGATAAGTGGTATTAAAACATGCAATTGCTATAGAATAAAGCATATTTAAGATTAGTCATGGACAAACAACTTTCATTAGAATGTTTATACTAAGTAGGTAGGTACTTGAATTTATTTTTAGCTTAAGCCTTGGATTTTTGTGACACAATCAAACAAATTAATGTGAAATCTGACCCTGCATTTCGTTACATATCCGAAGGATACCTGGTGTGTAGTTAAGAAGTCCTAGCCACAATTCAAGACTCTCGTCGCGAAGGCTGCTCCTTGGTTTACTTTTGATCAAGTTGATATTGTAGAATGTTTGCTCAAAATTCCCATGTGTATATTTTTAACAGGCAATATGATTTTGGCAGGCGGTTCCAAGTGTCGAGTATCAGTTGATACAGCCGTTGTAATCTTGATCATTCATACCATTTATATTGTGCAGATAACAGCCTTTGTTATCTTTCGAGACTTTCCAGAACTGCAACGAGAGTCCTAAATTTGTTACTCTACAGCTCTTTTGATTTCAGATCCAATAACTGTAGCTCAAAATCATCTTGGTTTACAATGCTAGCAAATGCTGAAAAATGAATATTATCTATTTCTGATTCCAGTGGCTTTATTAAAAACAATAGAATAGCTTTATAATCTCTGAAATCATCAAATACATTTTTGAATGGGTCACTAATTTGTTTGAAAAATTCGTAATCAATGGCAAAATGTGTCCTCTTGATATTTCTTCAGTTGCGTGAAGAAGTGAGTGAAGTTTCTCCTTTGCAAGTTCATGTGTAACAAAAGAAATAACTTCTTCTAAAAGAGAAAATGCCATGTTTTCTTGCCCTTGTAGCTTCACATTGAGTTTTTTTGCGTGTGCGTGTGTCTACCATAAAATCAAATCTATGAAACCAAAGATCATCAAACAATTCGGGATAATGCAGGCCCTTATCGTTTAAAAAGTTTTCATTTCAGTAAAGTAGAAAGAAAATCGATCAAGCACCTCACCTCTTGAAAGCCAACGCACTTTAATATGGTGAAGAAGTTCAGAATATTGACAATCTACTTCACGGAAAAATTCTTGGAACTGCAGATGGTTAAGTCCTTTAGTTATTATATTGTTTTTGGCGGAATAAATTGAACCAGTTGCACAGATTTTTTACGTTTATCAAAATGTGTATTTTTGTTTAAAAATTGAAATTTATTGAACCTTGTAGAGAAGAGCCGCATGCGGTCCGCGGGCTGCAGGTTGCCAAGCTCTACCCTAGCTGTTGCCGAATAAGTAGAGAGACTTGAAGGAAGAATTATTCCTACCATCGGAAGCAAGACATCTTTCAATCGTTCAGTAATATTTATGCAACTCAAAAGTCTGGGAAATAGGATGATCATAGTTAATAAAAATATATTACTAGCTCTTTATTATTATTATTAGCACCACGTCTTACTACCCGTTCGGGTTATACGCACTTACGCTCATGTGTAATGGTAGGGTGATTGTGAGANCTACCCGTTCGGGCTATACGCACTTACGCTAATGTGTAATGGTAGGGTGATTGTGAGATGAAATGGAGGACCTACAGTTTAACGTGGAATCCGAACCACGGTGGAGGCCTGGCATTCCTCACATTCACAAGATGTCTTGTCAGAGGTGAAGGAAGGGTTTGGTAATCAGATAAATCTTTGCCGGGACCGAGGATTGAACCCCGGCCGCCAGCATAGAGCTCTTTATTAACGAAGACATTTCCACGTTACATAATATAATAATATTCTCATTCATTTAAGGTGGGAGTTTCAGGAAATGTGAGAGAAGAGCAGTGTTTTTGCACTTTTTATGGCTAAACATTTTTTTGGTCAAAATAAATCAAATAATTCTCCAGTAGAAACCAAAAGTTTAATTTCCTTCACATGGTGACCTCAACACTTATTGAATAGCTGTCAAGGGTGTCCTGAAATTTAACGACAAATATTTCTCTTCATTTTAAAGTTGATCATCTAATACCGCTATGCTCATGACAAGTATTCAACAACTGTTGATATCACCATGTGAAGAAAATTAAACTATTTGTTTCTACTGGAGCAATATTTTATTTAAAAAAAAGTTTTTACATAAAAACTGACAAAAATACTGCTCTTAACACACTTTCCTACACAAATGAATATATTTCCAGTTTTAAAACATGTATTCCAGAAAGAAGTAAGATTTAGAAAATATAAACATACTTCTTTGCGGTAAAAAATTTTTATATGATATGAATATTATTTTATAGGTTTTGAATATGTTTTGACTGTCGTTCTTCATAATATGCATAATTTAATGGTATTTTATATATTTTTTCAAACTTGTTTAATACAACTCAATGTAACAATTTTTTTATTTTTTTAAATTTCGTAGTGAATTGATTATTACACAAATTAATATTATTTCTACTTATTAAGCTTTAATATGTGTTTCAAAAATAGTTTTAATATAATGCATATATCAAGTCTTGTTGTATATACATATATCTGTTACTTTTGATATATATTATCAATACTTATAAAATAACACAAATAAGAATGTAAAGTGTTATCAGTGTTGGCCTCAAAGAAATGTGTTTGAATATTCTAAACTTTTCTTTCGACCAAAATCAGAGTAGAGAAAACAGCCTTATTGACAATAATCCAAAATATCTGTTCATACAACCTTTCTCCGACAGAGGGCCGCGTAGGTTCTTGGGGCATTGGTTGGGGGCCAAACATGAGATTTATAATACCTAATACTCACATACAGTACAAACACATGTACCTATAACCAAACCAACGCCCACAACCATCCATTCCATCAAACATTACACAAGTATTATTATGGAAACACATGACGCGTGGCCATAGGGACTCGCATGGAGACAGCTAAATAACCTCTGACCTGATACTTTAGCTGCCCTGTAGTATTGGTTCTTAGAAGGCTATGAAATCATTAGTTGTTTTGTTAATTAAAACAAACTACGCTTTGCATTCATGTGTAGGCCTACATACTGTTGACATCCACAGCTGCTTGTAATTTATAATAGTTTAGTTTTAAAGAGTTCCAATTAATTGATATTGCATGTTCATAACAAGAGGACCATTATAAATATGATGTAAGATATCTAATGAAAACAACAAATTTTGATGAATAAACTGCTATTTTAAAAGTAAATATATTTAGTTAAAATAGTTTTGAACTGTCCAAAAACAAGGTAGTAGGCTAAATATTTGGTCCAAACAAGGAATAAGCTAATGGAGAATGGATAAGGTTACATAATGATGAGTTATATACCCTGTACGCATCACCATACATCGTGAGAATAGTAAAATGTCACAGATTATGGGGGACAGGGGGGCAAGACATGCAGCGCAAATGGAAGAATCTAGAACCGTGTTTAGGATATTGACGGGTAAACCCTATGGGAAGACATTCATACGCAGATGGGAAGATAACATTAGAAAGGACCTGAAAGAGGTAGGTGTAATGAGGTTGACTGTATAGAATTATATCAAATAGGGACAAGGTGTAATAAGGTGGACTGGATAGAACTAGCTCAAGATAGTAATAGGTAGCGTACTTTTGTAAGTGCCTATTACCATACGGTAATTAAGTTGGAATTTTCGAGATTTTACTGTTAGGTTGAATAATAGTAATAATAATATTGGCCTTGTAGAAACTGAATTTTGGGTAGCATTTCCCTCTAAGAATACCTTCGATTTTCACTATATTAAACATGAAATTCAAATCTCCAGTTTTTTTAAAGAATTTCTCATTAGGGTCAGTTGACGATAAAAGTTGTATTGCCCTTTTTAACCATTTTATTTTATTTTCTAAGTTATTTTTTTTATTGTTTGAGGTATTTAACGTACAATTTCTGAATCGCCTTAACCTATTAGCAACTATCTTAAATTTAGAACAACCACTACACCCTGCACACGGTTATGCTTCTTTAACTACCTCTCAGTCATTAAAATAAAGTTTTAATATATTTAAAGTAATATTTATGATATTTAATTCAAGGGAGAAGGCATATCTCGTGGATAAAATTAATTTGTTCGCACATTTTTGAGTTCAAGCTTTTATTTATATATATATATATATATATATATATATATATATATATTAGATTGAGATTTATTTTTTATTTCCTAAATGTGCTATTTTATGTCTCTTAAGGGATCTTCGCATGCTTAATTTCAAGTAGGTCTACCATTTTGTTCCCTAGATCCCTAGAATTACCTCAGATATATTTATGAATGAAGGAATGGATTCAGACCTCAGTAGAAATAACCGTGAAAAACATGCAAAAAAAACCCAACAAAACAGCTCAACATATTTGACAGTTTTGATTTATGATGACAAATCTCTCTTAGCCAGAAATATTAGTGATGGATTACGATATCTTTATACAGTATAATATGTTTTATTTATTTCAAAACCAAAGCCGATTATGATGTACAATACAATCTCTTCCTACGAGCAAATATATCGACTCTGTTTACAAATGTGATGCTAGTGCAGAACAATGGGGCAGCCAGGATTCGTTTGGAAAAAGGGGGGCGGGGGGGTATTTCACTGACCAACTAAGCGGGGTCCATTGGTTTTTCCCGCGGTAAAAATTGGAAATTTAAGTACTGGAAAATGCAAATACATCAAAAGAAATACACTAATATCCATACCGTAGTAGATGAAGAGCTGCATAGTCAGCCCAACAAATTTAATGATTACTACCGAATGTATTTTGAATTATACGGGTAAATACGTGTGTAATCGCGAAAACTCAACTTTGCGCAAATACGCGTGGGGAGAGAGAGAGAGAGAGAGAGAGAGTGGGTAACCATTTAGGAAAAACCACCCTCAGAACACCCAATCAGAATCGAACTACTATCTCCCCGTGAATGGCATTGTAGTCTATTGTAAGAGTAACTAACGCCTTATAGCATGCGGCCATCGAAGCGGCAAGAAACACTATCAATATAGTAAAATGTTAACAATGTTGAGAGCAAAAGAACATTTTTGTATTTTCTAGAAAGTCCTTCAAACTAGAATCCAACTCTTATTTTCACTCACCGCGTATTAGCAAGAAAAATCAATTCTAATAAAGTTACTCAAGAGAGTCAAAAGGTTTTGTTGTTGCCACTGAGGAGACTCGCCAACAAAATGATTAAGACAATAATCTTCGTTCTTGACAAAGGTCACTTACAGTGACTTTGACGGTCTTTCCAAGAAACATGGTTTCCGTCAAATCACGTTGCTGAAGGAGAGGGACGATAATTATTCGAAAGTGCAAGAAGCCGCCAATTTGGAGGAACGAGTGCCACATGATCTTACCAAGGCAGTATTGCCAACCTTTGATAAGTGCAGCTCCCTCAGTGAAGCTTTTTGCTCACGAGTAATCCTATCTTACTAAAACGCCATTTTCTATGCATATGTAAGGTCCTTATATGTACGTGTCAACCTCAGTGATCTTGGGGTAAAGTGCTCGCCTCATGAACCGATGTTAGTGGTTTAAAACCCAGCCGAGGTCGACGGATTTTTCTTATTATTATTAATAATATTAACACCGCGTCTTACTACCCGTTCAGGAAATACGCACTTACGCTAATGTGCAATGGCAGGGTGATTGTGAGATGAAATGAAGGACCTACAATTTAACGTGAATCCGAACCACGGTGGGGACCTGGCATTCCTCACATTCACAAGATGTCTTGTCAGAGGTGAAGGAAAGGTTTGGTGATCAGATAAATATTTGCCGGGACCGAGGATTGAACCCCGGACGCCAGCATAGAAGTCTGACACCTTACCCCTAGACCACCAGGTCACCTGGATTTTTCTTGTGCGATAGCATAGCTTCCTTTGGAGGGGAAGAAAAGCCGTCTGTTCCACATCGATTGTGGCATGTAAGATAACACTGGAAGGTATGTGAAAATATCTCAAAGTCTAGAAGACCTAGAAACCGGAAATTTCGCAAGGAAGTAGGCCCTAGCCCAAAAGAGTGCAGGAACACTTGGTGACCAAATATTATCTTGGGTGTCGGGTGGGTATGGGGAAGGTTTCCCAAAAAACCAAAGTCGAAAAAATATCGAGACTCAGTAGATCTAAACGAAAATGATTTTTTTTTCTGTACCTTTACTCATCCACCGAAAATCATTAGACGAAGAAAAATTATGAAGCTTTGCACTTTGAACGGCCTATGAGCACGGGTCAGAATATAAAAAGAGCCGTATTTTCGATTTTTAAAAATTTGTTTGATTGATTTTCTTTAAAAAGCCTTTCATGGATTATTAAAACCGTGAGTACCGATGTGATTAGCTAATTAAAATATACCAGATACCCGCACTCGGTGGGCATGTAGACATTGGCATCAGTCCCATCTTGTTTGATGACGGCAGAAAGTCAAAGTTCGAATCCTGGTCGGGTATACCAGGAATTATTTTTTTATTAAATAGCTTTTGACTCTCCCTTGGCGCAAAGGACGGTACAATTAATCTAAATTCTACTTGTTCCATCCTTACTCTAAATGTAAACATGCAGATAAATCGAACAGGTAGTAAGATTCGGGGTAGGCCACTGAAATTTAAAATAACAAAACAGATTTTATCATTTCATTTAGTAAAGATTAAATAATAAAAATATATTAACGCCTTGAATATATTATGCCAGGGGTCCCGGGTTCGATCTCCGGCGCTTCCAGATTTTCTGTAAAGCAGTGTGTGTGGTCAGCTCGGTCTCGTGAGGACAAATGAGGAGCTACTTGAATAAAGAAGTAGCAACTCCGGTATAAAAAAAAACTGAGCTTAGCGGCCTGAGGTTTCGTTGTACTGACTATTTGACACAATCTACCCGCATAAGTTGGCACTGTCTTCACCAACATGTCGGAATGACTCGATTGGAGGCTAACGCCATAGAGTTTTTACTTTTTTTATTAATTTTAATTCCACGTCTTATTGCTCGTTTGACAACAGTTTATATTTATAAATAGCTTACAGTAGTACATATTAAGGATTGAACTATAGTATTCTGAATTCAGGACTGGCTTACAGAATCCTAAATTCAAGACTAGCCCCCCCTCCTATCTTCAGTTAGCAACACAGCTTCCCAATTTGCTCTCCATCTTCGACTGACATAGTAAACACATGTGGCTGGATGATGTTTGTCGTAAACAGATTGAAGCCAAGGTTAGTACAAGACGTTTAACCACAGCGGTATAACATAAGTAACACTAGGACTAAACAAATGAACTCTACGCCGTGATGACATATGTCAACAGACAAATGGTGAGATGTTGAGTTACGGTGAGTTACGATGAGTTACAGTGTGTAGAAGGGAAATGCCATTCCTCGACGGAATCTAAACCCTGTTCACGGTAGGAAGGAATATCTGAAAAAGTTATTTCCCCCCACCAAAATCCTACTATATAGTTGAATTCTGACAAGGAAACAGGCCTTTCGGACCACCGTTCCCACCTTTAACGGGCTCTACAAGACATTTAGGCCCTGTCGTCAATAAGAGTGACATAAACACTTTTTCTAGCTGTCACCTTCCTATTAAAATTGGACTGTTTTCATATGGAAAGAGGAGGGGGAAATTAAGGTTGATTTTTTTTTACTAGTTGAACTCCAAAGACCCCTCCGGCACTTTACCTTAAAAAAAAAGATAAGGATGTGTTATCGAAATAAAAGTACCTAATGATAATAGTAGGTTTCGGTAACTAAAGAATAAGAATGAAATTCTATCCGAATATTAGGGGCGTGCAAAGTCCGCTTTTTCAATTCGAAGCGAACTCGAATCAAATATATGAAATATTCTTGAATCCGAATCGAATTTCGAATATTTTTTGATAGTTTTTTACCTTAAAAAATATATTATATTGTTGTTTATTAAACTTTTTGTATTGAAATTACTTAGAAAATGTTTAATTGCACTTATTGTTACTAATATTTCATTTTTATTCTAATCACTCAAGTTAAATTACAATTCAATTGCTTAGGATTTTTTCCAAATAATTATTGTTTTATATTAACTTATATATAAATGGCAATAATTGACCATCAATCGAATACTTTAGCTGTCAATATTTTATTGACGAAGCTTCGATGCCGGAATTATTTTCGAAGCGAAGTCGAAGCTGACATTTGTTTCGAAGTTTCGAAGCGGAGTCGAAACTTCGCACAGACCTACCGAATATCATGTTTTTAATACAATAAAATATTAATGTTTTTATCTCTATATCTTAGAATTTTGTGTTCTTATCTAGAAACCAAAAAATAAAACTTTTGAATTATGATATAATTTTAACCGTACGTTATATTATATCACAAAGAACTAGTATTTCTAATTTTCTGTGAACAGTAGGCCTCATTCCTTCCGTTAAAAAAAATGCAAATACATCATGGTAAGACATATTTGATATCCCCTATGGTGTCCGCATGGTATAATACGTTACCCTCGCAGTAGACTAGACTGCCGATGACGGGGAGATCAAGGTTAGAATCTAGGTTAGGTTCAATAAGGGTGGTTTTCCTAAATGATTTTCCACTCTCCCTCCACGCGAATGCGAGTACACTTCCTGTAGATAAAGCCTTACTAATCCCTAAAACCATTATCATAATTAGTGCATAAGCTTATAATACCTGAATGGTTAGTATGACGCGGTGCTAAAAAGAAATTATGTGAGTTTCTTATAATTACTATAGTATTAATATTTCTCTTTGAATTTCAAGTTGAAATAAATCCTATAGTTTATCCTTGTATTTAAAGTATTTTTCTTTGTTAATCAAGTTATCTAAAAAAAATCTATTTTCAATAGTATATTATACTCAAAGAGAATATATAGCCGTTGTTCGGGAGGTTTAAAACGTCAGTCTCACAATATTTTATGTCAAAAATAAAATATATATGCCCTGCATGATCGATCGATTGCTTAGAACTATACATTCAAATCAATTGAGATAAGTTATTGAACAAAAAAATTTGAGCGGCCGCCATATTAAAACAAATAACCAGATTGAAAAACTATGTGCGGACAACGCTTGGCCTTAAATCAAGGAATATCCGTGGTAAATTTTGTTAAGATATGTCCAAGTATTTGGCAGTTATCGCGGAACAGACATATTTTTGAGTGGCCGCCACCTTGAAACAGATAAATAAATTGAAAAACCATGTATATGTCCCTGTCAAATTTCGTTAAACTTGGTTTTATCATTTGACAGGTATCGTGTAACAAACATCTGGTCAGAGACAGACGAAATGCCAAATGACCGATTTAACACAGAACCTCGCTTAGCTCGGCCAGTAATAGTAAAATAGCTAAATTCGGTGGCTGCATGGTCTAAGGCAGGGGCTTTCAACTGGTGGCCTACNTTTTTTTTTGCCACAGGGTTTCTTGGAAAAGTAATCTACTGTGGTAAAATTGATTTATTCATCTAGTAATGTGTCTTACTAACCCTTCGGGTTATACGCTTAAGTGCTAATTACGCTAATGGGTAGGAATTGGGTAAGGTTGAATATAGAGGAAGTGAACCAGCATTTTTATGGAGGGAGAGTGGAAAAACATTTAGGGGGAAAAAACCAGTTCATCCGAACGATATTCGAACCTCGATCTTTCCGTCCTTGGCAGTCTAGTTCAACACGAAACTAGCGCGTTAGCTAACTACCCCACCAAGGCAAATAGTAAAATTGATGTTTTTTAGTCCAGAAACGAAAAGTTTTTAATTGTATTGGAAAAATCCATGAAATCTCCCTCCAAATGATGTTCATGTTTAATTTCTTAATTTACATCTGCTATTTACGTATCAAATATAGTATATTTTAGTCAGATAGTTAGTTTAATATTTAGCTACATGTGTTTAGATTACCACTTATAAATTCAATCACAATTAAATATATCTTTTCGTTTTTGCATAATTTCACAAAAATAAACCGATTGTGATGTCAATAGATATATTTGTGGATTCAATTGTGGACCTTGGACACTTTTAAATTGGAAATCCCTGGTGCAAGGTTGCTCTCTCGCAAGAGACTGGACTGCTCATAACGAGAAGATCAAGGTTCGAATCCCAGTCGGGTGTACTGAAGTTGTTTTTTTTCCTAAATAGTTTTCCTCCCTCTAGTTCCACGCAAGTGTGGGAACAATTCCTCTTAATTCAACCTTCATCGTCCCTAATGCACTAGTTAAAAAGTATATAGTGTAGAACTCCATTTATCTGGAATAATTAGGACCTGGGTTAGCCTGTATAATCGAAAATCCGGATAATCGTTCCTGTAGAAAGAAAAAATAGGATTTCACAGTAAAATACTTTATTGAAAATAAAATACTAAAAACATATAAAGTATATACTCTTATGAACTTACATCTCTAAATAAAACCGATTACATTTATTATTATTATTATTATTATTATTATTAGCACCGCGTCTTACTACCCGTTCGGGGAGTGATTGTGAGATGAAATGGAGGACCTACAGTTTATACGTAGAATCCGAACCACGGTGGAGGCCTGGCATTCCCCACATTCACAAGATGTCTTGTCAGAGGTGAAGGAAGGGTTTGGCAATCCGATAAATCTGTGCCGGGACCGAGGATTGAACCCCGGCCGCCAGCATCGAAGTCCGACACCATACCCCTAGACCACCAGGTCACCTTAGATACAATTAAATGCATATATAAAACTATGAAAAGTCAAGAAAAAGTTATTAAAATATTATCTTGTTCAAATTTGAGGAAGAAAACCGCTGCTGCGATACGAAAATATCGTATTTATTTGAGATATTTAACGTCCACTTTCTGAACCGACTCATTATTTCAGCATACAAGAATGTCTATGAGCTAGAGTGAAAGGTACAACCAATTTTGCCAGGAAAGGCATTTTCACACACGTTCCAGGGGACTTTTTACACACCACAATCGACATGGGACCAACGACTTTACCTCCCCTCCGAAGGAGGTTGCGCTACGGATCTTTATCACTCAATAAAAATCCTTCAACCCCGGTTGGATTTGAACCCACGAGCATGGGGTCCTGAGGCGAGCACTATACCCCAATACTACCGAGGTTGACAAGGAGTATATTGATAATAGTAAAGAATACTTTTATTTTTTCTACATCCGCAGTAAAAGGCTCTCGCCCTCGTAGAAACGTGGAGAGTTATGGCCGACATTCCCCGGCCGGAAACTACTGGAAGCGAGTGACATGAAGATAGCACTTTGGTCATCACTGTAGTTTGATAACGCGAGATATCACATTCACACAGACAACACATATACATAGGTGTGACCGTTCACAGCGCTCCGAACACAGGCTTGTACACACATAAACTGACTATTATTTCAGTTACTTAGCGTGCAATTTCTAAATATAATGCAAAGTCTGCACCAACACATAGCTTACTAAATGTATTTTTTACCATTTTATTTTAGCCTAGTTTAGGTTGGCTTCAAGTATAATAATGTATCAGCAAATAGCTAAGAAGTTAGTTAACATTATTATTCAAGCTTAGGGTAGAAGGAGACGCAGTTTTTTTTATAGCAAATCATATATTTGGTCAAAATAAATCAAATAACGTTCCAGTTAAAAGATAAAGTTAAATTTTATTCACATGTTGATATCAACCTTGTTGAATATATGTTATGAGCATAGCGGCATTAGACGAGAAACTTTTTAAATTGATATAATTTTTTTTTATTAAATTCCAGGAAACCTTTGACAGATATTAAATAACTGTTGAGATCACCATGTATGTAGGCCTAAAGAAAATTAAACACTATGTTTGAAATAAAGCAATATTTGATTTATTTTGTAAAAAAAATGTTTTACTATGAAAACTGCAAAAACACTGCCCTTAACTTGTGTATCATACCCACTCGTCTTAATATAATGCATGCACACTTTTTAAATACACAGTTATGCCTCCAAACGGCTCGCAAACTAGCTTAACCCCGAACTCGACAATAATTAATACTAAACAGCCAAAATGCTCGTACGTAGTATTTTAATAACAAATGGGACCAAATAATTAAATTAAAACTATTTGGGATTTGGTTAAGATCGACACAAAGTCTCTTAAAGATTACTTGACCACTCAACCAACACCAAGTACTTAGAGTAAAGGATCGGTGTTTACTTAAAATGTTAACATACCATCTAGTAAAAACCACCCTCAGTAGACCAGACCGGGATTCAAACCCCAATCTCACCTTATTCAGCAGGCCAGTTTAACACAAGATTGACGCCTTAGACCGATCGGACAGTGACGCGGGTATCATGATTATTACAAGTATTATATTGGGTTTAAGCCCAGTCGGGGTTAATAGAATTTTCCTAAGCGATACAAATCCGTAGCACAACTTCCTTCGGAGGGGAAGTAAAGCCATCGGTACCATGTCAATTGTGACGTGTAAAAGAATCCTGAAAGGTACGTGAAAATTACTTTCCCGGTAAAATTGGTAGGCCCTTTCGCCATCACTCATAGAAAATTCTCGTGTGTTGATATAATCAGAATGTGAGGAATGCCAGGCCTCCACCGTGGTTCGGATTCCACGTTAAACTGTAGGTCCTTCATTTCATCTCACAATCACCCTACCATTACACATTAGCGTAAGTGCGTATAACCCGAACGGGTAGTAAGACGCGGTGCTAATAATAATAATAATGATATAATCAGTCGGTTCAGAAAGTGCATGTTAAATACCTCAAATAAATCAATAAAAAAAATTATGGAAGGTAGCCAGCATCAATTTCTCAAAAGTGGGAGATTGTTAAAAAAAAAAGTTTGTAACCACTGCTATTATTAATAACTACATGTTGCCGTTTTACAAGTCCTCGTTTCCTGTGCCTACAATATAGTACTTCTATATTTATGCATTTATCATTTAGTTGGAATAAGTTCGTGTAAAACAAACACCATAATAGAATTGTATGTTGTTGCTAGAAATGCTAGACACATCTCACCCCCCCGAATTTTTTCCCCGTTCCCTCCAAACACCAGACATCTATATCTCTCTGTAACCGTACCTTACTCAGACTAACTAATTTAAGCTTGGAAATGAAGGATAGCGAGCAAAGAGTTACACGATAATTATTAGCTAAAGCAAAACGTTGAATTTGTTTTGTATTGTTTTAGAATTATTGGCAGCTTCTCGTGGATACTGGATAACATTCATTGAGTTTATTTTCGAAACAGGATTTCACGTGCTTTATGTAGTAGCAGTTTGTTAAGAAGAAACTTTAGAAAATAAAAACTTTTTTTTTTCAGTCAGCATTGATAATATTTCACTTAATTACTTGTGTTATTTTATAATATCTATCAAAAGTGACAGTAGCAGATTACATGGATTTATTCGTGAAAGAAGGTGACCTGGTGGTCTAGGGGTAAGGTGTCAGACTTCTGTGCTGGGGGGTCAGGGGTTCAATCCTCACTCCCAGCACAGATTTATCTGATTACCAAACACTTCCTTCACCAACTTGTGAATGTGGGGAATGCCATGCCTTCACCGTGGTTCGGATCCCACGTTAAACTGTAGGTCCTCCATTTAATCTCACAATCACACTACCATTACACATTAGCATAATTGCGTATAACCCGAACGGGTAGTAAGACGCGGTGTTAATAAAATCATTCGTGAAAGTAGACTTAGTAACTCAGAAAAAAGCCCTTTTTATGATAGTTGGATTGTAAATGCACATAGTTGCAACAAATAGAAGATGGTTGACTCTAATAATTAAGAACTTAGCGTGTACTTTTGATTAGACTGTTATAGCTTGCGACTTCTAAACTAAGAACCATATAAATATATCCTAACGTACTTAAACACTCAACCGGCACAGTAATTATTTGACTTCACGTGGGACTAAAGGCCGCATTACACGTAGCAGGTTGCAGCGCTGCTTTCTGACGTTGTTTTGCAGCGCTGTGAGCTGACAAATCTGGGTTACCTATTACAAACAAGCTGCATTCTGACGAATGATCATCTTGCCACTCAGTGGAGAGGGAGTTATTTTATCGTCCGCACTTGGTTTTGCTGGTTCAGTTTGTGCTAAGATGTCTCGTAAACAACAAGAATATGAAGAACTGCTTATATTGTACGGGTACTATCCAAGTTTGAAATCTCGTAGTGTTGTAACACGCAGAAAGAAACGTGTGTGGAGTCGAAATTTAGTGTTAAAACGGAACACTGTGTTACATACTGTGATGATTTTACTTGAGTTAGATACTGATGACTTCCGAAATTACTTTTACGTATGAATGAAGACACCTACAAGCATAATTTGTCTATAGTCTAATACAAACACAGTGAGCGTGGTCCACATGAACGAAAATGTTGGGAAAATGGATCCTCTGGTCTGGTACTACCTTATCTCGACCAAGCGCACGCATGCGCAGTACAACATTAGACAAGTTGGAAGCGCAGAAAGCGATTACATGGTGCAGAAAGCAGTCGTCCGATCAGAAAATATCAAACTCGTTTGATATTTGCGCTGCCAGCTTTCTGATACGCGCACCGATCATTTAGGTATATTACATGATCATCTTGCAGCGCTGCAAAACGACGTCAGAAAGCAGCGCTGCAACCTGCTACGTGTAATGCGGCCTTTATGAAAGTTTATTGTGCGCTAGCGAATGATTTATGTGTAACTTATGGATCAAACTCACAGGAGCTCAAACTTTTTCATCCCATAAATCTTTCTTTAAAAAACAACAACATGAAAATGTCAAGTTTCGTGAACCTCCATCCAAAAATAAACGTGTTCCAAGAAATGCTTTATTTACGAAAAAAATAAAAAAGGCAATCTGGGAAAAACAAATAGTTTTTCTTGTCACAAGCCTCTATTATATTATTTTCATAAGTCATGTGTATCACAAATTAATACGTGATGATTGTACATAAGATCACAACTGATACTTGAATATGGTAGAGATTTAGTGTCCAAAACCAAAGATCCCTGGTTCGATTCCTATATCCAAATTGTAACCTCTAAACAAAAACCCACGATTCACATTACATGAACAAATATTTTCCCTCCCTATTGTCGGCACGCACTCAGAAAACTAACAATAATAAAGTTTGTAATATGATGACTCATCATGAACAAAAAGTTGTCCTGTCTCTTGGCCAGATGGGCAGCATTTCTGGTTGCTAATTTAGAGGTTCCGGTTTCGATTCCCGGCAGTAACTTAGGTATATTTCTCAAAGGAGAAATTGTTACTATGATTGTCATGATCTTATTAATCAGGTTAAAGTTAGGCTTAAGACGTCTGGAACCACATAATAATCATTATTATCATCATATCATTTCATCTGGTCGAAGTACAGTGGAATTATCACTTCTATGGTTTTACATGACAGCTAGCAGAAGCTAGCAGATGGTATCAGTAATGTCAACATTGTCTGAAAGTAACTTTTGTCAACATATTTGGAAATAATTATTATTTACTAATTACTATTATTATTACCACTAAAAATATTACCAATCACTTTTAACAATACTTCCCCAAAGATTACAGTATAATTTTATTTTCCATAATCAATTAAGAGAAAAAAGTCTAGTGAATTCATTCTAGTTTTTCTTTTGACTCTTGTGGCAATTACAGGTTAAATAGAGCATGAAATTTTACATTTAATGGTATTATATTCAGTTTTCAATATTTTTATAACTGCCCTCGCATATCTTTAACATAAATAAATGGTTTGTGATAATAAAGAGGAAAAAACATATAAAATGTTTGTGAAATAATATAAAGTTTAAATTTTGTAAACCCGAGTATTAATACAACTCGCCTTCCAACCTGCAAAAAGTTCCACTACGTCATCAACTGGAAGAATAGCCTCTATCCAGTGGCCATATTTGTTTTCAGCATATAGGGCCACTTTTAACGTTTTCTTGCTTTTAATAATTAATTTGAATTAAACAGCAAAAGAAAACTTCAATACTAAACAACCAAACAAACGGTTATTCTCATAACCAAAATCTAACAATTTTAAATATACAATATAACAGAGAATTATCGTATAAAATACAGTTAATAAAACCACGTGCGTGAGTCAATAAGTTGAAGAACAAAATATGTTATAGTTGAGTACTATTGATTTGTATTTAAGCGTGTCTATGCTACCGTTAGTAATGTTATTACAAATTTGAATAATACAGTGTCTTTTTTAATATTAATTCGGCTACTTAGTAATCTGAGTGTTCTTTTGTGAATATTATTTCGGTGTGGTAAAGTATTATCCTTGGAAAATAAACGGTTTTTTAGTGATCTTTGAATAATTGTTTCTCTAATATAACATTAAAGCGTGTAATAAAAAAATAAGTGTTTCTCAGTGATTGATATACATTATTCGAAAATTCAAGTGTATCAAGACTATAAAATAAATCTTTTAACCCCAAGATTGTGTTGTGTGGCCCTATAGGCTAAACTTCGAGTTTTAGGATTTTTATAGTATTCAAAAAAAATCTGTTAAGTGTAATAAAAAATACTTGCGAGTTTTTCTCCAGTGTTGATTGAATTAATAATACCAGGCTAAGACTTCAAGTTAAAAGTTAATGTAGTTTTATTAAAGACTTTGTTATAACTGTTTAAGAGTTGGCCTAGTGAATCTAATCCTGCACAGCGACGTTGGTAAGTTTGTTTGTTTATTAATTGTCTTTTACAAATTCATTAATATAACGCTAATTTATTAAGATTTTTGTACAAAATAATTCTCAAGTTTTCTTCTGGGTCTTAAATTTCATTTTACGTTGTCCATGATTATGGTATTTTTATACCGAAACATGTCGGAAGAATATAAATCAGCATCATTCTAATGGCTAATTATCCCAAGGAGTAATGGGACTGAACCAAGATAAGGCTTAGATTCTATACATAACCTTAAAATTAAAATTATTATATTCTTCAACAATTTTGTAACAATAACATTTTCATTACTTTATTAAACTTCATTCGGAGATTCTAACCCACTAATTCAATTTTATTACTTAATTTAAAACATTGTTGATCTTTAAACTTTATTTTTGTCCTTAACTTTTTGCATCCAAGTTTTGTAACTAAATTTTAATATATTATATGTGTATTTTAGACTTGTCGTCAACCCATGTTTTAATTCATTGTTATATCAATTCATTGAAAATTTTTATATATAACATTTTGTTGCTCATTAAAAGCAAAATATAATCAATATTTTGAATATTAAAAGTCAATTAATTCATCTACCAATTTTAAAATTATCTAATTCATTAAATTGAAAATCTATATATATATTTTGTTATAGCTATTACTGAGTTTTCTATCCAAGTCTTAACTTTAACTATACCACTCCTTGCTTTAAATTACTTTAGAATATTTTATAAAATGTTGTAATAGTGTTAAAAAGGTTTATGACAGTGTTTTTTTCTACATGTAATACTACACATTCGGATTTTTCACATTTATAATGTTATTAATAATACTATTAACAAATAATGATTTGTAAAACAACAACAAAATTATTAATTTATAATAATAAAAACTAATATGGTATTAAATGATAAATTTAAAAAAATTTGTGGGAAAAAATTTAATAATTAATAATAGGTCTAACATAAACATATCAAGGTAAACAATAAATAAAACAGTCATATATGTTTCTTGTATAAAATTATATTTTGAATATCTGAAGTGACAGCTGCTAAACACATGCTTTTGCAGATCATATGGTTCGGCGCAGGGATACATAATTTGGTCTAGTTACTTTTCAAAGCTGTCAGCTGTCAGTCAGCACCAAAGAAGCCATGGGAAAACTGTAACTGCACCTACATGGTAACTTAACCTCAGAAGACGGTCACATATCCGCTACTGGAAGTAGAAAACCAGGAATGTTCCGCTGACAAAACCTGGTGGCAGATGCCAGAAAAATAAAATACGCATAATATATTTTGGCTACATTTATTTTGAGAGATTTTCAAATAGTGTCAATTACACGATAAATACAGGTTTAAAACGGTAATACGGATGTAGGTCCTATGTATAGCCTAGTCATTAGGGGCGATAGAAGCTTCGAAAGTCCAAAGCTAAAGGTCGAATCTCCTTCGACTTAACTTTATGCACCCACAACGACCTTGGCATTTTCGAGACTATTTTAAATAAGAAGAAAGTCTCGATATATTATGAACAGGTATGAGAAATTCCACTAGATTTGACATATTTCAACATTTAATTATCTACTGAACAGAATTTTAACATAAACTAATATCCGCTTCGGTGGCCGCATAGCATAAGGTGTCACTCTCGCAAGAGAATAGACTGCCGTTGACAAGAATATCAGTTTTCTAGACCTAGTCGGGTGGTTTTTTCTTAAATGGTCTTCCACTCTTCCTCAACATAAATCCGGGTACACTTCCTCTAAAATTGACCTGTTTCATACCTGACATAGTAAAGTAAATAGCACATGTGAGTATAACCCAGACGGGTAGTAAGACATTGTTAAAAAACGATATTGTTTAAAAAAATATGTAATTGTAGTTTTAGTAGTCATTTATGCTATCAGCTTTGTATTTCATCTTTCGCCAGCGTACATGATATAGAGGATTGTATATACAGTTACCAGCATTGATACAAGAAGAGACGGTAAACCTCGATGATTACAGAAATCTGGTCCAGGAGACCAAGTTCGAAGTATTTAAATAAGGGTCCTTGGTCGACCTCTGTGGTCTTGGGGTAAAGTGCTCACCTCAGGACTCGATGCTCATGGGTTTAGACCCAACCGGGGTAGATGAATTTTTCTTGAGCGATAAAAATGTCTAGCACAACTTCCTTCGGAGGTGAGTGACGTAAATATATCGGTCCCATATCGGCCGTGGCATTTAAACGAACCCTGGAGGGTATCTGTCAAATTTGGTAGGCCTTTTCGCTCTCGCTCATAGAAAATACACGTGTGCTGATATAATCAGTCTGTTTAGAAAGTGCACGTTAAATACCTTTGATAAATAAAATAAGGTTACCTAACGCGCATTTTCTGGAATAGATGCTCACAGGGGCGGCCCGAGGTGAATTTCGTGCCCGGGCGCGGTTGCTTTGTCACCCCCCCTCCCCAAATACCCAGTGGATAATATAGAATATTCACCATAGGAGTGGTGTTAACTGAAAAAAAACCTCCAAAACTAACGTATCCTGTATCCTGGGCAAGATGGAAAATCCACAGATTCACACTAAACGTTTCACATTGAGATTATACAAAAACAGTTAGGATTACAAATAAAACTATAAAAACCTATTTTGTAGACAATGTTATCTTCTATTTAAGTTTAACAAACACTTCTAAAATATAAACTGTTTACGTTATGATTGAAAAAAAAAAAATAGGGTGCCATTCTTTCAATATGTCAAATGTAAAATAACCCTTTTAGAGTGGCACTAAATTCTAATTTACTAATGCAAAATTATACAAATATGTAAAATTGTATGTTAGTATCAAAGTGTGAACTAATGTTATGATTTGCAACTCCACTAAATTAAACCTAGGTTGTGTTATATTTGGGGATTATTTTCATATCATGTCGAGGCAATGTTAGGTTAGGCTTAGTTCTGTTTGGCACCGCCTCGAGCCGGGGACCCTGGTTGTTCATATTAGCAAATCTCAAGCAGTCACGACACTTCAATCGAGACCCTCCATCTATGCCCGATGATAAATTTTTTCGAGCATGTCATCGAACCCGGGCTCACTAACCTTTAAAGACAAACGGGCTTCCGAATGAGTGACGGACTGCCCCTTTAGCGGGGATTCAAACCCCAGCCTCCCCGACCAATAACAAACGTTCAATTAACACCACAGATTCTAGATGATTACGGTCTACATTTATATTTTAATATATATCAGATACAGTGGCCGAATGGTTTAATGCGTCACTCACGTGTTAGACTGGCCTGCTCAAGACGGGGAGAAAGGAGTTCAAATCCCGGTTTGGGTCTACAGAAGATGGTTGTTCCCAAATTGTTTCCCACGCTCCCTCTAAGCAAATGCGAGTAAATGATCTCTATAATTCTTCCTTCCTCATCACTGTGCCCGACTTTAGTCCAGAAAGGTGAGAATAAACTTTAAATTTTGGCTGGGTGCATTTGTGGGCCGTTGGTTTTCCAGCCTCACTCCAAGCGAATTCTGGTAAATTTTCTTTAAAATACCCTTATTAACGACTTCTATACATATGTAGTAGGCTTACTTATTACACTTAACTTATGGCCTAGGAATGAGTAAGGTTGAATTTAGAATAAGTATAACTGACTTTGCTTTGACGAGAATTGAAAAAACATTTAGATAAAACCACCATCGGTAGGCATACACCAGACCGGGATTCGAACCACGATCTCTCCATCATTGGCAGTCTTGTCTATTACAAGAGTGGCGACATAAAACGGGGTCTTTATTTTATCACCGCGTCTTACTACCCGTTCGGGTTATACGCCTATGTACTAGTAACGCTAATAGTTTTAGGTATCAATAAGCCTATATTTAAAGGAAGTGTACGCGCATTCACGTGAAGGGAGACGGGAAAATAATTTTGGGAAAACCACCCTCGGTACACCCGACCGAGACTCGAACCTCGATCTCCCCGTCACCAGCAGTCTAGTCTATTGCGAGAGTAGCGCGTTAGACCACGCGGCCATCGAAGCGGGTAGTGTATGTGTTAAATTAATAAATACATAAAAAAGTTGAAAATATATAGACTATGCAAAGCTAATCGGGATTCAACCCCGGCCCATCGGGACAGCGCCAGAAGATGTGCGAATAGCTCGGCTATCTTCAAGGATACCGATAAAAATGGACAATATTTTTCGCGTGTCTGTACACATATATTGCGAGGTGACATAGAAACTTACCGACGAGTGTGTACGAGACATGAAGCGATGATCACCTACACATACAAATGAATTGGAAACAATGGAATAACAAAGCAACATCGTGGGTCGGGTGGGTCCTGCAAAAAANCAGTCTAAGAGCACTATCACACACAGACGCCAATATAAATAATAGAAAGAGAAGGAAGAAACTGAGAAGTTCACCCTGAGAAGGCTCTTGTCCATTGCTGATAACCCTTTCTCTCTTCCTCTGACAAGTTTACACACTCACTTTAATAATTGCACTTAGAAAACATTGAAATGCTTTTAAATTTTACCTTTTTCTTGTTTCTTATTCTAGATAAACATATGCTACCACGAACGTTTTTAATCTACATCTTGGCAGGAAGATCCCTAGAGGACATTTTCTTGGCAAAGATAAATAGGCCAAGTTGTAGAGAATTTATAAAATAAATACAGTTACAAAATAAAATTACTTATATAAAAATAATAATTGTGAGACACTGTAAGACTATTTTAGACCATACAATAATTTATAGTTTTTGTTTCAAACTAGTATCTTTAAAACTCGCTGAATAGAATGTAAATACATTAACATGGGAGATCCTATCTAGACCGGCTGTGACGTCACAGGTAGGCAATGTCCTTAAGGTGGGAGTGCATGGAACATGAAAGATGATAAAGATGTTTGCAATTTTTATTGAAAAACTTTTATTTTTTACCAAAATAAATCAAATATTGCTCCATTAGAAACTAATAGTTTAATTTTATTCATCTGTTGATATCAACAGTTGTTGAATATCTGTCATTAGCATTAGGCGAGAAAAATTTTAAATGAAGAGAAAAAGTTGTCATTAAACTCCAGGACACGCTTGACAGATATTCAAGGACTATTGATAAACATCATGTGAAGAAAATTAAACTTTTTGTTTCTATTGGAGCAATATTTTATTTATATTGATAAAGAAAATATTTTGTTATAAAATCGGGGGGTTGGGGGGCGCCCTTTTCTCGCGTTCCCTACACTCTCAACATAAGACTGGAATTACATGTCCGATATGTCTAGATAATATAATTAATATTGCAGCCAACAAGATCAGCGTGCACTTCAAATGGCAGAACACTGGCGTCAGGTGACGTCATGGGCACAGATGATGTGTTGGTACAAGTCTGCGCAGATGCACAAGTTCAACTGACGCCACCTCCTAGGTAGGCGTCGGTCGCAACTGGGCGCGAGAATAGGAACTTACTAGGAATGGGTATCCTATCCATCTTCTTCTCATATTTTATATATATACGAGGGTCATCCAGAAAGTAAGGTTACAAGGGCTCCTGAGGCCGGGGGAAATTTTTTGTTTCAAATTTGGCACACCTGACGTGTAGGGGGGATCTTAACGGTCAGTTTTTTTGGCCCCGTGTGTTTGTCGGCAATTTTTTTTTAGTCACAGTAAATTCTTCCTACGGAGAGGTCGTCGCGCGCTCCCGCCACCTCCTGTCCGTGCGAGATCCACGCGGTCATCCGTTTTTTGACTTTGCAGAACAATGCCGGCGCGAATGTCCATCGGAAGCTCATGGAAGTTTATGGTAGTGATGTGATGAGTCGACAACATGTCACGAAGTGGGTTAGGTTGTTCAGAGAAGGCCGTACTGATACTCACGACGAGGCAAGGAGTGGGAGACCATCAGTGATTTCTAACGAACTTGTGCGAAAAATTGAAGAACAAGTGTGAAATGACCGTCGTATGACGGACGCTTGACGACCTTCAAGAAAGATTTCCTGACATTTCTCGAAGTCTCCTTGGTGATATTGTGTCGGAAGAATGCTCACACAGGAGCACCGTCAAAATCACGTCACCGCCGCGCGTGAATTTTTGGATCGTTTTGTACAGGAGGGAGAAGCTTTTCTGGACTCTATCGTGACGGGGGATTAGACGTGGGTGTGTCACTACACCCCAGAATCCAAAAGACAATCACTTCAGTGGTGTCATTCATCTTCCCCAGCCACCAAAAAGTTCAAGACAACCCATTCAGCCGGAAAAGTCATGGCATCTGTTTTTTGGGACCGTAAGGGGGTCTTTTTGGTGGATTTTATGCCTAAAGGGAGTATCATTAATGCAGAGGCTTACTGCAATACCCTAAAAAAAACCCTCAGAAGATCCATTCAGAACCGCAGAAAGGGAATGCTGACCCGGGGAGTCAGCCTCCTGCATGACAACGCCAGGCCCCACACCGCGCGAGTTTCACAGGAGCTGCTGACATAGTTTGGATAGGATATTGTCACCCACCCACCCTATTTACCCGACTTGGCGCCTTCGGACTATCACCTTTTCACTAAACTAAAGGAGTTTTTGGTTGGGAAACGTTTTTCCAACAATCAGGAGATCGAGAAAGCTTTGAAGAAGTGGCTGAAAGAGTTGGCGGCGGAGGTCTATGACACTGGCATACAAAAGTTGGTGCCCCGACTACAGAAATGTCTTGATCTCGACGGCGATTACGTTGAAAAATAGTTTAATATATTTGTGAAGTATCCTGTGAATTTCAATTAAATACAAGCATTTTTCGATCCTAAATAAATGTTGTAACCTTACTTTCTGGATGACCCTCGTATATAAAATAAAGAGTTTTTTGTCTGTCTGTCATTAGAATTGCGCTGGATCTAATTCAAGCAGAGGGCTGAGATTTTAAAATAATAGCCCATGTGCACGAACTTGGGCACCTCAAAGCCGGAATTTTATATTTTTTAAATTAATTAAAACACCGGGTTAGATGAAATATGAAAATGTTGTGTATTTTTGTTTGAAGCAAGGCAAACCGTTGCCCGGGATAACCACGCAATACATTTCGCCGCTACCTCAGGTACCTCTGCTAGCTTATAATACATTTTGGTGCATGTAGTGATACAAATTACGTCAGTCACAGAGGAATGCCGGTCGCAGTCTAAGAGTAATAAGTCTATTTACTCGATAAACACCAGCACACACTTCTCACAAAATAGACCCATTCTGGTTGCTATGGGAACGATTCGTAGTCTAGATAAGAAGTCGGTTAGTAAAAGGAGCCATACTTACTATCTCGAGATAATTTCAGCCTTTCAAAGAATAGGTCCCCTACCTCAAAGACAGAAAAAGTTGTCAAGGAAACGTTCGTCCTGAATTCGGGATAGATATTACGAGGTGAGTATAGGCCTCTATAGTTGTATTTGTTATATAGATTGCGTAATTACGTGTTATTTACTGATTTCAATCACTCAATATCAGCGCGTAAAGATCAGGAAAGCAAATTAAATAAGATAGACAGACATTTTGTTGGAAAGAGGATGGGAAAACCACAATAAAGAATATATGTGAAAGCCAAAATTAAAATTATACTAGAACGCCACAGTAAAAATTACATGTTAAAATAACATTGAAAATTGCATGTGAAAACGATAGTGGAAACATGAATCAATTTATCTGTAAAAAATAAGTATACAATGAAAGTGTAAAATACTTCCAAGATTTCCATTTTAAACAAAATTGTTAAAGTTTTATTTATAAAAAAAAATATCTAAAATTTGAAAACTCAGTCAAATGTCAACAACGCTTGAATAAACTTTTCCAAAAATTCACGTAACGGTTATATTTATAATATACAACCCTCTTTTTGAACAAAATAATTGAAGCCATTTACGAGAAATTTCGTATTTACAAACTTTTTTAATTTGTAAGCTACCCTTAATTTAATGATAGAATCCAAATCAGGATTTCACCTCGATGTATGGCAATATACCATTTAAACATAATTTAACGACACCCATCATTTGAATAGTTGCGACTTTAGCCCCATTTACAAAGGGACGGAAAGACAGCCAGCCGTGGGAACAGACAAAATTGTAAGACCAACTTTGTTTTTGTGTTCGAGGGCACATTAAATGTTAAAGTAAATCATAGTCTCTAGCTCAAAGAATAGGGAACCCACTTCAGTGGCCGCGTGGGTTAAAGCGCTACTCTCGCAATATACTAGACTGCCGATGACGGGGAGATCAAAGTTCGAATCTCGGTTGGGTGCACTGAGGGTGGTTTTTTCCAAAATCGTTGTCCACGCTTCCTCCGAGCAAATGCAGGTACACTTCTTAAAAATATAGCCTCCCTAATACATAAAACCATTAGCGTTGGCCTAACCGTATATAACCCAACCGGTTAGTAAGACGATGTGGTAAAAAGTAATAATTTAGATTAATATATATTTTTTAAATCTGGGGAATTTTATGAAAAAGACATTCATCATTACAAAAACCGGTTTTTAGGGTTCAGAAGGTCAAGAAACGTATACATCTAACAAATACTTCATCTCTCCAAGTGGTCACGAGAAAGTATAAAGTCAAAACGTAACACCTTTTTTTTAAATCTCCGCGTCTTACTACCTGTTTAGGTTATAAGCATATATGGTAATTACTCTAATGGGGTGGAAATGAGCGAAGAAGCATTTTAGAAGTAATCTACCTGCATTCGCGTATAAAGAGAGTGGTAAACCATTTAGGAGAAACAATCCCGATTAGACCCGATTGGGACTAAAACCCCGATAATCAGCAGGCTAGTCTAACAAGAGAGTGACGCTAAAGGCTGGTTACACACCGGCGAGTCCCGAATCGAGTCGAGTCTCACGGAGTCGAGTCCAATCTGACTCTAAGAGTCGAGGCCTTTCCCACTAATGAGTCGAGCCATTGAGTCCACGAATTTGAACAAAGATCTCGTGCAAGATGGATGCAGTCCTACAGGTTTCTATAAATACAAATGTATGGAAGCGCTGGCGTGGATGCCTAAAAAGACGTCACTTAATATGGATTTACCCACATGAGACGATGCACCTTTGATAGTTTTTCACATTTGTTTCCAAATAGCGGAAACTGTATTTCTAACCCGATGTTCTAGATGGATTCTCTTGAACCAGAATAATGAGGTATTCAATGTCCATGCTATTAGTCTTGGAAAGCACGTGGAAATGATACACTTGACTCGGATGGACTGACGAAATCTGTAATCTGCAGCATCACGGGCTCTGACTCGTCTAGACTCGGTTAGACTCGGTTAAACTCGAGGTAACTCGACTCGCCGGTGTGAAAGGTATTGATCCATCATCTTGCTATCGAATACAATATGTACTTGTCTCAATTGGTGAGCCAGACTCGACTCGACTAGAGACTCGTTGGTGTGAAACCAGCCTTAGACCGACACCCACGGCACGCAATAACATTTATTTTTTCGGCCCGCTGGCTAATCAACAATACAAAATTATCTCAAGAGAAAAAATAACAAATACATATATATATATATATATATATATATATATATTACATGATCAACTAATAAAATAAGTACGTAGCTTATTCACGTATTTGACGTTATTTTATAAACAATTTTTGCTTTTTACGTGAAGAAAAGTATTATGTTTTTATATTAATGTACTTTGAAACGGCAAAGTGACAACTTTAATAGACAAGACAAACCGCGCTACCTACTGCTAATAAAAAAATAAAAAAGGACACAAACAACAAAGAACATACTTTACACAAAATCCGTGGTTTTACCTGTCGCGGACAGGTATAATCTACAGTGTGAATAAAAATGTATAAGAACGAGCGTATAGGAATATTTTAATATGTATTCTAACCAAATGTTTTGTGTACAGACCACTGTTTTAGACCGTTCGGCCACCGAAGCGGATGTAAGACTTTATTTAATGTTGTTCTATTTAAAAAAAATCATAGCATTAGTCAAATGTAATACAATGATATACAGTCCGACACGAACCGTAGCATCGCCTAACTATTCAAATGACATCCGTGACGTAGAAACAAGAAGAAAGAATTCATCACTATCTCCCACTACACTGTTAAGTCCTGTCAGAAGCTGTCATGACTACCGGCGGGACAAAAAGTTAAAGCTGCATCACTTAAGATGAGAAGTGAGCAGACGTTACTCTGATTTCTTTACGAATGGACACTTGGAGCAACTTTTAGAAAAAAAAAGGAAAATACATCGATAATCAACAGTGATAGCTACCCGCTTCGGTGGTCGCGTGGTATAAGGCGCTACTCTCTCAGTAGACTAGACTGCCGATGATGGGGAGATCAAGGTTAGAATCTCTGTGCAGTGGAGTGAGGTTTTTTCCTTAATGGTTTTCCTCCCTCCCTTCTCGCAAATGCGGGTACAATTCCTCTAATATAGCCTTCCCTTAAAAGGAGTGGTGTAATCGGTACGTTAGCGCATAATCCGAACGGATTACGCTATGTTTGAAAAAGGAAAGTACGCGAAGAAACAAGTAATCAAATAACACAGGAAACAGGAACGTGAAACAAGAACTAAGAAGAGTGAACACATCGCTTTTTTTAATGTCCGACGCCCGTCCTGTCGCCACTTCGAAACTAGCGGCGAGGGACTTGGAGGGGGGAGGGAAAGGTTTGCGGGAAGAGGAAGATTTACTTGTGGTCCCTATATTTAACCGTCAACCTTGGAGGGAGTCAAAGAGTTTGTTTCACACACATGTGCAAAACTAGAAAAGACACACCGCTCGCAGTGAATCACCCCGGCCAACCAGCACCTACCGCTAAAATAAAAAAATAAAACACACACACACACACACACGTGTTCAGTATCACAGCCAGCCTGGCGACAACACACCAACACGGCTATTTAAGGCCGGTATAAATATGGTATAACAGCTCAAGAGGGGGTAGAGAATTAAGATTTCACTTCAGGGAGTCCCGGATCGACCCTCACGTATTCCATCTTATTTTTTTAAAAATATTTTTAATCCGTGTGATTATATTGTCATAAAAAATTATTTAACCTTGAACTACTTTTAAGAGGGATGGGAGCTTCGAGTCCTCAAAAATATTCTAGATTAAAGGATTAGATAAAATAGTGAATTCTAAATCTAACCTAATCTATTTTATATTGTAATTTACTGAAAGCTCTTACACTGCGCATTGGTGGCTTAGCTCAACATAATTACGACAAACCTTACGATCAGACCCCGGGCCACTAATTTATCACTTGCCCACTTCGGTAACCGCATTGTCTAAGGCATCACTCACGCAAAACACAAGACTGTTGATAACGGGGAGATCGGGGTTCGATCCCAGTCGGGTGTACTGAGGGTGTTTTTCCACTCTCTTTCTGCGCAAATGCGGGTAGTTTCCTCATCCCTACTAGATTAGAGTAATTAGTACATAGGTGTACCTCAGACAGGTAGTAAGACATGGAGCTAAAAAAACCACTTTATTAACTGAATATATAAATGTTATAATAAATACATAAGAAGATTTTTTTAGTAAGTGTCTTACTACCCGTTCGGTTTGTACAAATATTTACGAATTACTTTGATATGTTGAATATGGCTGAATATATATCAAGTGTACCAGCATCTGCGTGGAGTGAAAGTGTAAAAACATTTAGAAAAAATCACTCAGTATACCTGACCGGTATTCGATCACTAATCGCCCAGCCATCAGCATTCCAATCTATTACGAGTGTGACGTCGTTTAGATCATTCGACCTCTGAGGGGGGGATTAAAAATAATAATGTTACCGGTAACGAGGTTCAAATCCCGGTTGGGTCTATTGAATGTGGTTTTCCCTAAATAGTTTTTCCACTCTCTCTTCACGCATACGTGGGTACATTTCGCCTACAATTCTATCTTACTCATCCCTACTTCATCAGCGTAATTAATGTACGCGTATAACCCGGTACGCGGTGCAAACAAACAGTTTTGTTCGAGAGTAGGTTTGGTTTGGTTTGTTCCAGAATAGATTGCGTTGAGGGCGTGGTAAAAGTTGACCTTGGGGATTGAGTGACAAATGACAAGAACACAGTTTTAATGTGGGGCTCTTACCGACTAGGCGGCAACTCACAAACAAACCATTTATTACACATTGTACAAGGACTTGCACAGTATTTACAGGTGTTAAAAGATACACACAATCACTCACACACACAGTGAAAGACATAATGTGATCAAATATTTAGTTTGATTTAGTTTTACCTTGATCCGCGTCTTTCCGTCCAGGCTATATTACAGTTTTATTGGGAAGAAGGCTAGAAACGTTACCAACTCAACCTTCATTTATTCATACGTCAAGACATACGTGCTCTGCAGATATATTATTATTATTATTATTAGCACCGCGTCTTACTACCCGTTCGGGTTATAAGCACTTACGTTAATGTGTAATGGTAGGGTGATTGTGAGATGAAATGGAGGGCCTACAATTTAACGTGGAATCCGAACCACGGTGGAGGCCTGGCATTCCACAAATTCCCACGTTGTGATGCAGATGTTAGTGATAGGTATTATAAATACCTATATATCAACAGATAATATTATATCAATATTGATCACAAAAAGAGTTGTATTTTTTAAACTGTTCTTCCAACTAAAACTGGACTATATCTGTATATTTCCATTAATGGAGTAGAGAAATTATAAAAGAAACGGATGGGCATACAAGAAGGTCAGTTTTGTTCATGCGAAGACATCTTAGGGCAAGGGTTCCCAAACCGTGAGTCGCGACGCCCTGGGGAACCAGCGGTGTTGGTCCGTACCGTCGCGGTTACAAGGAAAAACTAAAACGTAGAATGTATAGTGAAATCCAACATGCACATTTTCAATACGTGTACTCGTACATATATTAAAGAATGGCATAAATCATACAAGAAAACACATTTTCCACCAATATGAACAACCTGTATAAATGAGATCATGAACGGCAAAAATACGTCTACACTGCGTAATTCCTTCCAAAAACTTGTAGACTCAATGATAGAGAGAATAAAAATGTTAATGAAGGTAGAATGTGACCACACCAAATGGTAAAGATGATTTATGTAGGATTTGACTATATATATATATTTGAAATAAAAGGATTGAGAGGGCAAAAAGTGTTTGGGCACAACAATTTGCACAAGGATGCAAGTATTATTTTAATTAATGTAATGTTTTATCTTAGTTAGTTATTTTCGTTTTACCGCCAAGTAAACATGTCGGTAAATGCTAGGATTTACCGATGAAACCTGGAAAAAACTGAAACTGTCAAGATTTTATAAGATATTTTGGACTCTACTAATCTTCGAACATTTAGAGTAAAATAATAAACTAGCTCAGTACAGTGCATAAACCAACACACACACATATATATAGAGGCAAAGGTGGTATAATGGGCCCCCACTTTGTTTTTTGACCAAAATATTTACAAATTGAGTTATTTGAGCTTGAAAGTAACTGAAAATATACTTTGATATGTTTTTTAATATATCCTGAAGTAATATTCATGTATTGGCTATATGTCAACTTATAAAAATTATTTTGTAAAATTAGACACTTTTGTGAAAAATCATTTTGTGCTGGTAATATGGGCCCCAAGATAAAAATCAATAAAACTCCATTCTACAAGTATTAGACAAGTATTTTTATTGATACAATTACTGTAAAACCAATTTAACTAATGAAAAGTAGTTTAAAAATAGATATAGGGTCTAATAAGTGTTTCATAGGGTTTTAAAGGTTGTACTAGACCCTATAGATAGACTAAATCAAAATTATTTTTATCCATAAAAAAAATTATCTTCATAATATTTATTTACAAAAATCGCAAATGTACGTGTCTTTTTCACAGCCAGCACATTCATTATGTGCCCACATTTCACACACTAAGCATTGCACCCACAGTTCACCCCTCGTATCTTCAGAATACATCCCTCCACAAAATAGGCAAACTGCGTCGTCGTCTTCAGGCGGGTTAACCCCGATTATGGCATCTAGAACTGACTCCCCTGAATCAGTAGAGTGAGTAGAATCTCCGTCGGACTCCTCTTCAGTTAGGTCTATTGGCAACTTTCTTTTGCAGGATTTTTTTTAGTATTTTTAGCCCCTCCTTTTTTACTCGCATCCTCCCTTTTGTCAGTTTCGGAATGTTCTTCTTTTTTTCTACATATGACTCTAAAGCAACTTTATAAGGGGAAGAAGTTATTAAAGCCGCCCTTGAAGGTTTGGGACCTTTATTAGTCATTCTTTTCTTAGGCTTGGGGATGGGCCAAATATCTTTAGGTGAAACAGAAGCTCCAGTACATGGCCTATTTGACGAAGAACCAGAACCCGAAGGACCAGCTTCTTTTAAATCTTTAGCGCATGGACTATTTGACAAAGAAGCCTAACCCGAAGGACCAGCGTTTTTTAAATCGTTAGCACCTGACTTATGCTGAATGGAATCTGTTTTCGTCACAGAAGAGTTTTGGCTGTTTTGTGGAGTAGCTATATCCTGAACATCGCCTGCAATGCTTGAAGGAGATGTGATGGTTGCTGGATGACTCCTACCTTTGCTTGCTTGAAGAATCAATGTATCTTCCACTTCGACACCGGAGGAAGCAAAATCAATGTCACTAAATATATGGCGATTGCAGGGGTAAATTCCGGTCACTTTAAATCCATTGACAGCTATGCTTCCAGTTTGGCACATTAAGTAAGCTTTTCCGAAGATCTCTGCGATGTCATATGGTCCAAGGGGTCGTTCATTATGGCGCATCCATAGACGTATATTCTCACTATAATAGTGCTTTAAAGGTCCCATAAATGACCGATCAAGGGGCTGCAGTTTGTGTGTTGTATGGGGGGGGAGGCTAACGATAGACACATGATTCGCTCGGGCAAGTTCAATAATATCAATATTTTTTGTGTGGGTATTGTGCCCGTCAAGAACTAGAAGGATGGGAGCTTCTGCTGTGGGTTTTGTTTTTTCCAGGAAATGCTTGAACCAATCAGTGAACAAATTACCTTGAATCCAACCAGATGGGTGACATCTTCCAATAGCACCAGGTGGGGCCCCCTTCATTAGTGTTTCAGTCATATTTTTTCTGGGGAAAATCATCATAGGGGGCACAAAAACCCCTCCTGCGCTCATGCAACACACAACTGTTACAAGGGATCCCCTCTCAGCAGCACTTAATGCGCCCACTTGGCGTTTACCTTTAAGACCAACTACAGGAGAGACTTTACTTTGCACGACTGAAATTCCTGTCTCGTCCACATTAAATATTCGATCTGCTGGGTAGACATGTTTTTCAAACTCTGCTTCAAGAATGTCAAAAAACCCGTTGACAGCGGCTTGATTAAATCCATTAGCTCGTGAAAATGAAGTTGCTGTGGGTTTTAAAACTGATAGAACTTGTTTATGGCGGTTCAGAAAGTGATCGTACCAGGCTCTCCCTGCAGTTTCATCCGCAGTGAATGGGTGACGCACCCCATTTCTCTCACATAGCTGGTAAGCCAATCGTCGCACGTCATTTCTAGTCAGGCCATAGAACTTTCTCTCCATAGTAAGTAAATAATGCACTAGTTCCTTTTCCATTTCATCTGACAAAATTGGCTTTCGCCCCAATTTAATGGAAACAGCTGTTTCAGGAGGTACTTCAAGACGAGCAAGTCTTTGTAGCGTAGCTCTAGGTACCGAAAAGGTTTTTGCCGCCTTTTTTAAACCCATTTCTTTTTGTGCTAAGGATTTGATCGCCTTTATCATATCTTCTTTATTCCATGCTTTTCTTTTTGATTTTTTGCGTGGTCCCAGTTCTTTTCGTGGCATCTGTAACAAATATTAACCTTTTAGGTAGACTACTAACATTCCAAAAAGTAGAATACATGCACAGACTAGGTTATTATTTACGCACGGCACTTGTTGCTGGTGAGTTGTTTTCATCGTGTTTGCAATCTTGAACATATCTATTGGCTTTAAAATTAACTATTAACACAATAGTTCATTTTAAAGCCAATAGACTGCAGCACATGATGGTGAAAGATCATACCGGTCGCGTTAGCACGACGATAGTAGGCTTACTCTGCCGTTAAAATTTGAAAACGTGTTTACGCGACAGTAGGCAATATGGGTATTTTAATGCAGTCGCGTATACGCGTCAACAGTCCTTAAAGGGTTAAAAAAGCCTTTCAGTGTGTAATATGGGCCCCTTCACAGGGGGCTCATATTACCAGCACGTGTTGGGGCTCATATTCCCACCCTCGCCATATTGGAAAATAAAAATTCAAAACCGACTAACGTTAATTGTAAATTTAAGTTTTAATACATTAATATAAACCTTAAAACTTGTATAATTCAAACCACTAAACATAATAGAAGAATTTATACAGTAAATGGTAGTAATACTATTTTAAACTCTTACCTTACAAAGCTTTCTCTCGAGCAAAAACAAAAACACAGCACTCACAAGCACAAAACATCAGTGACTGACGCCAGAGTCCTCTTACGGTGAATTAATAAAGTTATATTAGTAGTTTAAACTATTCCCGATAGAATGTGTCCGTTACTTTCCAAGATATTTAGGGGGGCTCATATTAAAAGCAGGGCCCATTATACCACCTTTGCCTATATATATATATATATATATATATATGATTTATTTATTTATATTGAGGTATCTACCGTGCACTTTCTGAACCGACTGATTATATCTGCACATGATAATTTCTAAGAGCGAGAGTGAAAGGACCTACCAATTTTGACGGGAAACGTATTTTCTCACACCTTCCAGGATTATTTTACATGCCACAATCAACATGGGGCCGACGGATTTACTTCTCCTCCGAAGGATGTTTTGCTACGGAGTTATATCGCTAAAAAATACCCATCGATCCCAGTTGGGTTTGAACCCATGAACATCAGGTCCTGAGGCGATCACTTTACCCCAAGATCGCTGAGGTCAGCCCAACTATTTTTTTAAAATTATTTAGCACCACGTCTTACTACCCGTTCGGATTATACGCTTAATTACTAATTACGCTAATGGATTAGGAATTGGGAAGAATGAATATAGAGGAAGTAAACCCGCATCTGCGTGGAGGGAGAGTGTAAAACCATCGCGGTTCATCCAAACGAGATTCGAAACTCAATCTCCCCGTCGTCGCTAGTCTAGCTCAACACGAGCGCGTCAGCTAACTACGCCACCGAGGCGGGTCCCAAAGTTTATAAAATGCGGAAGATATTAGCGACAATGCTTCGCCTGAGCGATCTTTTACTGCCTTGAAGACACCTAAGTGTTATTTGAGAAACACACTGGGACAATATCAACCATGAGCCCTGCCGCCATGGTTAAACGCTACTACCCGTGGGGACAACTGTCTCTTAGGCGCTAATTCACTAAGAGTCTATAAAGTTAATAAATAATTCATGATTAATAATGGCAGCAGAAGCTGTCAGAGACCAGGGAGCTTTTAAACCTTAGCCACAAAGTGGTAAATACAAAAGAGAAGAGTAGAGTGGAAAGAAGAGAGGGGGAAATGGAGAGCAAGATAAGGAAAAAGAGTGCTAATGAACTGCCTGCGTCTTCGCGCCTCCAAACCATAATAATAATAATAATAATATAACTTAAGCATGGATAAATTAGGTGCCAGCGTAAAATAATATAGGCCGTAGTGTGGTTAGTTACTTAATGGCCCTTTCTTTTTAGCCAGACCTTCATGAATAATTAATAAGTTAAAAGTAGTGTTATGGAACAATAACCAAAACCTTATCTTTTGACTTAGGCTTTGACTTTGCTTAGCATTTAAAAGGTTACTATTGTACAGCCCTGTACAAAAATATATTTTAGTCACCGGTAATACAGTCCGTTGAGAGCCTGACGCCTTAGATCGCGTAACACTTAGTGCTGTTTACCCAGAAATTAATTATAGCAGAACGTAGGGGCGGTTATTTTTCTAGAGTTACGTTAGTTTGTAAGACGTGTGCAGATGTTATCAGTCGGTTAATAAAGTGTAAACCCGCTTCTGTGGCCGTATGGTCTAAGGCACTACCCTCTCAATAGACTAGACTGCTCAAAACGGGGAGATCGGGGTTCGAAATTTATATTTTCAAATTATTACATAATTTTACACATTTCAAAAATGTTCACGACAAAAACAAAAGTTGGCTCCCGAACCACAGTTTGGGAACCACTGCACTCGTGTAACTGCAGTCTAATTTCCATAGGAAGACCGTTATTTTAAAACTAGGTAACCGGCCTCGCGGTAGAGTAGCCAGAGGTCCTGGCTGCTGACCTAGAGGTCCCGGGTTCATTTTCCGCCTGGTACCGGGGGATTTTTCTAGAAAGGGGAATAATTCTCACGGTCACCAAGGTTTAGTTAGTTAGGCTAAGTTCTTGATTGGTTTCACCACGTCATATTCTCTATCATCATCCCTTCGTCTAATCGAGACTTGGAAAGAGCCTAGACAGAAAGGATGTACGATTAGTGCATTCGGGCGTCTCCTGAGTAACGAACGGTACATTAGTACTAACTAATCTTTTCATTTTTCAGATAAATGTAGTCCAGACATTATTATATTATTATTTCAATTATTATCATTATTATTGTAATTTGAAAACTCGAGTTATGTTGATACAATGCGGAAAAGGTATTATAATTTATTATTGTACTTACTAGGGATGTGCCCTCTAATCCTTAAGGATGTTTGAGATTCAAGGATTTCGAGAAAATTTCAGATTCTAGACTCAAATCCTTAAAAAAAAAATTGTTTCAATTTCTCAAGTGAAATTTGTTTTAAAGCTACATTGGTGATTGATCATTTATTGGTGGTTCAGAAACAATAATAATAATATTATAGGATTAACATAACAACCAGACCCCAGAACAGTAATTTAACACTTAACTAAACGTATGAATGTTATAATGAATGGATTATAAGAAAAAGTGTTAACATTTAGTTAGTGTTTGAATTTTATATTATTCTATTATATTTATATTTTCTCTTACGTTCATAATTTTTTTCTAAGAGTTGGATTCGGATTGGTAAAATAGTGAATTCGACTCAACTAAAGTATTTACATTCTTAGGCCATTTAAGAAATAGTATACTTTATTCCATAGGGAAGTTATATTGGACGCTTTTGTTTTTTGATAACTTTTTTTAACTAATTCTATAATCAATACATCAAATAAGACATATTTCTGCAATGCCAAATTTTAGTGACTTTCAATCAATGTTGGTAGTCGAAAGTGAGCTTCCTTTAAAATCAGGGTCCTCGCGGATAGCTTGTACGGGTAGTAAGACGCATCGTGCAACAGTACGATGTTTGTTTCCCGCCAAGATCAGCCATCATAAGAAGGCCGGCCAAACCACAGCTCCGCGTGTAAACAGACACTTCAAGGCTCGTTTCGAACCAAAGTTCAACGCCCTGAACATTGCGCCGCGCGGTTTAGCACGGTTTGAGTTGTGTCCGTCCGCCGAGGTACATTTTGACTGGGTGTTCCGCGACAACCACCCGCTACACTCCAATTTGTTAGTAACAAGCGTGTAAGAGCGTGTCTTACTATCCCGTCGGGTTATAACACTCATGTACTAATTAGGCTAATGTGTTAAGGACTAGGAAGGTTTTATTTAGATGAAACATATCCATATTTACGTGGAGGAAGACTAAGAAACAATTTTGGGGAAAAACGCCCTCAATTCACCCGACTGGGATTCAAGCCCCGAACTCCTCGTCATTGGCAGTCTAGTCTAATGCGAGAGGGATACCTTAGATCATGTGGCCACCGAAGGGGGTATAGTAAAGTTACCAGTTCAACTTTCACGTATTCATAAGTCAAGTCATTTGATCTGTAGCTGTCAAGTTTGATATATATCATCAATATTATTATTATTATTATTAGTACCGCGTCTTACTACCCGTTCAGGTTATACGCACTTACGCTAATGTGTAATGGTAGGGTGATTGTGAGATGAAATGGAGGACCTACAGTCTAACGTGGAATCCGAACCACGGTGGAGGCCTGGCGTTCCCCACATTCACAAGATGTCTTGTCAGAGGTGAAGGAAGGGTTTGGTATATATAATCAATAAGTACCTACAAAATAACTTTAATAATACAGCCATCTCCGGTGGCTTCGTAGTCCAGCGCGCAAATCTCATGCTGGAGATCGGGGTTCAATCTCAGTCGTGTGCACTGAGGATGGTTTTCCACTCCCCCCCCCCCCCTTCAAATGCGGGTGATTTTCCTCCA